>JARKHS020033237.1:0-351953 GCA_030143305.2 Amblyomma americanum | reverse complement strand
GAAAAGCTGCCCAGTTGGAACAGGACGCCTCGTGACTCTCGAACCACGTTTTCGCCGCGTCGTGCAGTGCGAAATACACGTTCATCAGCTTCCGCTCGTCGTCGCACTGGTTGAATGCAGCAACACGGTCAAGACTGGCCAACCAATCTTCCACATCCTCGAACCGGTCGCCGTGGAAGGATGGTGGCGACCGAGGTGCGAGGAGGACGAATGGCGGGGCACTGCCGGAGTACTGCCCTGTCTCGCTGCCAGTGGTGGAAGTCATAGCTCGCACAAGCCTTGTCAGTGGCTTAAACTCGGGTTGAAGGCCTCGCAGGCGACGGCTCGCTTTGTGGACAGGTGTGGCGTCCGCGCGTCGGGGAGAAGCGTGAAGGATATCGTCGGGGTCAGCGTACATGGGATGGTAATCAGCACGGCTCCACCAAATGTCACCGACAAACGTAGCAGGACGTAGGAAGCGCAGCCGTTTACTGGGGCGATGGCTTGCCGAACCGCCGCGCTCATTCAAGACAAAGAAGACGTTCGGCCACGCGCTGGGAGATAGGTTCGGCTACCAGGTGGCGCCGGGAGAATGTAAGCAGTGTGGCAATATCTAAGCTTGGCACGGCTAACCGACCACTGAGCGTATCAGAATTACTCACCATTTATGCCGAATTCTAGATACGTTTAACCGCTACGTTTACGCGCCGACGTCCTACGTACGTAGGTACGTAGCACTCGAAAGCTGTCGCGGTGAAAACGCTGATAAATATTGTTTGCCGGCAAGAAAAAAACTGAAATATTTGATGGGATTGTCCGATGCACTCCTTCGGAATAAATTCAAGTGAGCGTTGATTTTTGGGCGACGTTATGAGCCGACGTTGTCCTTGATAACGGGTGCAGCCTGTCGAATGCGGAAAAAATGGCGAGCAGTTTAGGGGTCCCAGGGATGCGGCTGCAGAGCATGTGCGGAGGTCAGATGTAGCTTGATCCAGGGCAGCTGATGAGCAAAGAAGCTTTCCTCACGCGTCCGCAGTAGGGCGAATTCATATACGTGCCAGCCCAGAGCGCCGATTGCGGTAGAACTGGGAGACGCTGGAGGCTCACGTTGTCTGGGCTACGCGAAATTAAAATTAAGGTTCCTCAAAACCCAGTATCAGGACCGTTCCAATAGTAGTGTTTTTTGCGACAATTGTATCTCGTAACCTGGGTTTTTGGACGCTGCCAGCCAACTTCAACGTCTGTCCTTAAAGTTCCGAGACTTATTCATTTCCTTCTTTACAAATGATTCCCTAAAACAAAGGCTGGTGCGTATGTGTAGCGCCATATTTTCGAGCAAACCTGAGCTATTTATGTTAATTGTTGCGGCAGCCGCTAGATGACACTAACTTTAGAAAAATGCGTTGTCACTAGTCGTCTGCGCATTCTACTGTGAGTGAATGTGGAGAGATGGACGTCCACCTCGAACAGCGTGTAAACAAAAAATTCTCGGTGAATCTTGGCAAGACAGCCAAAAGACGTATGAGCTCCTTCGTGACGCTTACGGTAACGAGACATTATCGCGGGTACGAGTTTTCGAGGGGCCCAAGAGGTTCGTTTCGGGGAGAACGTCGGTGGAAGACGACACAAGGCCGGGGCGCCCTTCAACCTGACGAAATGAAAACAACGCGGCTCGGATCAGGGAAATCGTACAGCAAGGCCGCACCATTACAGCGCTGCACAAATGATTTCAATGTTAAACGCATTTCCTAATGGACTCAGTCTCGAAACTTTACGGAGAAAGGTTGCATTTAATTATCTGTCATGTTTAAATTCTATCTATTAGGTGTAGCAAAAAGCGAACAATCGGCTCAGAACCCAGCTTTGACCCCGGAATCGATAGGTGCAGGCAGCGCTTTCTTGAGTCACCTCACGCTGCAGTGAGCCTACCCTTTGCTGCCTAGACTTAGATCATATTGCTTACAAGTGGAGTTGTCCTTGTCTGTTTTTTCGCAATCAGGGCGCTATCTCTCTTACTACATACTTCAGTGAAATCCTCTTTTTCTAGGCTGTGTGGCCTAATCTACTCACGGCGGTCAAGCACAAAAATTCATACTTTCGGTTTGCAGTTACCCATTAAAAAAACATAAGCCTTCAAAATCATTTAAAAAAAGGATTAAGAATAAATTTAGATTGTTTGCGCCCGCTATGATTGATGATTAGCGCGCTGGGATTTTTTCCAAGCTCGCCGCGGACATATTCTTGGTGTGTCTTTTGTTGCGAACGAAAGCAAATGGTTTTTGTAATATTCTTTCAGTTGCTTACTCCCCGTCTGCATTTCTTGAATCCTGGCCAACATTATATTTCTTCATCCTGCCTATCACTGCGCTTATTCGGTCTGTGCAGCTGTTGACGCTGAACGTTAAGGGAACTATTTCTCACTGCTTTGAGGTGATGCAGACAGCCCTTGATGTGCACTTGACGAGATGATCGATAAGGCAAATTCTATAATACGCGATGGTGTAAGGCGCTCGTTTTGCTGAAAACTCGGCGCCGGCAGCCGTCCTGCATCGGACGGAAAAAACACCAGAGTATAGAGAAATAAGAATATTGAAGTAAATTATTAACAGATAGCCGTTATTGGGGCTCGAACCGGGGCCCTCTGGCTGGCACGGAACGCATAAATCACGAAGTGCCTTTTGTTTCGTTACTGCATGGAAATAAAACCAGCTAAGCAACAAAACGCTTTACGTACACACATACCATTTCTCGATGCAGACACGCATTCTCATGTCTTCGTACACTGCACTCCACCAGCACATCAAAACTTCGGGAGACATACACATGCGTCAAGAATCGGCAATTATTCAGGCGGCCGGTCCTGCGCAGCATAAACCCTCCGCACCAACGTGCACTGTTCACTGAATAGATGCTTAGATGAACAAGGTGGTTCTGCGTGTCGATACATAATGAGGCAATTCCACAGACAAACAAGTCCAATCAGCAATAACAGATCGCACGGAATTTCGGAGTCTTTCAGGTAATGCAAGACCCTTATACTGAAAGGCGAGATCTCAATGTCCTCTTTGATTGTTCACTCCAGAATATACCAGAAAAACACTGCATCAGGGCACCACAAGAAACAATGATCGATCGTCTCTGGTTTGTCGCACAGGCGACAGTTCACGGACGGTGGCAGGAAAGTCCCCAGTTGGATATACCGAATATCTAGTTGGACATCCAGTTGGATATATTTGAACTTACTAAAAGTTGATGACTCATGAATACCATGTAAGAGAAATGGAACCGGTTCCAACCGGACAGAGCTTCAGATACAGTACAGGCAACTTAAAGCTATGCATTTTTCATCTTTACGAATGGGCTGAAGAAAGTCTCCAGGTTTTTTAAAGTATCGTGTGATTCGGCTAGGTTCTGGAATTTTCGCTAGATATCCAGGGAGCCAACTTCGAGTGCAATCATAACAAATTGATTCGAAATGGGTGTGCGTTCTTGTCCCCGTGCATTGCTTCTTTTGCCATTCAGGTAAAACCAAATCTGATGATTGACATTTTAAATTTCAATAAATAAAACTGTTTTCATCTTGAGATATCATTTTCACATTTATCCAGCGTGGTGCCAGAAGCCTGGAAATACTATGGAAATGCATGCGTTTTATAACATGGCAAAAAAACTGGAATAGGATGATCTTCAACTTTATGTCGCATTTTGCTCCCGTCAGCACTAATTATTTTAGTTTGCGTGGCGCAGTGACATGTACTGTCACAGCTGAGGAACGTCACATTCCTCACACTTTCTTTGTAGTGAAACGTGAATATTTAGTGTCACCTATTCCGGCTTTAGTTTTTCCTAAGGACTATCTTTTTTTGTCATGATTAAAGAAAATTCTCGAAAATGTTGATTCTACATAGGGTTAATCAGACACAATTGCCCTCAACTTGAAAGCACCAGCCTGATGTGGGAAAGGGGCGTTTATTTTAATTAATATATTACGAAATTTTTCTCTGCTAAGACATCAGTAACGAGCCAGTTCAACTGCACCCTGTACCTTTGAATTTAATGTCAGCATTATAGTGATCAATTTTCTCGCTCACAAAAGTTTGACATGAGAACTTGGTCGATTGCTTTTTATTTAAAGATACGCTTCAGAATATGGCATCCTGAGGGTGGGGGCGTGCGAAGGCAATTTTTAGAAAATAAGCTTGGTTATCTGTGATAAAATTGCGTGGCCAAAAAACTAACTGAAATTTGACTGAAAGAGCGTGTTGTTATAAACACAGCTGAATTTGCATAAAATATTCTGAGCTGCCTACCTATAGCATTCTGTGCGGAGTCATTTAGGCAAAAGTACTTCAATTAAGTTGAAAAAGTAGGAGCGCTTCTATGCAGGGCCAAAGGCTGCCCTATTCTTCAAGAGCATAAGATGTGAACAGCAGGTGGCATTTAAGAATGACTGATTTTTTCGTTTTATGTGCTGAAATAAATTCGGTTCCTCATATTCAATACAAACAGGTGAACAATAGTTTCCTACTCTAAAATTGACATTATGAATTGTAAATTGACTAGGGGCATTTTTCTTTTCAACTCATTCTGGCGTCTCAGATTGCAAGAATTGCTGTGTCGGAGTGTAGAAGTATAGTTAGCAGCACTGGCAAGTGCCAATAGCATCAGCACAGCAACCACAGACCTCCAGAAGGAATGTGGTGAAATCCAAATCAAATAAGAGATGAGGAAGGCGGACACAATGTCTCCTCAACAATTCACCGCATGTTTGCAATAAGTATTAAGGGAAATGGACCGGGCACAGCTGTAGATAAAAGTAATGGACCAGACCTGTTTTTTCAAACTGCTGGTGGCATTCCCGTGCTTTGTAACTTAGGCAAATTCGCAAAAAATTCACTAAAGCTTTGCACATCGTAAGGTTTGAGCCTTAAAACTGTATTAGTGAGGCATCGATACATATGAGCAAGAGAGAGCTTCACATTCTTGGCTACGCGAGCTGATTTGTTTTGTGTAGTGTTATGCGTGTTTGTTGCGCATGCGTTTATCTGTTAAAGTAAAGGAGCGCCTTTCCAATAAATCAGTTATTAGTTCTGCAGTCGAGAAAGGATTTCACTCACCAAAAACTTCACCAGTCAAGCAGGCTTTTGCGCAGCTGGGGCTAGAGGAGGCATGTGTCAAGAAGTGGAAAATATCTGTAGTGGCTTCACACCCGCAATTACTGTCCTCGAAAAGGAAAATGATAAAAACCAAATCACACAGGGTGTCAGGAATGGAGGCCTGCTCTGAAAACAGGCCGTATTCTGAGAACTGGATTGGGAAAGTAAGAATAAATCAAACAGCCAAGCGATGTATGAAAAAAACTGTAGGTTCAGTACGGTAGTGGCATGACGAGGCGAGAATGGGTGAGACAACGAATTCGAGTTAAAACTATTGTTGTCGAAATTAAGAAAAAATTAGTATGAACAGTGTGTGTTCACCTTTGTGAAGCTGACCCGGCCTCTCGGATTACAATCACAATATTACTCAACGGAAGTCTAGAAACTCTCATTCACGGCTTAAGGTTGGGAAGAACTTAAACAAATCATTTTGTAAGCAGAATCAGGGCTGCACACCATTCACGATGTGCATGTGTTCTTGAGGATGAGAATGTACTTCATCTGCCACTGTATTACCCACGGAAAGGATGTTTTAAAACAAGCCGACGCAAGGATTTCGAAAACGGGCGATCACAGCGCTGAAATCTTTCCTCGAGAACACGGAAATCCTAGGGAAGGTATTGCTTGTGTAAATTTTGGGATTATTGTGACATGTTGTAATTGTTATTTGAGCGTGACATGAAAAACCCTTGCAGAAGCTGTGCTGGCATTTGAAAATACTGCTCCGATCCACGAGGTTGTTAATAATATGTTTGTGAATTATATGGACAGGGAGTTTCCAACAAGGTGCTCGTTATTGAAACTGGACTACGGTTAAGTAGAGAAAAGGCTCACCTGAAGAAAATAGCTACTACCTTGGCTATCTGCCAAATATTAGAGATAAATTTGTTTCATTATTATTGCAAGAACAAAAAAGACGAGAGAGTGAAAATGCATAAGGATGTATTTTTAAGTGATTAATATTAAAACCGAGATGATCTGAACTACTACTTACTTCAGGATTGTTTAATAACGCTGAAATACCTGCATCGTTAATAACTCTTTCACGCCGGCGAATCTCAAGTAATTTATCTCGCCTATGTATTTATCTGCCCGAGTAGATGAACTACATCCTAAACCATGAAACCAAACAGGGCTGGTGGTGACCTGTGTGTAGCAAGAGGGCTGGAAAACTCGCAATAGCAGTCTCAAAATTCGAACAGATGCGGAAAGGTTTGGTGGCGTTGCAAATTGACACACTGAGCGCGAAATGAATGGTATTCTCTATTTGAAGTTTGCTATATCCAGCTGTAGGAAATGTGTTTTGTAAAAAAAGATATATATCAAGCACGTCTGCTTCTTAGGAAATTTCCTTAAAAAATTTGCCGTGATTTCCTTCATCCATTATTAAATATCCAATCGTCTCGATGACATTAAAATGTTACACACCGGCCAACAAAATTCCGACCACTCCATTTCATTTTACTTTCTTTTATTTTCACCTCTAAGCAGACCTATAGTGACGTTCGCCTCCAAAGAAAAATGACCAAAATAAGTTTTCTGTGTTGCAATTCTCCACCCTTCCATAACGTCAGGCCATAGTAGTACAGGCTGAATAAGTGTGTGGCCTAAATTATGATATTTCGAGGAAAAATTATGGCTAATAATATTCTTTTTGCAAGAGTTCATGGATATATCGATATCGTAAAAGATTTAGCGCAGACACAAATCACGACAAAGACACTACACACATGCAAGTGATAAGTGGAAAATTTTTTTTGGCACTTGCGTGTGTGGGTCGTCTTTGCCATGGTGCGCGCCGGTTTGTGCAAGAACGTTATACAAGGAATAATACTAAGGCTCAGCAGAACTACCCGCATTGGTGAAGCGTTTAGTTGATAACTGCTGTTTCGACTAGAGGGGGTTGTGCATTTAATACATTAAAAAATCTCCAGAAATATGTATAGTTCTTTGAAAAACTGCCTGCAAAATCTGGCTGTGTGGAGGGTTTCGTACAAGCCAGAAATACAATGGGTGCCATCTAACGTTAACCGACTTGGTTGTTGCTCGTAGCCCATGCGTCTGACAGTGCAATCGTTTTTTAGAATTCCATGACATTTGCGAATTCAAGACATATCAACAGATATTGAAAAACAGGTATATATATATATATATATATATATATATATATATATATATATATATATATATATATATATATATATATATATATATATATATATATATATATATATATATATAGCGTTGTTTTTATATCTTCCGGACATTTTGTGGAAGTTACGACAACAAGACATTCCATAGATAAACAGAAATCGCTTTTGGTATAATGCCTGTTCTGCTAAACTTCATGAACTTGAGATGCATTGTGCACAATTGCTTCCGTTTTTATTTCAAACATTTTCTGTAGTTTCAATCGGATCCTATGCTTCAAGACAATTTATTTCTACGTCTAGGCCTTAGCGGAGCTGGTTACTGCAAAAAATTGTCCATTAACCTTATTCTCTTTCTTTTTAAATATCTAATACACCATTTTAAGAAGTTTTGAGCCCACACTATGAGAATAAGAACTAACGTAGACCTGTCTGTACCATCCGGATGTTGTTGGCGCAAAGTTGCTGCATTTTATTTTCTATTTTATCACTGCTCGCGTTCTCTTATTTTATCCGGAGGACCTGTCCAGATGCCCTAGACCAAGGTCCTGCCAAAGTTTATGTACTGTATACAGATACACCAGCCGTATTACCTAAGATGTCTTATCGCTGGTGTATTGGATCCAGTTAAGCAGAGGTTTAATGAGGCTACCGGAAAAATATTTATAAATCTCCGCACATCAACGAGTATAATCTTAAAGATGGACTGATGCTAGAGGCTTTTCTCTTCTGTTCGCTCAATTTTTGCCATCATACCATAACATTTTCTGCTAATTCTGTCTTCTTCTAGGACATACCTTAGCTTACTCTTAAAAAAGACCTCAAGACCACGTCTCACATTACAAAACTTAGCCTCTATGGAAAGATTTATGACTACTTGAGATGCTTGTCTGCTGAACAAAATGTAAGCTATTAAAAATGGCACAGCGTATCGACACGATGAGCCAACGCATTGCAAGAAGAGCAGTGCACTTTGGAGCAGCAAGAAAATCACACGGAAGATTAAGCTCCTGAGCTTTTGTTCTTTATTCATTGTAAGTGTGGAACCAAGCCTATCCCTATTTCTACTTACAACCCCTACACAGGCTCGCGCGGAGGCTCGAAGAAGTTGTTGTTAGCCTATCAAAAGATTGCGTATACACACACTGGGGGATCGGCGAAGAATCGGTTTGCTGTTCACCTGTGCTCGCGTAATTAAAATAAAAGTCACGCGGGAAAGCAACACCGGAGTATTTTTCTTCATGAACAGAAAAGGGATATGTTTTGATTTCAAAATTAGTAGTAATAATAATAATAATTATAATAATAATAATAATAATAATAATAATAAAAAAGAGGGACTGAAACAGAATTAGTATGTCAAAATCTAATAATTGACAGAAAAGAAAATTTTGAGACACTTAGTATGGCAGTAGGTGAGATTCTAGCAGCAATTTAGAACAGCGGTACAAACAGATATGTGGCTGAACCCAAATGTGGTGGCACCAAATGAAAGTAAGAGCGCGCTGCTTCAACTAAAGCCATGGGGCCACAAGGGCTCCTCCAGCAAACTTCTTCTCAAAGAGGTGTATCGGCGACAATAGAGCAAAAATGTTCATAGGATTCAGGCTCACGGGAAAATTTTCAAAGGGGACAGATTGCCATACCAGACCTGTGTAAATAGAAATTTAGAGAAGGGACACGGCACCACAGCCTCGTCAGAGATACTTCAAGCTGCCGATATCGATAAACTTGCCTGTTTCCAGAATATCTGAGGTGCTGATAATCCGCCCTTGTTACAAGTGTTGTGTCTTGCGTGCTCATAAACGCATGTCGCCGAAACCTAGATGCTGGAATATAGGCTGTAGCCGGGGGGATAGGCAACACGGGGCCGCTTAGAGAAGACTATGCGAGCGTATCACCGTATCGAAGAAGTGTTTGCAAGCGTGGGGCAGAATATTCACACCGCGTATCACACACGATAAGAACAAAGGCTGCACGAGTCTTTAGGCACGAGCTTCATGCATGCAGTAGTTTCCTGGCCGCGGAAAAGAGCTGCCTATGAAGTGCTCTACGTTTAGCAGATAGAGTAGCCTTCATGGTCATATGTGGATCGTGGTCTGATAAGATGTCTAATGTATGATGGAAAGGAAAGCTTCGAAGCTGGTGCAAATGTACTGCTTGAAGTCCGTGTATTCATCCATACGTAGACGGCACCGTAGTTCTCGTGACTACTTATCTGCAAAGCTAATGGTTTGGCGACAACCCCTCTGGTGTCAACGTATTCACAGTAAAAACTAGCAGTAAAAAAGGCGACAGAAAGCTAGGTTGGCAGATAAGATTAAGAGGTTTATGGGCATAGAGTGGGCGCAGCTGGCAAATGATATGGTTAATTGGAGAGACATGGGTGAGGCCTTAGCCCTGCAGTGGTGCGCAGTCAGGCTGATGATGATGACTTTACTCCCGGCGATCTCTGAATACGAATGAGAGTGTGATGACGTCATCATCACCGTATCAACTCCAGTGGATCAATAACAGAGGTACAGCAGACTTCAAAAATATCCGAGCCCCAAAAATCTGAAACTGGGCCAAACCCAGAAGTTCCAAAGGAGCACCAAAAATCTGGAAGTAGACCCAGTTTTAAAATAGGTTGAGTCAGATTAGTGAATAGATAAAGGTGAATGATTTGGTCGGATTATTATTAGCTCATATGGTAATCCAGTTGGATATACTTGAGCATACTAAAAGGTGACGACTCATGAATACCATGTAAGGGTAATGGAACTAGTGCCCACCTGACAGAGCTCCAGATACGGTGCAGGTGACCTAAATGATATAGATTTTTCTTCCTTACAAATGTGCATCACAAAGCCTCCGAGTTTTTTACACTATTGTGTGATATGGTCAGGGGTCTTGAATATTGCCTAGATATCCACGGCGCCAACTTTGAGTGCAATCATACAATATTGAATAATACCATAATTCGAAATGGGAGTGAGTTTTTGCCCCTGTGCAATGTCTCTTGTGCTATTGAGGTAAGGCAAATCCTATGCTCAACATTTTAAACAGCAATAAAGATTACTGCTTTTTATAGATATCTTCACATTTTGCGGCGTGATGCCAGAAGACAGCAAATCCATGGAAAATACATGTTTTATTATTGTCACAAATAACCTGGAACAGGAAGATTTTTAAATTTTGGTCGACATTTTCTCCCATCAGCCCTAATTATATTAGTTTGCATAACGCACTTCCATAGACTGTCACAGCTCATGAGCAGCATAATCCTCGCGCTATCCTAGTAATGAAATGGGAATCTTTAGTGTCTCCTATTCCGGCTTTAGATTGATCTTAAGGACTATCGTTTTTTTTGTCATAATTTACAAAACTGCTCGAAAATTTTGATGCTACATAGGGTTGTTCAGACACCATTGCTCTCAACATTAAAGAAAGAGCGTGATGTAGAAAGGAGTGCTATTTATATTTAATACATTCCAAATTCTTTCTCTTCTAATGCATTAGTACCCAGCCTTTTCAACTGCTCCGTGTACCTTTGCATTTAATGTCGGTATTGTAGTGTTGAATTTTTTCGCTCACAAAATTTTGACATAAGAACTTGGTTGATTGCGGTTTATTTAAAAATAAGCTTCAGTTTATGGCGTCCTGAGTGTGGGGCCGTGCGAAGGCAATATTTTGAAAAGAAGCTCGGTTATCTGTGATACAATTGCGTGGCCAGAACTCTCACTGAAATTTGCCTGAAAGAGCGTGTTGTTACAAGCACCGCTGAATTTCTATTAAATTTTCTGGTCTCCCTATCTATAGCGTTCTGTGCAGAGTCATCTCGCTCCAAGTACAACAATTAAGCTGAAAAAGTAGGAGCGCTTCTACGCAGGGCCGATGGCTGCCATATTCTTCAAAGGCATTCGATGTGAACAGCATGTAGATTTTTGATTAGCGCTATAATTTTCGTTATGTGCTGAAATTATTCTGGTCCTCATATTCAATTGAAACAGGCAAACAATAATGTCCAACTCTAGAAGTGACATTATGAATTCTAATTTGACTACAAACCATTTTGATGTCAACTCGTTCTTGCGTCTTCGATTGCAAGAATCGTTGTGCTGGAGTGTAAAATTATATTTAGACGCACTGGCAAGTGCCAATAGCATCAGCACAGTAACCAGGGAACTCCGGAAGGAAAGTGGTGAAATCCGAATCAAATAAGAGATGAGGCAGGCGGACGCAATGTCTCCTGAACAATTCACCGCATCCTTGCAAGAAGTATTAAAGGAAATGGACCGGGCACAGCTGTAGATGAAAGTAATGAACCACATCTGTTTCTTCAAACTGCTGGTGGCATTCCTGTGCTTTGTAATTTATGCAAATTCGTGATAAAATTCACTGAAGCCTTGCAAATCTTAAGGTATGTGCCTGAAAACTGTGTTAGTGAGGCATCGATACATTTGTTCAAGAGAGTGCTTCACTTTCTTGACTATACGAGATGATTTCTTGAGTTTAGTGTTATGTGTGTTTGTCGAGCATGCGTTTTGCTGTTTATGTAAAGGAGTGCCGTTCCAAGAACTCAGTTATTAGTTCTGCAGCCAAGAAAGCTTTTCACTCAAGCAAACTTCACTAGTCAAGCAAACTTTTCACCAGCTGGTGTTCAGAATAGGCAAGTGTCAAGAAGTGGAACATATATGTAGTGGCTGCACAGCCGCTATCATTGTCCTTGATAGGGAAAGTGATAAAAACCAAATCAGACCTGGTGTCAGGAACAGAGGCATGCTCTAATAACAGGGCGTATTCTAAAAAACTGGATTGGAAAGTAAGAAAACATCGAAAAGTCAGCGATGTAAAAAAAAAATTATTGATTGAGGATTGTAGAGACAAGACGAGGCGAGAATGGGTGAGACAACAATTCTAGTAAACTATGGTTGTCGAAATCAAGAAAAACTGGTATGAAGAGTGTGCGTCACGATTATCAAACTAAGCCGGTCTCACGGATTACAATCCGGATAACACTCAACGAAAGTCTTGAAACTCTCATTCACCGCTTAAGACTGGCAAGAGCTTAAACAAATCACTTTGTACACAGAATTGGGCGTGCAGACAATTCACAACGTGCATACGTTCGCGAGGATGAGGATGTACTTCATCTGCCTCTCCATACCCAGCGAATTGCAGTTTTAAACCACGCCGACGCATGCATTACAAAATGGGCGATCACAGCGCCGAGACCTTTCCTCGAGGACAGTCACAAACTAGGCAAGATATTGTTTCTGTAAATTTTGTGATTGTGGTGACATGTTGCCATTATGTTTTGAGTGTGACATGATAAACCCTTTCAGAAGCTGTGCAAGCATCTGAAATTAGTGCTACGATCCTGGAGGTTGTTAATAATATGGTCGTGAATTATATGCACCGGGAGTTTGCAACAAGGTGCTCATTATTGAAAGTGGACGATGGTTGTATAGAGAAAAGGCTCACCTGATAATAATAGCGATTGCCTTTGTTATCCGTCTAATACTAGGGGTAAGTTCATTCATAATTATCGCAAGAATAAAGAAGGCAAGAGAGTGAAAATGCTTTAGGATGTATTCTTAAGTGCCTTAACTTTTAAAGCCGAGATCATCCGAACTACTAGTGATTTCAGGATTGTTTATTAAAGTTGAATACCTGCCTCTTTAACAACTATTTCACGCCTGCGAATCTCATGTAAAGTACCTCAGCTAGGAGACCTGCCAGAGTAAATGAACTACATGTTAAACCATGAAACCACAAAGGGTTGGTAGTGACCTGTGTGCAGCAAGAAGGCTGGAAAACTCGGAGCAGCAATCTACAAATTCGCACAGATGCGGAAAGGTTTGGTGCCGTTACAAACTGACACATCGAGCGCGAAGTGGATGGTATGCTCTATTTGAGGTTTGCTATATCCAGCTGCAGGAAACATGTATTGTATAAAAGAAATATATCAAGCACGTGTGCTTCTTAGAAAAGTTCCTTGAAAAATCGCCATGCTTTCCTGAATCCATTATTAAATTACCAATCGTTTCGTTATAACGAGAGAAAAAGGACACATCTAAAATTTCTCACCTAGCTCCCCATCAAGGGAGGCCAACCTGAGACGCGTCCGCGTCTATAGTAAAATCAATGTACGTGCTTCTTGGGCTGGCCCTGTAAATTTGTTTTGATATAAAAGAAGGTCGGTGAAAATTGAGGTCGGAGAAAGCGCGATAAAACCGCATTCATCCCTTGCGATGTCATCTTAGAGTTCAAGGACTTACAACGATTACGATCGCTGGTTGTCAAATTTATAAGCCAGGATAAATCTGATGTGTGCGCAGCTGTTTATAGGCCGCAACAAGACATGCTCAACAAAGGTGCAACGAACACGCAAAGCATGTTAACATATCTCATTACTTCAGTTATGGATAGCCCAGTACGGATGGTGCTTGAGGACTCTTTGGCTTCCTGCTTCATGGGGACTTCCGCCCTCGATTGTATCGAAAATCTGAGCATTTAGAACAGCCATGGAATGAATTTATTTGAATTTATACTACAAAAATGGAGGTAGTGCAAGTGCATGCTGAAGGTAGTTTTGGGTGACATTATAATGCTTCTTGTGGGACAACAATATTCCGACCGCCCAGTTTGATTTTAAATTCTTTTATTTTCAACGTTAAGCAGATCTGTAGTCACGTTCACTTCCAAGCAAAAATGACCAAAATAATTTTTTCCTGTTTTGCAATGCTCCACCCTTCAATAACGGCAGGCCTTAGGAGTACAGGCTGATTAAACTCGAAGCCTAAATTATGATGTTCCGACGAAAAATTAGGACTAATATTACAGATTCTTTTTGGACGAGTTCATGCATATATAGATATTATAAAATGTTTTAGCGCTAACAGACACAGATCATGGCAAAGAAAGCACACACATACAAGAGCTAAGTGGCAAAATTATTTTCGGCACTTGCGTGTGTGAGTCGTCTTTGCCATGGTGCGCGCCTGTTTTTGCAAGAACGTTATACAAGGAATAATACTAAGGCTGAGCACAACTATCCGCATTGGTGCCGCGTATAGTTGACAACTGCTGTCTAGACTAGAAGGGGCTGTGCATTTAATACATTGAAAACTCCACAAATATGTACAGTTTTTTTATAAACTGAGTGGAAAAATCCGCCTGTGTTTACGGTTTCGTACAAACCAGTATACAATGGGTGCCATCTATCGTTAACAGAGACTTGAGTCTTGCTCGTAGCCCATGCGTCTGACAGTGGAATCATTTCTTTAATTGCATGACATTTGTGTTTACAAGACATCTCAAACAGAATTGAAAAACAGGTTTATATTTAATGCCTGTTTTTATATCTTCCTGTCATTTTGTGGAAGTTACGACAACAAGACATTCCACACATAAAAAGAAACCGCTTTAGATATAATGCCTCTTCTGCTAAACTCCATGAACGTCACATGCATTGTGCACAATTGCTTCCGTTTGTATTTCAAAACCTTTTCTGTAGTTTCAATCGGATCCTATGCTTGAAGACAATTTATTTCTACGTCTAGACCTTAGCGGAGCTGATTACTGCAAAACATTGTCCATTAACCTTATTCACTTTCTTTTTAAATATCTAATACACCATTTTAAGCAGTTTTGAGCACACACTATGAGAATAAGAACTAACGTAAATCTGTTTGTACCATCCGAATGTTGTTGGCGCCATGTTGCTGCCGCATTCTATTTTCTAATGTATCACTGCTCACGTTCTCTTATATTATCCGGAGGACCTGTACAGATGTCCTAGACCAAGGTTCTGCTAAGGTTTATGTATTGTATACAAATGCACCAGCCTTATTACCTAAGATGTCTTTTCGCTGGTGTATTGGATCCAGTTAAACAGAGGTTTAATGAGGCTCCCGGAAAAATATTTATAAATCTCCGCACATCAACAGTATAATCGTCAAGATGGACTGACGCCAAAGGCTTTTCTCCTGTGTTCGCAAAATTTTCGCGATCTTATCATCCCATTTTTTGCTCATCCTGTCTTTTTCTAGGACACCACTTGAGCTTACTTTTAAAAAAGACCCCATGATCACGCCTCACATTACAAAACGTAGCCTCTATGAAAAGATTTATGACTGCGTGAGATTCTTGTCTGCTGAACAAAATGCAAGCTATTAAAAATGGCACAGCGTATCGACACGAAGAGCCACCTCATTGCACAGAGCAGTGCGCTTTTGTACAGCAAGAACATCACGCGGACGATCAACCTCTTGAGCGTTTGTTCTTTTTTCACCATAAGAGTGCAACCACGCCTATCCCTATTCCTACTTACAAACCCTACACAGGCTCGCTCCGAGGCTCGAAGAAGTTGTTGTTAGTTTATCAAAAGATGGCGTATACCCACACTGGGGGTTCGGCGAAGAATCGGTTTGCTGTTCACCTGTACTGGCGTAATTAAAATAAAATTCACGCGGGAAAGCAACACCGGAGTATTTTTCTTCATGAACAGAAAAGGGTTATGTTTTGATTTCAAAATTAGTAGTAATAATTATATTAACAACAATAATATTAATAATAAAAAAGAGGGACTGAAACAGGATTAGTACGTCAAAATCTAATAATTGACAGAAAAGAAAATTTTGTTACACTTAGCATGGCAGTAGGTGAGATTCTAGCAGCAATTTAGAACAGCGGTACAAACAGATATGTGACTGAACCCAAATGTGGTGGCACCGCATGAAAGTAAGAGCGCGCTGCTTCAACTAAGGCCATGGGGCCACAAGGGCTCCTGCAGCAACATTCATCTCAAAGAGTTGTATCGGCGACAATCGAGCAAAAATGCTCATTAGATTCAGGCTCACGGCAAAATTCTCAAAGGGGAGAGATCGCCATAACCGACCTGCGTAAATGGAAATTTAAAAAAGGGATACGGTACCGCAGCCTCGTCAGAGATACTTCAAGCTGCCGATATCGATAAACTTGCCTGCTTCCAGAATACCTGAGGTGCTGATAATCCGCCCATGTTACAAGTGTTGTGTCTTGAGTGCTCATAAACGCACGTCGCCGAAACCTAGATGCTGGAATATAGGCTGTAGCCGGGGGGATAGGCAACACGGGGCCGCTTAGAGAAGACTATGCGAGCGTATCACCGTATTGAAGAAGTCTTTGCAAGCGTGGGGCAGAATATTCACACCGCGTATCACACACGATAAGAACAAAGGCTGCACGAGTCTTTAGGCATGAGCTTCATTTATGCAGTAGTTTCCTGGCCGCGGAAAAGAGCTGCCTATGAAGTGCTCTACGTTTAGCAGATAGAGTAGCCTTCATGGTCATATGTGGATCGTGGTCTGATAAGATGTCTAATGTATGATGGAAAGGAAAGCTTCGAAGTTGGTGCAAATGTACTGCTTGAAGTCTGTGTATTCATCCATACGTCGACGGCGCCGTAGTTCTCGTGACTACTTATCTGCAAAGTTAATGGTTTGGCGACAACCCCTCTGGTCTCAACGTATTCAGAGTAAAAACTAGCAGTAAAAAGGCGGCAGAAAGCTAGGTTGGCGGATTAGATTAAGATGTTTATGGGCATAGAATGGGCGCAGCTTGCAAATGATAGGGTTAGTTGGAGAGACATGGGTGAGGCCTTAGCCCTGCAGTGGTGCGCAGTCAGGCTGATGATGATGACTTTACTCCCGGCGATCTCTGAATACGAATGAGAGTGTGATGACGTCATCATCACCGCATCAACTCCAGTGGATCAATAACAGAGGTACAGCAGACTTCAAAAATATCCGAGCCCCAAAAATCTGAAACTGGGCCAAACCCAGAAGTTCCAAAGGAGCACCAAAAATCTGGAAGTAGACCCAGTTTTAAAATAGGTTGAGTCAGATTAGTGAATAGATAAAGGTGAATGATTTGGTCGGATTATTATTAGCTCATATGGTAATCCAGTTGGATATACTTGAGCATACTAAAAGGTGACGACTCATGAATACCATGTAAGGGTAATGGAACTAGTGCCCACCTGACAGAGCTCCAGATACGGTGCAGGTGACCTAAATGATATAGATTTTTCTTCCTTACAAATGTGCATCACAAAGCCTCCGAGTTTTTTACACTATTGTGTGATATGGTCAGGGGTCTTGAATATTGCCTAGATATCCACGGCGCCAACTTTGAGTGTAATCATACAATATTGAATAATACCATAATTCGAAATGGGAGTGAGTTTTTGCCCCTGTGCAATGTCTCTTGTGCTATTGAGGTAAGGCAAATCCTATGTTCAACATTTTAAACAGCAATAAAGATTACTGCTTTTTATAGATATCTTCACATTTTGCGGCGTGATGCCAGAAGACAGCAAATCCATGGAAAATACATGTTTTATTATTGTCACAAATAACCTGGAACAGGAAGATTTTTAAATTTTGGTCGACATTTTCTCCCATCAGCCCTAATTATATTAGTTTGCGTAACGCAGTGGCAAGGACTGTCAAAGCTCATGAGCAGCATAATCCTCGCGCTTTCGTAGTAATGAAATGGAATCTTTACTGTCTCCTATTCCGGCTTTAGATTGATCCTGAGGACTATCGTTTTTTTGTCATAATTTACAAAACTGCTCGAAAATTTTGATGCTACATAGGGTTGTTCAGATACCATTGCTCTCAACTTTAAAGCAAGAGCGTGATGTATAAAGGAGTGCTATTTATAATTAATAAATTCCAAATTCTTTCTCTTCTAATGCAGTAGTACCCAGCTTTTTCAACTGCTCCGTGTACCTTTGCATTTAATGTCGGTATTGTAGTGTTGAAATTTTTCGCTCACAAAATTTAGACTTAAGAACTTGGTTGATTGCGGTTTATTTAAAGATAAGCTTCAGTTTATGGCGTCCTGAGTGTGGGGCCGTGCGAAGGCAATTTTTTGAAAAGAAGCTCGGTTATCTGTGATACAATTGCGTGGCCAGAACTATCGCTGAAATTTGTCTGAAAGGGCGTGTTGTTACAAGCACCGCTGAATTTCCATTAAATTTTCTGGTCTGCCTATCTATAGCGTTCTGTGCAGAGTCATCTCGGCCCAAGTACCTCTATTAAGCTGAAAAAGTAGGAGCGCTTCTACGCAGGGCCGATGGCTGCCACATTCTTCAAAGGCATTCGGTGTGAACAGCATATAGATTTTTAGATTAGCGCTATAATTTTCGTTATGTGCTGAAATTATTCTGGTCCTTATATTCAATTCAATCAGGTAAACAATAATGTACATCTCTAGAAGTGACATTATGAATTCTAAATTGACTAGAGACCATTTTGATGTCAACTCGTTCTTGCGTCTTCGATTGCTCGTTGTACTGGAGTGTAGAATTATATTTAGACGCACTGGCAAGTGCCATTAGCATAAGCACAGTAACCAGGGATCTCCGGAAGTAAAGTGGTGAAATCCGAATCAAATAAGAGATGAGGCAGGCGGACACAATGTCTCCTCAACAATTCACCGTATCTTTGCAAGAATTCTTAAAGGAAATGGACCGTGCACAGCTGTATATGAAAGTAATGAACCACATGTGTTTCTTCAAACTGCTGGTAGCATTCCCGTGCTTTGTAATGTATGCAAATTCGTGATAAAATTCACTGAAGCCTAGCAAATCTTAAGGTATGTGCCTGAAAACTGCGTTAGTGAGGCATCGATACATTTGTTCAAGAGAGTGCTTCACTTTCTTGACTACACGAGATGATTTGTTGAGTTTAGTGTTATGTGTGTTTGTCGCGCATGCGTTTTGCTGTTTATGTAAAGGAGCGCCGTTCCAAGAACTCAGTTATTAGTTCTGCAGCCGAGAAAGCATTTCACTCAAGAAAACTCCACTAGTCAAGCAGACTTTTCACCAGCTGGAGTTCAGAATAGGCAAGTGTCAAGAAGTGGAACATATCTGTAGTGGCTGCACAGCCGCTATCATTGTCCTCGATAGGGAAAGTGATAAAAACCAAATCAGACCGAATGTCAGGAAGCGAGGAATGCTCTAATAAGAGGGCGTATTCTGAAAACTGGATTGGAAAGTAAGAAAAAATCGAAAAGTCAGCGATGTAAGAAAAAATTGTTGATTGAGGATTGTAGAGACAGGACGAGGCGAGAATGGGTGAGACAACAATTCAAGTAAACTATGGTTGTCGAAATCAAGAAAAAAATGATATGAAGAGTATGCGTCACGTTTATCAAACTAAGCCGGCCTCACGGATTACAATCCCGAAATCACTCAACGAAAGTCTTGAAACTCTCATTCACCGCTTAAGACTGGCAAGAGCTTAAACAAATCACTTTGTACACAGAATTGGGCGTGCAGACAATTCACAACGTGCATACGTTCGCGAGGATGAGGATGTACTTCATCCGCCTCTCCATTACCCAGCGAATTGCAGTTTTAAACCACGCCGACGCATGCATTACAAAAACGGGCGATCACAGCGCCGGGACCTTTCCTCGAGGACAGTCACAAACTAGGCAAGATATTGTTTCTGTAAATTTTGTGATTGTGGTGACATGTTGCCATTAATATTTCAGTGTGACATGATGAACCCTTTCAGAAGCTGTGCAAGCATCTGAAATTAGTGCTACGATCCTGGAGGTTGTTAATAATATGGTTGTGAATTATACGCACCGGGAGTTTGCAACAAGGTGCTCATTATTGAAAGTGGACGATGGTTGTATGGAGAAAAGGCTCACCTGATAAAAGTAGCTATTGCTTTTGTTATCCGTCTAATACTAGGGATAACTTCATTCATAATTGTCGCAAGAATAAAGAAGGCAAGAGAGTGAAATTGCTTTAGTATCTATTATTAAGTGCCTTATTTTTAAAACCGAGATCATCCGAACTACTAGTGATTTCAGGATCGTTTATTAAAGCTGAAATAACTGCCTCGTTAACAACTATTTCACGCCTGCGAATCTCATGTAAAGTACCCCAGCTAGGAGACCTGCCAGAGTAAATGAACTACATGTTAAACCATGAAACCACAAAGGGTTGGTAGTGACCTGTGTGCAGCAAGAGGGCTGGAAAACTCGGAACAGCAATCTACAAATTCGCACAGATGCGGAAAGGCTTGGTGCCGTTACAAACTGACACATCGAGCGCGAAATGGATGGTATGCTCTATTTGAGGGTTGCTATATCCAGCTGCAGGAAAATTCTATTGTCTAAAAGAAATATATCAAGCACGTGTGCTTCTTAGGAAATTTTCTTGAAAAATCGCGATGCTTTCCTTAATACATTATTAAATTACCAATCGTTTCGTTATAAAGAGAGAAAAAGGACACGTTTAAAATTTCTCACCTAGCTCCCCATCAAGGGAGGCCAACCTGAGACGCGACCGCGTCTATAGAAAAATCAATGTACGTGCTTCTTGGGCTTGCCCTGTAAATTTGTTTTGATATAAAAGAAGGTCGGTGAAAATTGAGGTCGGAGAAAGCGCGATAAAACCACATTCATCCCTTGCGATGGCATCTTAGAGTTCAAGGACTTACAACGATTACGATCGCTGGTTGTCAAATTTATAAGCCAGGATAAATCTGATGTGTGCGCAGCTGTTTATAGGCCGCAACAAGACATGCTCAACAAAGGTGCAACGAACACGCAAAGCATGTTAACAAATCTCATTACTTCAGTTATGGATAGCCCAGCACGGATGGTGCTTGAGGACTCTTTGGCTTCCTGCTTCATAGGGACTTCCGCCCTCGATTGTATCGAAAATCTGAGCCTTTAGAACCGGCATAGAGTGAATTTATTAGAATTTATACTACGAAAAATGAGGTAGTGCAAGTGCATGCTGAAGGTAGTTTTGGGTGACATTATAATGCTTCTTGTGGGACAACAATATTCCGACCGCCCAGTTTCATTTTAAATTCTTTTATTTTCAACGTTAAGCAGATCTGTAGTCACGTTCACTTCCAAGCAAAAATGACCAAAATAATTTTTCTGTTCTGCAATGCTCCACCCTTCAATAACTGCAGACCATAGAAGTACAGGCTGATTCATTGAGAGGCCTAAATTATGTTGTTCCGACGAAAAATTAGGTCTAATATTACAGATTCTTTTTGGACGAGTTCATGCATATATAGATATTATAAAATGTTTTAGCGCTAACAGACACAGATCATGGCAAAGAAAGCACACACATACAAGTGATAAGTGGCAAAATTTCTTTCGGCACTTGAGTGTGTGAGTCGTCTTTGCCATGGTGCGCGCCTGTTTTTGCAAGAACGTCATACAAGGAATAATACTAAGGCTCAGCACAACTATCCGCATTGGTGCCGCGTATAGTTGACAACTGCTGTCTAGACTAGAAGGGGCTGTGCATTTAATACATTAAAAAACTCCACAAATATGTATAGTTCTTTTATAAACTGCCTGGAAAAATCCGCCTGTGTTTACGGTTTCGTACAAACCAGTATACAATGGGTGCCATCTATCGTTAACAGAGACTTGAATCTTGCTCGTAGCCCATTCGTCTGACAGTGGAATCACTTCTTTGAATTGCATGACATTTGTGTTTACAAGACATCTCAAACAGAATTGAAAAACAGGTTTATATTTAATGCCTGTTTTTATATCTTCTTGTCATTTTGTGGAAGTTACGACAACAAGACATTCCACACATAAAAAGAAACCGCTTTAGATATAATGCCTCTTCTGCTAAACTCCATGAACGTCACATGCATTGTGCACAATTGCTTCCGTTTGTATTTCAAAACCTTTTCTGTAGTTTCAATCGGATCCTATGCTTGAAGACAATTTATTTCTACGTCTAGACCTTAGCGGAGCTGATTACTGCAAAAAATTGTCCATTAGCCTTATTCTCTTTCTTTTTAAATATCAATTTCACCATTTTAAGCAGTTTTGAGCACACACTATGAGAATAAGAACTAACGTAGATCTGTTTGTACCATCCGGATGTTGTTGGCGCCATGTTGCTGCCGCATTTTATTTTCTATTGTATCACTGCTCGCGTTCTCTTATATTACCCGGAGGACCTGTCCAGATGTCCTAGACCAAGGTTCTGCTAAGGTTTATGTATTGTATACAGATGCACCAGCCGTATTACCTAAGATGTCTTTTCGCTGGTGTATTGGATCCAGTTAAGCAGAGGTTTAATGAGGCTACCAGAAAAATATTTATAAATCTCCGCACATCAACAGTATAATCGTCAAGATGGACGGACGCCAAAGGCTTTTCTCCTGTGTTCGCAAAATTTTCGCCATCATACCATCCCATTTTTTGCTGATCCTGTCTTTTTCTAGGACACCACTTGAGCCTACTCTTAAAAAAGACCCCAAGATCACGCCTCACATTGCAAAGCGTAGCCTCTATGAAAAGATTTATGACTGCGCGAGATGCTTGTCTGCTGAACAAAATGCAAGCTATTAAAAATGGCACAGCGTATCGACACGAAGAGCCACCTCATTGCACAAAGAGCAGTGCGCTTTTGTGCAGCAAGAACATCACACGGAAGATCAACCTCTCTAGGGTTTTTTCTTTTTCACCATAAGAGTGCAACCACGCCTATCCCTATTCCTACTTACAAACCCTACACAGGCCCGCACCGAGCCTCGAAGAAGTTGTTGTTAGCCTATAAAAAGACGGCGTATACCCACACTGGGGGATCGGCGAAGAATCGGTTTGCTGTTCACCTGTACTGGCGTAATTAAAATAAAAATCACGCGGGAAAGCAACACCGGAGTATTTTTCTTCATGAACAGAAAAGGGATATGTTTTGATTTCAAAGTTAGTGGAATAATAATAATAATAATAATAATAATAATAATAATAATAATAATATTACTAATGATAATTAAATGGGGACTGAAACAGAATTAGTATGTCAAAATCTAATAATTGACAGAAAAGAAAATTTTGTGACACTTAGCATTGCAGTAGGTGAAATTCTAGCAGCAATTTAGAACAGCGGTACATACAGATATGTGGCTGAACCCAAATGTGGTGGCACCAAATGAAAGTAAGGGCGCGCTGCTTCAACTAAGGCCATGGGGCCACAAGGGCTCCTCCAGCAACCTTCTTCTCAAAGAGGTGTATCGGCGACAATAGAGCAAAAATGCTCATTAGATTCAGGCTCACGGCAAAATTCTCAAAGGGGAGAGATCGCCATACCATACCTGTGTAAATAGAAATTTAGAGAAGGGATACGGCACCGCAGCCTCGTCAGAGATACTTCAAGCTGCCGATATCGATAAACTTGCCTGCTTCCACAATATCTGAGGTGCTGATAATCCGCCCATGTTACAAGTGTTGTGTCTTGCGTGCTCATAAACGCACGCCGCCGAAACCTAGATGCTGGAATATAAGCTGTAGCCGGGGGGATAGGCAACTCGGGACCGCTTAGAGAAGACTATGCGAGCGTATCACCGTATCGAAGAAGTGTTTGCAAGCGTGGGGCAGAATGTTCACACCGCGTATCACACACGATAAGAACAAAGGCTGAACGAGTCTTTACGCACAAGCTTCATGCATGCAGTAGTTTACTGGCCGCGGAAAAGAGCTGCCTATGGAGTGCTCTACGTTTAGCAGTGTTGCAAATGGGTTGCAAGCCCCAAGGGTAGCGTTGGCCTGGCGGCCTGGGGCAAAGCTCGAAACATCCGAAGGTCCCGGCAAAGGATGAGTCGACTGGCAACAGAACAACTTGTTTATTCTGGCAACGCAAAAGAGCAGCCGGTCAGGGCGACCACGTTACTCGAAGGAAGAAATCGAAGTCCTCCCTTGGCGTCCGGCGCAGCTGTCTTTTTATACCCTCGGAGTCGAGGGCAAGAAGGAACGGCTTGGGATGAGTCGCACAAGACGGCGACGCACGGACATGTACAGACGTGACGGGCGCGTCCGCCGGGCTGGCGCCGGTCAGACCTCCTCGCCTCCCAGTTGGGGAGCTCCTCTCCCCGGCTGCCGCGCTTTGACAAGCGTGGGCACCAACATGCACACACACACACACACGCACACACGACGACACGTGGCATTGAAACCTGCCTGGACGCGCTTGGCGGGAGGCGTTGCGGCAGCGATGAACGGGTCAAAATGACCGCCACTTTGAACGAAGCCGCGGCGTCCGTTGCACCCGCGCCGGCTATACCGCGCGTCGTAGGCGAGACATAACAGACCGCCCCGCCGGGAGAAGGAGATCCCGATGGTCAGGGGACTGCATCCGCTGTCCGGAGGGATGTCGCTCGATGATGCTCGTAATCGAAACCGATCGTCCCTCGACGTTGCTTGAGCGCAGCGCACAGAGAAGGCCTCGTTCTCAGGTTCAGGATCACACAGGACACTGCAAAGTGACTTCGGGAGAGTTGCCATTTTTGTGCTCGTTCACAGCAAGCGTTAGAACTACGCCGAAACGCAACCGCTCAGTCAGCAAGCACGAGACAACCCTCACTAAGCTCTGCCAGGCTCTTTCCCCTTTTATACTACTGCCTAGTTCCTTACAGTAGTCAAACAGCACTCAGAACGCGTCCACAAATTGGAAAATTGCACAAGAAAGCACATCATCACTTTGAAACACTAAACAAAAGCAATATGTTAAAAATCCTGCCTCAGGAAGAAAACATCAGTAACGAACAACTTTGAGGCGGATTCCCACGTTAGGGGCTTCGACTTAAGCCATCGGCGTTACCGTTGAGACTCCCCTTTTTGTAACGCACCTCAAAGGAATATTGTTGCAAAGCGAGGCTCCAGCGCAGGAGGCGGCCATTTTTGGGAGAGATGGTCTGCAGCCATTGGAGAGGGCAGTGATCCGTCTCAATGATAAACCTCGAGCCGGCTAGGTAGCATGACAATTTCTGAACGGCCCACACGAGACACGCACACTCTTTCTCGGTGGCGCTGTACGCCTGCTCACGACAGGTCAGCTTACGACTAGCATACAGGACGGGGTGTTCCACTTCTCCATTGTCCCTTTGACACAGTACAACGCCCATGCCTCGCTCACTAGCATCGCACTGAACAACGAACCCTTTTGTGTAGTCAGGCGATCGTAGCACAGGCTGGCTTGTTAGGGCGCTCTTTAGGGCGCTAAAAGCTCTTTCCTTTGTCTCGCTCCAGACGACTGTTTGGGGCTCTGTTTTTCTTAGAGCATCCGTCAGGGGAGCCGCGATATCGGAGTACCTGGGGATGTACCTCTGATAGTAGCCGGCGACACCTAAGAACGACCGAATATCGGTCTTCGGGCGCGGTTGCGGGAAGTCTCGCACAGCGGCCACCTTTATTTCAGAGGGGCGGCGACGACCCTGTCCAATCACGTGACCGAGGTAGACAACCTCGGCCTGTGCTAATTGGCACTTGGGAGCCTTGACTGTCAAGCCCGCTTCGCGCAGGCGGGTTAGCACTGCCCGCAAGTGTACCATATGCTCAGACCAGGATGCGGAGAATATCGCTACGTCGTCTAAATACGGTAAAGCGAATTCTTCCTGTCCCCGCAACACTTTGTCCATGAGGCTTGAAAAGCAGTATGACGCGTTCTTCAAACCAAAACTCAAAACTTTAGGACGGAATGTTCCCATTGGTGAAATGAACGCCGCATACCTACTAGCCTCTTCTGTAAGTGGAACCTGCCAATAACCCATGACAAGATCTAGGGTGGAAATAAACTGAGCGCTGCTAACTTTCTCAAGGCGCTCCTCGATGTTAGGGATCGGATAAATTTGATCCTTAGTGATGGAATTGAGCCTGCGGTAGTCGACGCAAGGACGAGGTTCCTTGCCCGGTACCTCACCTAAAATCAAAGGGGAGGTATAATCACTCTCACCCTCCTCAATAACACCGAGCTGTAGCATTTTCTTTACCTCAGCCTCCATAATATCGCGCTGGCGGGGTGAAACCCTGTACACCTTGGATCGTACTGGCTCTGGGGAGGTAAGTTCTATATCATGAGTAAGGACAGAAGTCCTACCAGGCCTCTCAGAGAACTGACCTTGAAACTCTTGTAAGAGTTGGTGTAGTTCGGTTTTCTGCTCAGCCGACAGCGGTGCTTTAATGATTAAGTCACTAATGACCTGATCAGTGTCTTCCCTGTTCGTCACTGAGCCTAGTCCCGGAAGCTCGACCGGAAGCTCTTCGGGAACGTTTACCATCATACACACCACTGCTTCCCGTTGTCTATAGGGTTTGAGCAGATTACAGTGGTAAACTTGCTGTGCTTTCCGCTTTCCTGGCAGACTCACCACGTAGTTAACATCCGACAGTTTTTGAACAATCCGTGCTGGGCCCTTCCACTGCACGTCGAGTTTGTTTTTTAGCGAAGTGCGCAATATCATTACCTCATCGCCCACCTCAAAACGACGGGCCCTGGCTGTCCGATCATAATAAACCATGGCCCTCTGCTGGGCCTTTGCCATTGCTTCACCTGACAACTCCTGTGCCCTTCTTAAGCGTTCGAGGAGACTAAGAACGTACTCGACCACGACTGGGTCGTCGCCCCTGCCTTCCCACGAGTCTCGAAGCATGCGAAGCGGAGACCGCAGCGAGCGACCGTACACCAGCTCAGCTGGCGAAAACCCCGTAGCCGCATGCGGCGCGGTCCTTAATGCAAACATCACCCCAGGCAGACACAGCTCCCAATCACTTTGTTGCTCAAAACACAATGCTCTCAACACGCGCTTCATGACGGAGTGGAGCTTCTCAACGGAATTCGACTGTGGGTGGTACACTGAGCTGTGTAACAACTTTACCCCACACCTTTCGAGAAAGGCTGTCTTCAAAGCGCTAGTGATCACTGTGCCCTGATCTGACTGGATTTCCGCAGGAAAACCAACTCGCGCAAATATGGACAGTAGTGCATTGACTATCTCAACTGAGCTGAGTTCTTTAAGCGGCACTGCTTCAGGGAACTTTGTCGCTGGGCAGATCACAGTCAAAATGTGTCTGTACCCCGTGGCTGTTACCGGCAGAGGTCCCACTGTATCAATAACGAGCCGTCTAAAAGGCTCCGTAATGATAGGTACCAACTTCAACGGCGCCCTCGATTTGTCCCCTGGTTTGCCAACCCGCTGACAGGTGTCACATGTCCTCACAAAGTGTTCTACGTCACGAAAACACCCTGGCCAATAGTACTCTTGCAAGAGACGGTCCTTAGTCTTCTTATTTCCTAGGTGTCCGGACCACGAACCGCCATGCGACAAGCGCAACAGATCCTGACGGTAGCACTGAGGCACGATCAGCTGATCGAAATCGACTCCTCTGCGGTCTAGATACTTCCGGTACAGGACCCCACCTCTTTCCACAAAACGAGCATTTTTCTTGGCGATACCTTCTTTGACATTGCAGCGCATGTTTTCTAGGCTGCCATCCTTTTTTTGCTCGGCTATCAAAGCCGACCGGCTGACTTTTAGCAACCTATTAAGTCCATCGGACGTAGGCGCGATGAGCAAATCTGCAGATAGCTCTTCTAGCTTTCCCGTGTCGGGCATTTCCTCTCCAGTACCTGGTGCCTTCAACGCTACAGGCTCAATTTTATTCAGTTTGGACGTGCTCTCAGTATCAGCTTGCTGCGCCTCCGACCCTTTCTCATTGTTCGACAACGTCGGCCCCGCAACTACCGCCTTTGCAGCGAGCTCCCGAACTCTCGATCTGGTTAAGGCCTGAACGCTAGCCTCACCAAACAAAAGCCCCTTCTCGCGCAGAAGGTGATCGGACCTGTTCGAAAATAGGTACGGGTACTGTGGGGGCAGCATAGATGACACTGCGGCCTCCGTCTCAATTGCTCCGAAAGGTCCTTCAATAAGCACTTTTGCTACGGGCAGACACACGCTATGAGCTTCCACGGCTTGCTTGATCCATGCGCACTCGCCCGTGAACATATCGGGTTCTACGTAAGAGGGGTGAACTACATCCATTGTAGCTGCGGAATCACGAAGCACTCGGCACTCTTTCCCGTTCACGAGGAAGTCTCGCATGTAAGGCTCGAGAAGCTTCATGTTCTCGTCAGTGCTACATAATGACAAAAACACGACTTTTGTTTTTGTTTCTGGACACTGCGCCGAAAAGTGACCCGGCTTCTGGCACGTATAACACACGCGCGCTTGCCTCGTCTCGAACCGCTTTCTGCGTTCGGCTTCGGCTGCCGCCGTCTCCTTACGTTCGGCCGGACTGCTTTCACTCGCATCCGCACTACGTTTCCCCCCCCTTGCTCTCATGGGTGTGAACTTCGGCCTCTCAGACTTGGAGCCAAATTCACCCTTTTGACCGTCCCTAGCTCCGCGAGCCCGACGCGTCACAAACTCCTCGGCTAGCTCGGCGGCTTTAGCCACTGTACTAACGTCTGGCCTATCCAAGACCCAGTACCGCACGTTCTCAGGTAACCGACAATAAAACTGTTCCAGCCCGAAACACTGCAGAATTTTCTCGTGGTCACCAAACGCTTTCTCTTCTTTGAGCCACTCCTGCATGTTTGACATAAGCCTGTAGGCAAACTCTGTATATGACTCACTTCTGCCTTTTTCATTTTCCCGAAACTTCCGACGGAACGCCTCCGCTGACAGCCTGTACTTTTTTAGCAGACTCGATTTCACTTGGTCGAAATCCTCTGCCTCCTCTCTCTTCAAGCGAGCGACTACGTCGGCCGCCTCGCCGGGTAACAAAATGAGCAAGCGCTGTGGCCACGTTTCCCGAGAGAACCCCTGCTTCTCGCACGTTCGCTCAACGTTAACCAGGAACAAACCAATGTCCTCTCCAAGCTTAAACGGCCGCATCAGGTCAGTCATTTTGAACGATACTCGTTCGCCTGCACCGTGTGCCTGACTTCCATTACGAGCGCGTTCCATCTCTACCTCGAGACGCTTCATTTCCAAAGCGCGCTCTTTTTTCTCTTTTTGCTCTTTACGTTCGCGCTCCTCTTTTTGCTCTTTACGTTCGCGCTCGTCTTTCTCTTTTTCTTTTTGTTCTTTACGTTCGCGCTCGTCTTTCTCTTTTTGCTCCCTCTCCTCAATGGACTCAAGGCATTCCGACAGCTCGTCATCCTCAGCCTCCAACTCAAGAATAGCCCTTAGCAGTTCTGGTTTTCTGAGTTTGTCTGAGACATCCAGACCCAACTCTCTTGCAAGCTCCAGCAATTTCGGTTTGCGCAACGACTTCAAATCCATGGCTGCTCCGAATGCTGCTTTCTCTACTGCCTACTATTGTCTTGCCGCAAACTAACCCGGCAGCAACGACAACCACAATTACCAGCTCTGTTTCTGACACTAACAAAAGCCTGGCAAAACTAAGAAGAAGAAAGTCCCGCACTCACCAAACCTCGCAGCCAAGAATTCAGCGCAGTCGTTCCGCTGCAGGCAACCAGTCATCACACAGGGCTCGTTGCACTGCTCCCGGATGGTCGTTGCGCTGCTCAGCATACAGTTGACCGCATATCTTCGCTGCTGGCCTCCGTTGTCGGGATCTCACCGCTGGCAACCAGTTGTTGCAAATGGGTTGCAAGCCCCAAGGGTAGCGTTGGCCTGGCGGCCTGGGGCAAAGCTGGAAACATCCGAAGGTCCCGGCAAAGGATGAGTCGACTGGCAACAGAACAACTTGTTTATTCTGGCATCGCAAAAGAGCAGCCGGTCAGGGCGACCACGTTACTCGAAGGAAGAAATCGAAGTCCTCCCTTGGCGTACGGCGCAGCTGTCTTTTTATACCCTCGGAGTCGAGGGCAAGAAGGAACGGCTTGGGATGAGTCGCACAAGACGGCGACGCACGGACATGTACAGACGTGACGGGCGCGTCCGCCGGGCTGGCGCCGGTGAGACCTCCTCGCCTCCCAGTTGGGGAGCTCCTCTCCCCGGCTGCCGCGCTTTGACAAGCGTGGGCACCAACATGCACACACACACACACGCACACACGACGACACGTGGCATTGAAACCTGCCTGGACGCGCTTGGCGGGAGGCGTTGCGGCAGCGATGAACGGGTCAAAATGACCGCCACTTTGAACGGAGCCGCGGCGTCCGTTGCACCCGCGCGGGCTATATCGCGCGTCGTAGGCGAGACGTAACAGCAGATAGAGTAGCCTTCATGGTCATATGTGGATCGTGGTCTGATAAGATGTCTTATGTATGATGGAAAGGAAAGCTTCGAAGCTGGTGCAAATGTACTGCTTGATGTCTGTGTATTCATCCATACGTAGACGGCGCCGTAGTTCTCGTGACTACTTATCTGCAAAGTTAATAGTTTGGCGACAACCCCTCTGGTGTGAACGTATTCACAGTAAAAACTAGCAGTAAAAAAGGCGACAGAAAGCTAGGTTGGCGGATAAGATTAAGAGGTTTATGGGCATAGAGTGGGCGCAGCTGGCAAATGATAGGGTTGATTGGAGAGACATGAATGAGGCCTTAGCCCTGCTGTGGTGCGCAGTCAGGCTGATAATGATGACTTTACTCCCGGCGATCTCTGAATACGAATGAGAGTGTGATGACGTCATCATCACCGCATCAACTCCAGTGGATCAATAACAGAGGTACAGCAGACTTCAAAAATATCCGAGCCCCAAAAATCTGAAACTGGGCCAAACCCAGAAGTTCCATAGGAGCACCAAAAATCTGGAAGTAGACCCAGTTTTAGAATAGGTTGAGTCAGATTAGTGAATAGATTAAGGTGAATGATTTGGTCGGATTATTATTATCTCATATGGTAATCCAGTTGGATATACTTGAGCATACTAAAAGGTGACGACTCATGAATACCATGTAAGGGTAATGGAACTAGTGCCCACCTGACAGAGCTTCAGATACGGTGCAGGTGACCTAAATGATATAGATTTTTCTTCTTTACGAATGTGCATCACAAAGCCTCCGAGTTTTTTACACTATCGTGTGATTTGATTAGGGTCTGGAATAATGCCTAGATAACCACGGAGCCAACTTCGAGTGCAATCATGCAATATTGAATAATACCATAATTCGAAATGGGAGTGAGTTTTTGCCCCTGTGCATTGTCTCTTGTGCTATTGAGGTAAAGCAAATCCTATGCTCAAGATTTTAAATATCAATAAAGATAACTGCTTTTTATAGATATCTTCACATTTTGCGGCGTGATGCCAGAAGACAGCAAATCCTTGGAAAATACATGTTTTTATTAATGTGACAAATAACCTGGAACAGGATGATTTTAAAATTTTGGTCGAAATTTTCTACCATCAGCCCTAATTATATTAGTTTGCATAACGGAGTGGCATGGACTGTCACAGCTCATGAGCAGCATAATCCTCGCGCTTTCCTAGTAATGAAATGGGAATGTTTAGTGTCTCCTATTCCGGCTTTAGATTGTTCCTAAGGACTAGTTTTTTTTAGATAATTTACAAAACTGCTCGAAAATTTTGATGCCACATAGGGTTGTTCAGACACCATTGCTCTCAACTTTAAAGCAAGAGCGTGATGTAGAAAGGAGTACTATTTATAATTAATACATTCCAAATTCTTTCTCTTCTAATGCATTAGTACCCAGCCTTTTCAACTGCTCCGTGTACCTTTGCATTTAATGTCGGTATTGTAGTGTTGAATTTTTTCGCTCACAAAATTTAGACTTAAGAACTGTGGTTGATTGCGGTTTATTTAAAGATAAGCTTCAGTTTATGGCGTCCTGACTGTGGGGCCGTGCAAAGGCAATTTTTTGACGAGAAGCTCGGTTATCTGTGATACAATTGCGTGGCCAGAACTCTCGCTGAAATTTGTCTGAAAGGGCGTGTTGTTACAAGCACCGCTGAATTTCCAATAAATTTTCTGGTCTGCCTATCTATAGCGTTCTGTGCAGAGTCATCTCGGCCCAAGTACCTCTATTAAGCTGAAAAAGTAGGAGCGCTTCTACGCAGGGCCGATGGCTGCCCTATTCTTCAAAGGCATTCGATGTGAACAACATGTAGATTTTTAGATTAGCGCTATAATTTTCGTTATTTGCTGAAATTATTCTGGTCCTCATATTAAATTCAAACAGGTAAACAATAATGTCCTACTCTCGAAGTGACACTATGAATTATAAATTGACTAGAGACCATTTTGATGTCAACTCGTTCTTGCGTTTTCGATTGCAAGAATCGTTGTGCTGGACTGTAGAAATATATTTAGACGCAGTGGAAAGTGCCAATAGCATCAGCACAGTAACCAGGGAACTCCGGAAGGAAAGTGGTGAATTCCGAATCAAATAAGAGATGAGGCAGGCGGACGCAATGTCTCCTCAACAATTCACCGTATCTTTGCAAGAATTATTAAAGGAAATGGACCGGGCACAGCTGTAGATGAAAGCAATGAACCACATCTGTTTCTTCAAACTGCTGGTGGCATTCCCGTGCTTTGTAATTTATGCAAATTCGTGATAAAATTCACTGAAGCCTTGCGAATCTTAAGGTATGTGCCTGAAAACTGCGTTAGTGAGGCATCGATACATTTGTTCAAGAGAGTGCTTCACTTCCTTGACTACACGAGATGATTTGTTGGCTTTAGTGTTATGTGTGTTTGTCGCGCATGCGTTTTGCTGTTTATGTAAAGGAGCGCCGTTCCAAGAACTCAGTTATTAGTTGTGCAGCCGAGAAAGCATTTCACTCAAGAAAACTTCACTAGTCAAGCAGACTTTTCACCAGCTGGAGTTCAGAATAGGCACGTGTCAAGAAGTGGAACATATCTGTAGTGGCTGCACAGCCGCCATCATTGTCCTCGATAGGGAAAGTGATAAAAACCAAATCAGACCGGGTGTCAGGAAGCGAGGCATGCTCTAATAACAGCGCGTATTCTAGAAACTGGATTTGAAACTAAGAAAAAATCGAAAAGTCAGCGATGTAAGAAAAAAATTGTTGATTGAGGATTGTAGAGATAGGACGAGGCGATGATGGGTGAAACAACAATTCTAGTAAACTATGGTTGTCGAAATCAAGAAAAACTGGCATGAAGAGTGTGCGTCACGTTTATCAAACTAAGCCGGTCTCACGGATTACAATCCCGATATCAATCAACGAAAGTCTTGAAACTCTCATTCACCGTTTAAGACTGGCAAGAGCTTAAACAAATCACTTTGTACACAGAATTGGGCGTGCAGACAATTCACAACGTGCATACGTTCGCGAGGATGAGGATGTACTTCATCTGCCTCTCCATTACCCAGCGAATTGCAGTTTTAAACCACGCCAACGCATGCATTACAAAAACGGGCGATCACAGCGCCGAGACCTTTCCTCGAGGACAGTCACAAACTAGGCAAGATATTGTTTCTGTAAATTTTGTGATTGTGGTGACATGTTGCCATTATTATTTGAGTGTGACATGATAAACCCTTTCAGAAGCTGTGCAAGCATTTGAAATTTGTGCTACGATCCTGGAGGTTGTTAATGATATGGTTGTGAATTATATGCACCGGGAGTTTGCAAAAAGGTGCTCATTAATGAAAGTGGACGATGGTTGTATGGAGAAAAGGCTCACCTGATAAAAATAGCTATTGCTTTTGTTATCCGTCTAATACTAAGCATAAGTTCATTCATAATTGTCGCAAGAATAAAGAAGGCAAGAGAGTGAAATTGCTTTAGGATCTATTCTTAAGTGCCTTATTTTTAAAACCGAGATCATCCGAACTACTAGTGATTTCAGGATCGTTTATTAAAGCTGAAGTACCTGCCTCGTTAACAACAATTTCACGCCTGCGAATCTCATGTAAAGTACCTCAGCTAGGAGACCTGCCAGAGTAAATGAACTACATGTTAAACCATGAAACCACAAAGGGTTGGTAGTGACCTGTGTGCAGCAAGAGGGCTGGAAAGCTCGGAACAGCAATCAACAAATTCGCACAGGTGCGGAAAGGTTTGGTGCCGTTACAAACTGACACATCGATTGCGAAATGGACGGTATGCTCTATTTAAGGTTTGCTATATCCAGCTGCAGGAAACATCTATTGTATAAAAGAAATATATCAAGCACGTGTGCTTCTTAGGAAATTTCCTTGAAAAATCGCCATGCTTTCTATAATACATTATTAAATTACCAATCGTTTCGTTATAAAGAGAGAAAATGGAGACATCTAAAATTTCTCACCTAGCTCCCCATCAAGGGAGGCCAACCTGAGACGCGTCCGCGTCTATAGAAAAATCAATGTACGTGCTTCTTGGGCTTGCCCTGTAAATTTGTTTTGATATAAAAGAAGGTCGGTGAAAATTGAGGTCGGAGAAAGCGCGTTAAAACCGCATTCATCCCTTGCGATGGCATCTTAGAGTTCAATGACTTACAACGATTACGATCGCTGGTTGTCAAATTTATAAGCCAGGATAAATCTGATGTGTGCGAAGCTGTTTATAGGCCGCAACAAGACATGCTCAACAAAGGTGCAACGAACACGCAAAGCATGTTAACAAATCTCATTACTTCAGTTATGTATAGCCCAGCACGGATGGTGCTTGAGGACTCTTTGGCTTCCTGCTTCATGGGGACTTCCGCCCTCGATTGTATCGAAAATCTGAGCCTTTAGAACCGGCATGGAGTGAATTTATTAGAATTTATACTACGAAAAATGAGGTAGTGCAAGTGCATGCTGAAGGTAGTTTTGGGTGACATTATAATGCTTCTTGTGGGACAACAATATTCCGACCGCCCAGTTTCATTTTAAATTCTTTTATTTTCAACGTTAAGCAGATCTGTAGTCACGTTCACTACCAAGCAAAAATGACCAAAATAATTTTTCTGTGTTGCAATGCTCCACCCTTCAATAACTGCAGGCCATAGGAGTACAGGCTGATTAAATTAGGGGCCTAAATTATGATGTTCGGAGGAAAAATTAGGTCTAATATCACAGATTCTTTTTGGACGAGTTCATGAATATATAGATATTAGAAAATGTTATAGCGCTAACAGATACAGATCTTGGCAAAGAAAGCACACACATACAAGTGCTAAGTGGCAAAATTTCTTTCGGCACTTGCGTGTGTGAGTCGTCTTTGCAATGGTGCGCGCCTGTTTTTGCAAGAACGTCATACAAGGAATAATCCTAAGGCTCAGCACAACTATCCGCATTGGTGCCGCGTATAGTTGACAACTGCTGTCTAGACTAGAAGGGGCTGTGCATTTAATACATTAAAAAACTCCACAAATATGTATCGTTCTTTTATAAACTGCCTGCAAAAATCCGCCTGTGTTTACGGTTTCGTTCAAACCAGTATACAATGGGTGCCATCTATCGTTCACAGAGACTTGAATCTTGCTCGTAGCCCATGCGTCTGACAGTGGAAGCACTTCTTAGAATTGCATGACATTTGTGTTTACAAGACATCTCAAACAGATTTGAAAAAGCAGGTTTATATTTAATGCCTGTTTTTATATCTTCCTGTCATTTTGTGGAAGTTACGACAACAAGACATCCCACACATAAACAGAAACCGCTTTAGATATAATGCCTCTTCTGCTAAACTCCATGAACGTCACATGCATTGTGCACAATTGCTTCCGTTTGTATTTCAAAACATTTTCTGTAGTTTCAATCGGATCCTATGCTTGAAGACAATTTATTTCGATGTCTAGACCTTAGCGGAGCTGATTACAGCAAAACATTGTCCATTAACCTTATTCACTGTCTTTTTAAATATCTAATACACCATTTTAAGCAGTTTTGAGCCCACACTATGAGAATAAGAACTAACGTAGATCTGTTTGTACCATCCGGATGTTGTTGGCGCCATGTTGCTGCCGCATTTTATTTTCTATTGTATCACTGCTCACGTTCTCTTATATTATCCGGAGGACCTGTCCAGATGTCCTAGACCAAGGTTCTGCTAAGGTTTATGTATTGTATACAGATGCACCAGCCGTATTACGTGTCTTTTCGCTGGTGTATTGGATCCAGTTAAGCAGAGGTATATGAGGCTACCGGAAAAATATTTATAAATCTCCGCACATCAACGGTATAATCTTAAAGATGGACTGATGCTAGAGGCTTTTCTCTTGTGTTCGCTCAATTTTTGCCATCATACCATAACATTTTCTGCTGATTCTGTCTTCTTCTAGGACATACCTGAACTTACTCTTAAAAAAGACCTCAAGACCACGTCTCACATTACAAAACGTAGCCTCTATGGAAAGATTTATGACTACGTGAGATGCTTGTCTGCTGAACAAAATGTAAGCTATTAAAAATGGCACAGCGTATCGACACGACGAGCCAACGCATTGCAAGAAGAGCAGTGCACTTTGGAGCAGCAAGAAAATCACACGGAAGATTAAGCTCCTGAGCTTTTGTTCTTTATTCATCGTAAGAGTGGAACCAAGCCTATCCCTATTTCTACTTGCAACCCCTACACAGGCTCGCACCGAGGCTCGAAGGAGTTGTTGTTGTTAGCCTATCAAAAGATGGCGTATACCCACACTGTGGGATTGGCGAATAATCGGTTTGCTATTCACCTGTACTTAGGTAATTAAAATGAAAAGCACGCGAGAAAGGAACACCGCAGGATTCTTCCTCATGAACGGAAAATGGGTAAAAGTTTTGATTTCGAAATTAGTAATAATAATAATTATATTATTAATAATAATAAAGAGAGAGTCTGACACAGAATTAATAAGTCAACATGTAATAATTAACAGAAAAGAAAATTTTGTGACACTTAGCATTGCAGTCGGTGAGATTCTAGCAGGAAATTTACAACAGTGGTACAAACACATCTGTGGCTGAACCCAAATATAATGGCACCAAATAAAAGCAAGAGCGGGCTTCTTAAACTGAGGCCAAGGGGCCGCAAGGGCTCCTCCAGCAACCATCTTCTCAAAGAAGTGTATCGGCGACAATAGAGCAAAAAATCCTAATTATGTTCAGGCTCACGGCGAAATGCACAAAGGGGAGAGAGCGCCATACCCGATCTGTGTAAATAGAAATTTATAGGAGGGATACGGCACCGCAGCCTCCTCAGAGATATTTCAAGCTGCCGCAATCGATAAACTTGCCTGCTTCCGGAATATCTGAGGTGCTGATAATACGCCCATGTTACAAGTGTTGTGTCTTGCGTGCTCAAAAACGCACGTCACCGAAACCTAGATGCTGGAATATAGGCTGTACCCGGGGGGATAGGCGACACGGGGCCGCTTAGAGAAGTCTTTGCGAGCGTACCACCGTATCGAAGAAGTGTTTGCAAGCGTGGGGCAGAATATACACACCGCGTATCAAACACGATAGGAACAAAGGCTGCACCAGTCTTTAGGCACGAGCTTCATGCATGCAGTAGTTTCCTGGCCGCGGAAAAGAGCTGCCTATGGAGTGCTCTACGTTTAGCAGATAGAGTAGCCTTCATGGTCATATGTGGATCGTGGTCTGATAAGATGTCTAATGAATGATGGAAAGGACAGCTTTGAAGCTGGTGCAACTGTACTGCTTGATATCTGTGTATTCATCCACACGTAGACGGAGCCGTAGTTCTCGTGACTAGCTATCTGCAAAGTTTATAGCTTGGCCACAACTCAAGTGTTGTCAACGTATTCACAGTAAAATTAGCAGTAAAAGCGACTCCAGAAAGCTAGGTGGGCGGATGGGATTAAAAGTGTTATGGGTGTAGAGTGTGCGGAGCTGGCAAATGACAGGGTTAATTGGAGAGACATAGGTGAAGCCTTAAACCTGCAGTGGGCGTAGTCAGGCTGATGATGATAATGACTTTATTCCCGGCAATCTCTGAATACGAATGATAGTGTTATGACGCCATCAGCGGCGCATCAATTCCAGGGGATCAATAATAGAGCAGCTGCAGACTTTTAAAATATCAGGACCCCAAAAATCTGGAACTTGTCCCAACCCCTAAAGTTCCAAAGGAACCCCAAAAATCTGGAAGTAGACCCACTTTATTAAATGGATTGTGCCAGATTAGTGGGAAGTTTAAGGTGTATCATTTGGTCGGATAATATTATCTCTTATGATAATGCAGTTGGATATACTTGAGCATACTAAAAGGTTACGACTCCTGAATACCATGTAACAGAAATGAAACCAGTTCCATCCAGACAGAGCTTCAGATACGGTGGAGCGCGACCTAAATGACATGTATTTTCATCTTTACGAATGTCAATCACAAAGTCTCCAAGTTTTTTAAACTATCGTGTGATTTGGTTAGGGTCTGGATTATTGCCTAGATATCCACGGAGCCAACTTCGAGTGCAATCTTACAAAATCGAATAATACCTTAATTCGAAATGGGAGTGCGTTTTTGTCCCTGCGTATTGTCTCTTGTGCTATTGAGGTAAAGCAAAATCCTATGCTCGACATTCAAAATATCAATAAATTTTACTGCTTTTTTAAAGATAACTTCACATTTATCCTGTGTGATGTCAGAAGTCTGCAAATCCTTGGGAAATAAATGCTTTTCATAATGCTCACAACATAATTGGAACAGGATGATTTTAGAATTTTGGCCGAATTTTTCTCCCATCTGCCCTAATTGTCACTGCTCATGAGCACTGTCATTGTCACTGTCACTGCTCATGAGCAGCACATTCCTCGCGCTTTCTTATTCATGAAATGGGAACCTTTAGTGTCTCTTATTCCGGCTTCGGATTGTTCTTAAGGACTATCGTTTTTTTGTCATCATTTACAAATCTGCTCGAAAATGTTGATACTATATAGGGTTAATCAATCAGACACCATTGCTCTCAACTTTAAAGCACGAGCGTGGTGTAGAAAGGAGAGTAATTTATAATTAATATATTCTGACTTCTTTCTCTGTTCAGATATTAGTAACCAGCCTTTTCAACTGCACCCTGTACCTTTGCATTTAATGTCGGTATTACAGTGTTCAGTTTTTTCGCTCACAAAAGTTAGACATAAGGACTTGGTTGATTGCGGTTTTTTTAAAAGCACGCTTCAGTATATGGAATCCTGAGTGTGGGGGCGTGCGAAGGCATTTTATAGAAAAGAAGCTCGGTTATCTGTGATACAATTGAGTGGACAGAACTCTCGCTGAAATCTGCCTGAAAGAGCGTGTTGTTATAAGCGCCGCTGAATTTCCATAAAATATATTGTTCTGCCTATCAACAGCGTTCTGTGCAGAGTCATCTTGGCCTAAGTACAACAATTAAGCTTTAAAAGTAGGAGCGCTTCTACGCATGGCTAATGGCTGCCCTATTCTTCAAGGGCATTCGATGTGAACAGCATGTAGAATTTAAGATTAGCGCTATAATTTTCGTTATTTGCTGAAATTATTCTAGTCCTCATGTTCAATTCAAACAGGTAGACAATAATGTCCAACTCTGGAAGTGACATTATGAATTCTAAATTGACTACAGACCATGTTGCTGTCAACTCGTCCTTGCGTTTTAGATTGCAAGAATCGTTATGCCGGAGTGCAGAAGTATATTTAGAAGCACTGGCAAGTGCCAGTAGCATCTGCAAAGGAACCACAGACCTCCGGAAGGAAAGTTATGAAATCCAAATCAAGTATGGGATGAGGCAGGCGGACACAATGTCCCCTCAACAAATTCGCCGTATGCTTGCAGAAAGTATTACGGGAAATGGACCGTGCAGAAGAAAGTAATGAACCACATCTGTTTCTTCAAACTGCTGGTGGCATTATTGTGCGTTGTCATTTAGGCAAATTCGTTATAAAATTCACTGACGCCTTGCAAATCTTAAGGTATGAGCCTAAAAACTGCGTTAGTGAAGCATCGATACATATGTTTAAGAGAGTGCTTCACTTTCTTGACTACACGAAATGATTTGTTGGGTGTAGTTTTATGCGTGTTTGTCGCGCATGCGTTTTGCTGTTTATCTAAAGGAGCGCCGTTACAATAAATCAGTTATTAGTTCTGCGGCCGAGAAAGCATTTCACTCAAGAAAACTTCACTAGTCAAGCAGGTTTTTCACCAGCTGCAGTTTAGAATAGGCAAGCGTCAAGACGTGGAACATATCTGTAGTGGCTGCACAGCCACCATCATTGTCCTCGATAGGGAAAGTGATAAAAACCAAATCAGACCGGGTGTCAGGAAGCGAGGCACGCTCTAATAACAGGGCGTATTCTGGAAACTGAATTAAAAAGTAACAAAAAATCGCAAAGTCAGGGATGTAAGAAAAAAATTGTTGGTTGAGGATGGTAGAGAGAAACGGAGGCGAGAATGGGTGAGACAACAATTCTAGTTAAACTATTGTTGTCGAAATCAAGAAAAAAATGGTATGAAGAGTTTGCGTCACCTTTACCATACTAAGCCGGTCTCACGGATTACAATCCCAATATCACTCAATGGATGCCTTGAAACTCTCATTCGCCGCTTAAGACTGGCAAGAGCTTACACAAATTACTTTGTACACAAAATTCGGCGTGCAGACAATTCACAATGTGCATATGTTTGCAAGGATGTGGATGTACTTCATCGGCCTATCCGTTACCCAGAGAATGGCAGTTTTAAACCACGCGGATGTATGCATTACAAAAATGGGCAATCACAGCGCCAAAATCTTTCCTCGAGGACAGTCACAAACTAGGCAAGATATTGTTTCTGTAAATTTTGTGATTGTGGTGACATGTTGCCATTATTAGTGGAGTGTGGCATGATAAACCCTTTCAGAAGCTGTGCAAGCATTTGACATTAGTGCAACGATCCTGGAGGTTGTTAATATTATGGTTGTGAATTATATGGACCGAGAGTTTGCAACCAGGTGCTCGTTATTGACATTGGACGATGGTTATAAGCAGAAAAGGCTCACCTGATAAAAATAGCGATTGCCTTGGTTATCCGCCAAATATAAGATATAAGTTCGTTTCATAATTATCGCTAGAATAAAGAAGGCAAGAGAGTGAAAATGCTTTAGGATGTATTCTTAAATGTCTTATATATAAAACCGAGATCATCCCAACTACTTGTGACTCCAGGATTGTTTATTAAAACTGAAATACCTGCCTCGTTAACAACTATTTCACGCCTGCGAATCTCATGTAAAATGTCTCAGCAATGAGACCTGCTAGAAGAGATGAACTACATGTTAAACCATGAAACAGCAAAGGGCTGGTAGTGACCTGTGTGTAACAAGAGGGCTGGAAAACTCGGAACAGCAATCTCCAAATTCGAAGAGACGCGGAAAAGTTTGGTGCCGTTACAAACTGACACACTGAGCGCGAAATGGGTGGTATGCACTATTTGAGGTTTGCTATAGCCAGCTGTAGGAAACATACTTTGTATAAACGATATACATCAAACACGTGTACTTCTTAGGAAATTTCCTAGAAAAATCGCCATGCTTTCCTTAATCCATTAATAAATTACCAATCGTTTCCTCAAAAATAGAGAAAGAGGACACATTTATAATTTCTGAACTAGCACGCCACCTTGGGAGGCCACCCAGGGACCCGTCCGCTTCTCTAGAAAGATCAGTATAAGTGCTTCTTGGGCTGGCCCTGTAAATTTCGGAGGTCAGAGAAAGCGCGATAAAGCCGCATTCATCCCTCGGGATGGCCTCTTCGAGTTCAAGGTTCAAAGTCTTACAAAGATTAAGATCGCTGGTTGCTAAATTTATAAGCCACGATAAATCTTCACGTGTGCGCAGCTGTTTGTAGGCCGCAGCAACACAGTGCTCAACAAAGCTCCAACGAACCCGCAAAGCATGTTAACATCTTAATTTTTCAGTTATAGATAGCCCAGTATGGACCGCGCTTGAGAAATGTTTGGCTTCCTCCTTCATGAGGGCTTCCGTCTCCCATTGAACCGAAAATCTGAGCCTTTAAAACAGGCATAGAGTGAATTTATTAGACTTTATACTTCGAGACAGGAGGTACAGTAAGTGCATGCTGAAGATAGTTTTTGGTAGCATTATAACGTTTCTTGTGAGACAACAAAATTGCGACTGCCCCGTTTCATTTTACTCCTTTCATTTCAACGCTAAGCAGATCTGCAGTCACGTTCGCCTCCAAGCAAACCTGACCGAAATAAGTTTTCTGTTTGCAATGCTCCACCCTTGAATAACTGCAGACCGTAGTAGTACAGGCTGATTCATTGAGAGGCCTAAATTATGATGTTCCGAGAAAAAATTAGGGGTAATATGAAAGATTCTTTTTGGACGAGTTCATGCATATATCGATAATGTAAAACGTTTTAGCGCTAACAGACACCGATCACGGCAATGACAGCACACACATAGAAGTGCTAAGTGGTAAAGTTTTTTTGGTCACTTCCGTGTATGGGATGTCTTTGCCATGGTGCGCACATTTTTTTTGCAAGTACGTTATACAAGGAGTAATACTAAGGCTCCGCACAATTTTCCGCATTGGTGCAGCGTATAGTTGACAACTGCTGTCTAGACTAGAAGGGGTTCTGCATTTAATAAACTAAAAATCTCCAAAAATTTGTATAGTTCCTTGAAAAACTGCCTGGCAAAATCCGGCTGTGTGGAGGGTTTCGTACATGCCAGAACTACAATGAGTGCCATAGATCTTTAACAGAGACTTGGTTCTTGCTCATAGCCCATACGTCTGACAGTGCAATTGCTTCTTAAAATTACATGACTTTTGTGATTACAAGACTTCTCATACATAAATTGAAAAACAGGGTTATATATAATGCTTGTTTTTATGTCTTCCTGACATTTTGTTTAAGTTACGAAAACAAGAAATTCCATACATAAACAGAAACCGCTTTAGATATAATGCCTGTTCTGCTAAGCTCCATGAACTTCACATGCATTGTGCACAATTGCTTCCGTTGGTATTTCAAAATATTTTCTCTAGTTTCAATCGGATCCTATGCTTCAAGAAATTTATTTCTACGTATATACCTTAGCGGAGCTGTTTTTTGCAAAGAAATGTCCACTAACCTTATTCACTTTCTTTATTAAATATAATAATTGGTTTGGGGGGGAATGTAAATGGCGCAGTATCTGTCTCCTATATCGTTGGACACCTGAACCGCGCCGTAAGGGAAGGGATAAAGGAGGGAGTTAAAGAAGAAAGGAAGAAGAGGTGCCGTAGTGGAGGGCTCCGGAATAATTTCGACCACCTGGGGATCTTTACTATGCATTGACATCGCACAGCATACGGGCGCCTTAGCGTTTTCCTCCATAAAAACGCAGCCGCCGCGGTCCGGTTCGAACCCGGGAACTCTGGATCAGTAGTCGAGCGCCCTAACCACTGAGCCACCGCGGCGGGGCTTTAATAAATATCTAATACACTGCTTAAAACTGCTTAAACAGGTGTATTTATTAAATATCTAATACACCTTTTTAAGCAGTTTTGAGCACACACTCAGCGAATAAGAACACACGTAGATCTCTTTGTACCATCTGGTTGTTGTTAGCGCCTAGTTGCTGCCACAATTTGTTTTCCGTTGTATCACTGCTCACGTTCTCTTACATTATCCGGATGAACTGTCCAGATGTTCCAGACCAAGGTCCTGGTCGGGTTTATGTATTGTCTACAGATGCACCAGACGTATTACCGTGGGTGTACTTTCGCTGGTGTATTAAAGCCAGTATAGCAGAGGTTTAACCAGGCTCCCGGAAAATACTTTACAAATCTCCGCACATCTACGGTCTACTCATCAAGATGGACTGGCACCAGAGGAGTTTCTCCTGTGCACGCTCAATTTTGGTGATCATACCATCACATTTTGTGCTGATTCCATCTTCTTCTAGGACATACTTGAGCTCACACTTTAAAAAGTCCTCAAGACCACGCCTCACATTAAAAACGTCGCCTCTATGGAAAGATTTATGACTACGTGAGATGCTTGTCTGCTGAAAAAAATGTAAGCTATAAAAAAAATTGCACAGCGTATCGACACGAAGAGCCACCGCATTGCATGAATAGCAGTGCGATTTGGTGCAGGGAGAACGTCACATGGAAGATCATCCTCCTGAGGGTTTGTTCGTTAATCACCATTAGAGTTCAACCACGCCTATCCCTATTCTAACAACCTCTGCACAGGCTCGCGCAGAAGCTCGAAGATGTGTTTGAAAGCCTGATCAAACCCTGACAATCCACCGCCGTGGGCATGTGCCATTGTATTTGAGGCAACAACAACAGAATGTTGGCATAACGTATCACAAACAATAAGAACAAAGGGTGCACGAGTTTTGAGGCACGAGCTTCATGTATGCAGTAGTTTCATGGCCGCGGGGAAAGGGCTGACTATGGAGTGCTCTACGTTGAGCAGTTATATTATCGTTCATGTTCATATGTGGTTGGCGGTCTGGAAAGATTAGCGGTCTGGAGATGATGGAAAGCGAAGTTTCGAAGCTGGTGCATATATATTTCTGGATATCCGAGTGTTCATCCACACGTAGTTGGAGCCGTACTTCTCGTGACTGGATATCTGCAAAGTTAATAGTTTGGCGAGAACTCATGAGGTCTAAACGTATTAACAGTAAAACCTAGCAGTATTAGGGGAGGCAGAAAGCTAGGTGGGCGGAGATTAACAGGTTTATGGGTATAGATTGGGCGCAGCTGGCAAATGACAGGGTTATTTGGAGAAACATGGGTGAGGCCTTTTCCCTGCAGTGGGCGTAGTCAGGCTGATGATGATGATGACTTTACTCCCGGCGATCTCTGAATGCGATTGCTAGTGTGATCACGTGATCAGCACCGCATTAACGCCAGTGGACCAGTAAGAGAGCCCCACATATTTTGTAAAATCTCAGGACCCCAAAATTATGAAACTTGGCCCACTCCCAGAAGTACCAAAGGAGCCCCAAAATTCTGGAAGTAACACCACTTTATAAAACAGATTTAGTCAGATTAGTGGGAATATTAAGGTGTATGATTTGGTCGGATTAGTATTATCTCATAGGGTAGTCGAGTTGGATATACTTGAGCATACTAAAAGGTGATGACTCATGAATACCATGTAAGAGAAATGGAACCAGTTCTAACCGGACAGAGCTTCAGGTACGGTGCAGGAAACCTTAATGCTATAGATTTTTCTTCTTTACGAATGTGCTTCACAAAGCCTCCAAGTTTTTGCATAAATATCCACGGAGCCAACTTCGAGTACAATCATACCAAATTGTATAATACCTTCATTCGAAAGGGAGTGCGTTTTTACCCCTGTGCCTTGAATCTTTTCCTATTGAGGTAAAGCAAAATCCCATGCTCGACATTTCAAACCGCAATAAATAGCACTGCTTTTTTAGATATGTTTACATTTATCCCGTGTGATTCCAGAAGGCTGAAAATCCTTGGGAAATACATGCCTTTTATAAGTGACAAATAAACTGGAACAGGATGAATTTGAAATATTAGGTGAATTTTTCTCCCATCAACCTGAAAGATTTTAGTTTGCATGGCGCATTGGCATGGACCGCCAAAGCTCATGAGCAGCACATTCCTCGCGCTTTCTTAGTCTTGAAATGAAAAGTTTTAGTGTCCGCTATTCCTGATTTACTTTGTCCTTAAGGACTATTGTTTTTTTTGTCATCATTTACGAAACTGGTGTAAATTGTTGATTCTATATAGTGTTAATCAGACACCATTGCTCTCAACATTAAAGCACGAGCGTGGTGTAGAAAGGAGTGTTATTTATAATTAATATATTCTGACTTCTTTCTCTGTTCAGACATTAGTAACCAGCCTTTTCAACTGCACCCTGTACCTTTGCATTTATTGTCGGCATTACAGTGTTCAGTTTTTTCGCTCACAAAAGTTAGACATAAGCACTTGGTTGGTTGCGGTTTTTTTAAAAGCACGCTTCAGTATATAGAATCCTGAGTATGGGTGCGTGCGAAGGCATATTTTAGAAAAGAAGCTCGGTTATCTTTGATAAAAATCCGTGGCCAGAAAACTGGTTGCAATTTGACTGAAAGAGCGTGTTGTTCAAAGCACCGCTGAATATGCATAAAATATTCTGACCTGCCTATCTATAGCATTCGGCGCAGAGTTATCTCGGCCCAAGTACATCAATTAAGCTGAAAAAGTACGAGCGCTTATACGCAGCGACAATGGCTGCCCTATTCTTCAAGGGCATTCGATGTGAACAGCAGGTAGCATTTAGGAGTGGTGCTAAAATTTTGTTTAGATTCTGAAATAATTCTGCTCCTCGTATTCAGTTCAGACAGGTGAACAATAGTTTCCTACTATAGAAGTGACGTGATGAATTGTAAATTGACTACAGACCTCTCTGCTGTCAACTCATGTTTGCGTCGTAGATTGCAAAAATTGCTGTGCCGGAGTGTAGAAGTATATTTAGAAGCAATGGCAAGTGCCAATAGCATCAGCACAGCAACCACAGACCTCCGGAAGGAAAGTGGTGAAATCCAAATCAAATAAGGAATGAGGAGGCGGACCCAATGTCTCCTCAACAATTCGCCGTATGTTTACAGGAAGAATTATGGGAAATGGACCGGGCACAGCTGCAGATGGAAGTAATTAACCACACCTGTTTCTTCAAACTGCTGGTGGCATTTCCGTGCTTTGTAATTTAGGAAAATTCGTGATAAAGTTCACTGAAGCCTTGCACAATTTTAGGTATGAGCCTGAAAAGTGCGTTCGGTGAGGCATCGATACATATGTACAAGAGAGAGCTTCACTTTCTTGGCTACAGTAGATTGTTTGTTGGGTGTAGTGTTATGCGTGTTTGTCACGCATGCGTTTTGCTGTTGGAGTAAAGGAGCGCCGTTACAATAAATCAGTTATTAGTTCTGCGGCCGAGAAAGCATTTCACTCACGAAAACTTCACTAGGCAAGCAGGCTTTTGCGAAGCTAGGGTTTAGAGGAGTCATGTGTAAAGAAGTGGAAAATATCTGTAGTGGCCGCACAGCCGCCACCATTGTCCTCGAAGGGGAAAATGAAAAAAAAAATTAGACAGGGTGTCAGGAAGAGAGGCATGCTGTATAAACAGGCCGTATTCTGAGAACTGGATTGGAAAGTAAAAAAAAATCTAAGGTCAGCTATGTATGAAAAAAACTGTAGATTGAGTGTGGTAGAGAGGAGACGAGTCGAGATTGGGTGAGGCTACAATTTCTAGTTAAAACTATTGTTGTCGAAATCAAGAAAAAAATGGTATGAACAGTGTGTGTTCACCTTCCTCAAACTGTCCCTTTCTCACGCATTACAATCCGGTATTGACTTAACGGAAGTCTAGAAACTCTCATTCACCGCATACGATTAGGAAGAGCTAAAACAAATTACTTTGTACGCAGAATTGGGCGTGTAGACATTTCACGGTGTGCATGTGTTCACGAGGAGGATGACTTTGTACTTCATGTACCGCTGTATTACCCATGGAATGGCTGTTTTAAAACTCGTCTACACATGCATTACAAAAACGGGCGATCATAGAGCTGAAGTCTTTCCTCGGAGACAGTCACATCCTAGGCAAGATATTGTTTGTGTAAGTTCTGCGATTGTTGTGACAAGTTGTCATTGTTTGTTGAGTGTGACATGAGAAACCCTTAATCAAATCCTAGATAAGATATTGTTTGTGTAAATTCTGTGATTTTTGTGACAAGTTGTCATTGGTAGTTTAGTGTGACATGCAAAAACCCTTGCAGAAGCTGTGCTGCCATTTGTAAATATTACTACGATCCTGGAGGTTGTTAATGATATGGCTGTGAATTATATACACCGGTAGTTTGCAAAAAAGCGCTCGTTATTGAAATTTCACAATGGGTAACTGCAGAAAAGACTCACTTGATTAAAATAGCTATCACCTTGGCTATCCGGCAATTATTAGAAATAAGTTTGTTTCATTATTATTGTAAGAATAAAGAAAACGAGAGAGTGAAAACGTTTTAGGATGTATTCTTAAGTGCCTTCTTATTAAAACCGAGATGATCTGAACTACTAGTCACTTCAGGATTGTTTATTAGTCGCTGAAATACGTGCCTCGTTAATAACTGTTTCACGCCTGCGAATCTCATGTAACGTATTTCAGCTAGGAGATCTGCCCGAGGAGATGAGCTACGTGCTAAACCATGAAACCAGACAGGGCTGGTAGGGACCTGTGTGTAGCAAGAGGGCTGGAAAACTCGGAACTGCAGTCTCCAAATTCGAACAGATGCGGAAATGTTAAGTGCCGTAGCAAATTGACACACTGAGCGCGAAATGGATGGTATTCTCTATTTGAAGATTGCTATATCCAGCTGTAGGAAATGTGTTTTGTATACACGATATATATCAAGCACGTGTGCTTCTTAGGAAATTTCCTAGAAAAAATTGCCGTGATTTTCTTAATCCATTAATATTTTCCAATCGTTTCGTTTTAAAAAGAGAAAGAGGACACATCTAGAATCTCTCACGTAGCACCCCACTTTGGCAGGCCACCCAGAGACCCGTCGGCTTCTCTAGAAAAACCAGTATACGTGCTTCTTGGGCAAGCTCTGGAAATTTGTTTAGATATAAAAGTAGGTCGATGAAAATTGAAGTCGAAGAAAGTGCGATAGAACAGCATTCATTCCTCGGCATGGACTATTCTGGTATAAGGTTCCAGGACTTACAAGGATTAAGATCGCTGGTTAATTTTGTAATCGAGGATAAATCTTGACGTGTGCGCAGCTGTTTATAGGCCGCAACAACACAGTGCTCAACAAAGCTCCAACGAACACGCAATGCATTTTAACAACATCTCATTATTTCACATATGGATAGCCCAATATGGATCGTTCTCGAGGCCTGTTTGCTTTCTTGCTTCATGAGGGCTTCCGCCTTCCTGTGTATTCAAAATCTAAGCCTGTAAAAGAGCCAAGGAGTAAATTTATCAGAATTTATACTACGAAACAGGACGACTGCAAGTGCATGCTGAAGATAGTTTTTGGTGATATGTTTCTTGTGGGACAACAAAATTCCGACCATCCCGTTCCATTTTACCTTCTTTTATTTTCAACGTTAAGCAAACCTGTAGTCGATTTAGCCTGTAAGAAAAAATGACCAAAACAAGTTTTCTGTGTTGCAATGCTGCACCCTTCAATAACTGCAGGCCATAGTAGTACAGGCTGCTTAATTGAGACGCCTAACCTCTGATGTTCCGAGGAAAAATTAGGGTTAATATAAAAGATTATTTTTGGACGAATTATTGTATATATCGATAGTGTAGAAAGATATAGCGCAAACAGACACATGTCACGACAAACACAGCACACACATACAAGTGCTAAGGGTCGAAATTTTGTTGGCACGTGTGTGTGGGTCGCCTTTGCCAGGGTGTGCGCTTGTTTACGCAAGAACATTATATAAGGGCTAATACTAAGGCCCTGCACAACTATCCGCGCTGGTGCAGCGTGTAGCTGACAACTGCTTTTTAAAGTAGAAGTGGTAGTGCACTTAACAAATTAAAATAACCCCACAAAAATGTATTGTTCTTTAAAAAACTGCCTCGAAAACCCGGCTGTGTGGAAAATTTTGTACAAGCCAGAAATACAATCGGTGCCATCGATCGTTAACCGAGAGTTGGTTTTTGCTCTTATAGCACGTGCGTCTGACAGCGCAACCGTTTCCTAAAATTCCATGACATTTGCTACTACAAGACATTTCATAAAGAAATTGAAAAACAGGTTTATGTATAACGCCTGTTTTGATATATTCCGTACTTTTTATGGGATTTGCGACTACAAGAAGTTCCATACAGAAACAGAAACCGCTTAAGATATAATGCATGTTGCTCTAAACTCTAATAAATTCAGAAGCATTGTGCACAATTTCCTCCTTTCGGATTTCAAAACATTTTCTGTGGTTTGATTCGGATCCTATGATTGAAGACAATTTATTTCTCCGTCTATACCATAGCGGAGCTCTTTTTTTCGCAAATAATTTCTACTAACATCATTTACTATCTTTTTGGAATATGTAATCCACCTTTTTAAGCAGTTTTAGGCATACACGAAAGAAATAAGAACTCACGTAGATCTCCTTGTACAATCTGGATGTTGTGGGCGGCGAGTTGCTGCCGCATTTTGTTTTCCATTCTATCACTGCTTACGTTCTCCTACATTATTCGGGTGACCTGTCCAGATGTCACACACCAAGATTCTGGACAGGTTTATGTAAATGCACCAGCCGCATTACCTAGGGCTTCCTGTCACTGGTGCCTTGAAGCCAGATAAACAGAGGTGTATCAGGCTCACGGAAAAATTTTTACAATCTCCGCACATCAACTCTACGCCCTTCAAGATGGACTTCCACCTGATACTATTCTCCAGTGCTCGCTCAGTTTTCGCGATCATAAAACCCATTTTGTGCTGATTCTATCTTCTTCTAGGACATACTCGAGCCGACTCTTATAAAAGACCCCAAGACCACGCCTCACATTACAAAACGCAGCATGTTTGCAAGTATTTATGACTACGTGAGATGTTTTTCTGCTGAACAAAATGCAAGCTGTTAAAAAATGGCACAGCGTATCGAGACGACGAGCCGCCGCATTGCACGAAGAGTAGTGCGTTCTGGTGCGGGGAGAACATCACACGGAAGAATAACCTCCTGAGCGTTTGTTCTTTGTAGATCTTAAGATTGCAACCACGCCAGTCCCTATTCCTACTTACAATCCCAACACAGGCACTCGCTGAGGCTCGAAGTATTTCCAAGCATTGGGCAGAATGTTGATACCGCCTGTGACACACGATAAGAATGAAGGCTGCACCAGTCTTGAGGAACGAGCTTCATGCATGCAGTAGTTTCCTGGCCGTGGGACAGAGCTGTAAGTGCAGTGGTCTACGTTTAGCAGATAGATTAGCGTTCATAGTCTTATGTGCTTCCTGGCCTAATACGATGTCTAATACATGATGGACGGGAAAGTTTCGAAGCAGGTGCAAATATATCGCTGTATGGAGCCATAAATCTAGTAGATGGAGCGATCCTTCTCGTTACTACCTATCTGCAAAGGTATCGGTTTGTCGAGAACTCATGTGGTGTCAACGTATTGACTATAAAAACTAGCAGTAAAAGGGGCGGCAGAGAGCTAGGTGGGCGTATGAGATCAAGAAGTTTACTTCTATACAGTGGGCGCTGCTGGCAAAGGACACGGGTAATTGGACAGTCATGGGTGAGGCCTTTGCCCAGCAGTGCGCGCAGTCAGGCTGATGATGGTGATGACTTTACTCCCGGCGATTTCAGAATATGATTGAGTGTGATGACTTAGCCCACCCCCTGAAATTCCAGAGGAGCCCCGAAATTCTGGAAGTAGATCAACTTTATACAATAGATTGAGTCAGATTAGTGGGAGGATGAAGGTGTATCATTTGGTCGGATTAGTATTATTTGATATGGTAATCTAGTTGGATATACTTGAACATACAAAAAGGCGATGACTCTTGAATACCGTCTAAGGGAATTGGAACCGGTTCCAACCTGAGAGAGCATCAGATACGGTACAGGCGACCTAAATACTTATGGATTTTTTTTTTCATTACAATTGTGCTTAAGAAAGCCTCTAAGTTTGTTAGACTATCGTGCGAGTTGGTTAGTATCTGGAATATTGCTTAGATATCCAAGGAGTTAACTTCGAGTGAACTCATACCAAATTGAATAATACCTGAATTGAAACCTGGCGTTGGTTCTTGCCCCTCTGCATTGTATCTTTTACTTTTGAGGTAAAGCAAAATTTGATGTTTGATATCTTAAATTTCAATAAATATAACTGCTTTCTTCTTGAGATATCTGTTTCACATTTATCCAGTGGGATGCCAGAAGGCTGGAAATTTTTCGTAAATATGTCCTTTTTATGGCAGTGACAAAGAAACTGCCGAAGGATTATTCTGAAATTTTTCTCGGTGTTTGCTCTCGTCAGCCCTAATTATTTTAGTCTGCATGGCGCTGTGGCATGGAATGTCACAGCTCATGAGCAGCACATTCCTCGTACTTTCTTAGTCTTAAAGTGAATCTTTAGTGTCACCTATTCCGGCTTTAGTTTTTTCTTAAGGCCAAGTTTTTTCTTACGGAAATGGTCGAAAATGTTGATTCTGCATAGGGATAATCAGACACCAATGCTCTCAACTTGAAAGCACGAGCGTGATGTTGAAAAAGAGTGGTATTTATAATTAAAATATTCCGATATTTTTTCTGCTAAGATATATGTAACCAGCCTTTTCAACTGCACTCGGTAGCTTTGCATTTAATGTCGGCGTTATAGTGTTCAATATCTTCGCTCACACAAAATCTGGGTTGATTTCGGTTCATTTAAAGGCACGCTTCTGTATATGGCATACTGAGTCTGGGGCGTGCCAAGGAATTTTTTAGAAAAGAAGTTCGGTGATCTGTAATATTATCGCGTGGCCAGAAAAATGGCTGAAATTTTCCTGAAGCAGTGTGTTGTTACAAGAACCGCAGAATTTCCATAAAATATTATCATCTTGCTATTTATAGCATTTTGGGCAGAGTCATCTCGGCCCAAGTATATAGATTAAGCTAAAAAAGAAAGAGTGCTCCTACGCAGGCCCTATGGCTGGCTTATTCTTCAAGAAAACTCGACGTGAAAAGCATGTAGCATGTATGAGATGCGCCGAAATTTTTGTTTAATATGCTGAAAGAATTGTATTCCTCATATTCAATTCATACAGGTAAACAATAGTTTCTCCCTCTAGAAGCGACAATATGAATTGTAAATTGACTTGGGACATTTTTTGATGTCAACTCGTTTTTGCGTCTTAAATAGATCGGAAGAATCCCTGTTCGCCGGAGAGTAGAAGAGGCGGATTTAGAAGCACTAGCAAGTGCCAGTATCATCAGCACAGCAACAACAGACCTCCGGAACGTAAGTGATGAATCCAAATCAAATAAGGGATGTGGCAGGCGGACACAATGTCACCTCAACAATTCACCGTATGCTTGCAAGAAGTATTCAGAGAAATGGAGCGGGCACAGCAGCAGATGAAAGTTAATGAAGCGTATCTTTTTGTTCAGATTCCTGGTGTCATTGCCATGCTAAGTCATTTAAGCCATTTCATGGTAAAATTCATATGGTCTCCATGCCATGCGAGAGTTTCTATGATTTCAATATCATGCAGGACCCATTTCTAAAAAAATTATATTAACGGAACATGCAGAATCTGTGTGCGGTTTTGCTTGCCCTTAATTGATCAGCGCGTTACGCAACCATGGTTGCGATTACTGCATGCCAGCGCTTACGTGCGGTTCTCATAACTAATACCACAAAACCAATTTTCAGTGGCTTGTCCATCAATTTCAGAAAAAAATTCTGAGAACTGGAAAATTGTAAGAAGTTACTTTTTGAGTAATATTCAAGGTAATGGTCGATGCTTGCGGTGTGTGGCGAATTCTTTATTTCAAAGTGTTTACATCTATCACATCCAACAGTTAAGGCCATGAAAAACAAATGTGGAGCGCTTTTGACAACAGCAACAACGTTAATCGTAGAAAAAAATTCAAGACTGCTGTCGGGTGATCTGCAGATTGCGATGAAGAAATGTAACTTTATATGAAAAATTTGCGTTCATTAACAGTTTATGTTTCAAAAATGCTTTTGTCTATAATTGATGGATATGTGCCACCCATGAGCCTCACGAGAGCCTTCAGTATGCACATTGCGCCTACCATTTGACTGATTAAACACACAAAGTCTGGTTATTTTGCCCTTGTAAACGTGCGCATGTTTGTTCCGGAATCCGAATCAGTTTCAAAGTCCTGAAGACGTGCCTTGGAGGAATATGATTTTGGCTTATTGGTGTTTAACGTCCCAAAGCGACTTAGGCTTTGAGAGATGCCGTAGTGAAGGGCTCCGGAAATTTCGACCACCTGGAGTTCTTTAACATGCACTGACATCGCACAGCACATGGCCTCGAGAAATTCGCCTCCATCGAATTGCGACCGCCGCGGCCGGGACCGAACCCGCGTCTTTCGAGCCAGCAGCCGAGCGCAATAACCACTTCGCCACCTCGGCAGTGTCTTGGAGGAATAAAGCAAACGATACAGATATTCAAAATATTTAGTTCTAATTTCAGTGCTCATGCCGGTATGGGCCGTTATAAGAGAAGGTCCGCGACGACGATTTCTTCGCGAGTACAACATTTGGCACATTTCAGTTAGCAATACCATCCATATACCTCCGACTAATGATACCTCAGGCATTGCGTTCGTGATAGCTACTCGAAAATTCACCATAATTACATCACCGTGCGATTATAAAATTCCCAGCTTATAACTAGCCAGTAGATAAACTTTATGATGGGCTCAGCGTGATGAGGCTATTTTCTCAGCGTCTTTTAACTTTATGATGGGCTCAGCGTGATGAGGCTATTTTCTCAGCGTCGATTAAATGAAAGAAAGCGATGAATTTGCGCGTATTGGCTGGCAAATCCTCGTGAAAACCGCCAACCACTGCTGTCCGCCTAGATGACTAATCCTTTTTCTCCTGAGCTGGTTTCACAAATCTACCTGTAGTATTATTTACCGATGACAAAAACGTCTTCAGAATTGAGTGTGCTTCATGTCCTAAGCTGCTCTGTCGAAGCATTGCATCGCTATAGGCTATCTTCACGTGGGTTTAAAATTTTTCATCTAAGTTTGGAGTGTCTCTTCAGCATTTATGTGCTTTGAAAAGAAAAACAGCCGGGAAGTTTCTCGGAGCAAACGGCCCTTGACTCACCATGCCAAGAAGTAGCTGTTTTTACGTTTTAAATCATTCAAAAGTTTTATAGCCGGCTAATGTTTAAGAAGTTTTAATATTAAAACCGGAAAGTACCGCGCAAAGTATAACCAACAAATATACAGTCATCATAGATGGCGAGAAAGAATTTCACTCATTGAAAACTTCACCAGTCAAGGAGGCATTGCGCAGATAGGGTGTAGAGGAGGCATGTGTCAAGAAGTGGAAAAATTCTGCAGCTGCTCCACAACCACTTTCACAGTCCTCGAAAGAGAATTTGATAAAAACCAAATCAGACAGGTTATCAGGAAGGCAGGCATGCTTTAAGCCTTTTCAGTTTCTACACGCCATAATCAGAGACTCGTATTGAGAAGATCAGAATAAATCCAACAGTAATTAAGAGATGTACGAAAAAAAAATTGCAGGTTCAATGTTAAGAGACGGCACGAGGCTAGAATGAGTGACAGAAGAAACCCGAGTTAAGCATATTGTTGTCGAAATCAAGAAGAAACTGGTATGAATATGGTGTGTTCAATTTTATTAAATTGACCCCCCTCACGGTTTACAATCCCAATATCACTCTACTGAAGTCTAGAAACTCTCATTCACCGCTTACGATTGAGAAGAGCCTCCACGAATGATTTTCTACATAGAATGCAGCGCGCGGACAATTCACGATGTGCATGTGTTTGCGACCATGAGGATGTACTTCAACTGCTCCTGTATTGCCCAGAGGATGACAGTTTTAAAATCCGACTGAACAGGGTCCTTATGACCCTTGATAGAAGGGATTTCAGCCTTCAGAATCCAAGAGGTTCATGGCCGAAGCATGCGCTACAAAAATGGTCTATTATAGCATTGAAATATTTCCTCGAGGACAATCGCATCCTCGGGAAGTACAAGATATTCCTTGTTTGAATTCTCTGATTGTTCTCACATGTTGTCATTGTTGTCAGTTGTGTGTGACATGAAAATTCCTTGCGGTAGCCGTGATGGTATTTAAAAATAATGCTACGATATATGCTAAGAGCATGCTTTAGAGCGCACTCCAATGTGGTCCATAATTCGCAGCACCTTTTCGGTAAATATGCGCCATTGACATGAGGCAACGGAGCCCTCTTCCAGTGATTAGCTTCAGCCCATGAGCGGTATACGGACTTTTCTGGTCTCGCAAGTCTAAATACCCCTAAAGCATACCAGGATTGCAAGCAAGCACACTTTAATTAAAGGTAATCTTTACAATCTCAAAATATTCGTGAATAGCGAATGGTGTCGAAACTTGAAACAAATCGATACCCAATTCAAACAAAAATGACTCATCATCGATTTATACAGCTCGCCTCGGTGATCTCCACAAAATGCTACATGTTACCCGCTAACAGCGGCCTCAGTGCTGCCGGACAAGTGCACTTAAGACGACGTGTTTAACGAAGCTCTTATTTTACGAAGTCACGCGTTCAAGCACCTAGAGAGTGAGGGGCCTGCCTTATAAATGCTTGAAGCAAGCCGCTCGGCGCAGGCCTTCTCTGAACTTAGCACACTGCAGCAAAGGTCAAGGATGCCTACCGAGGTGATATTTCAACAGTGCGCTGCTTTGAACATTCTGTTACCTTACTCTGTTTTTGTTTTCGCTGCCAGAGATGAATAAAGCCACGCAAAAAATGCCTCACAATTAATAACTTTGCTAACTAAAAATTTTTACTTTTTCTTTTAGCAAAGCGTACGACTGTTGGCTTCAAGCTTAATTGCCTAAAAATCGCGCAATCATTAGGTGTTGCGTTTTCTTGACTATATGTAAAGCTATTCCTGTTCCAGAAAGAAGTCAATCCTTCCCGCATTAAACTCAAGCGTGCCCATAGTGCGATGACCAAATATGTTAGTTCTTATTTTAGATAAGAGTTTTGAAAACATTTGCGACAGCTGAAGCAGAACTCCAACTGCTATCTATAAGGGCAGTGTTGTCAGCCACGACGTCAAGGCAATCGGCAGACGCCATCTGCTGGTGGGCCTCTTCCGGGAAGATTCCGCCGCGTTGTTCTATTTGTGTCCAACTTCAGTAACATTTCACGGTTTTGACACTGCCAGAGCGAGTGGAAAAACTGAGATTTTACTCAATTGACTGCACAGCCGTAAAATATTGAGCAATATATATGCGCGTAGTTCTTTGCCGAAGCAACACAGGGGCGTGGACTCAGCCGCACAGTTGGATCAGCAGGGTAAGTATACTTTAAAAAAAACTCACAGAAGGCTTACATCTGTGTCACGTAAGCTCAGCGACATTTGTTGACGTATATCCTTCTGGTGGTATATTCATCCGAAGCTTCTGGGAGCGACATACGTATATGTGTGGTTACTGAGCACTCCCCTCATTTTACAGGCAGACTCATCCTTCCACTAACACTCCACTCCAGACCTTGCTAGGCGTTTTGCACCACCGCTGCTTAGCCTCACCTCGAGCGCGGTGTTCTTCAGCAGCCGAAACAGACGGAGCGTGCCACATTCCTCTCCACTGGCAATAGGGAAGTTATGTTAATGCCACCATACCAACGCGCCACGTCAATGGCGCCACGGCATGAGCTGCGCACGGACTAGCCAACCTTCGGATCGTTTCGGTAGTAAGCACACTACTATTACGCATTCTCCAGTCTCGTCCTGTCCTCCTCCTTCAACGGTAAGCGCCTTTCTGGCTCCCGTGGCAAACACCATCCTGTTACGCACTACTATTACAACGACGCGAAACCCAGGGGATTGGGCGCTTAACATCTCCTGCTGTAAAAGAAGGCAAATAATGGTTACCGGTAGGAAGGAAATGTAAAACATTTCGGCTAGGCCGCCCGGCCAATTCCTGCCAAAGAAACTGAAGTGAGTGTAGATTTTGGGGTGTTCTGTGCTAGCGTTGTTGTAAAAAGGGTGTGCAGCCTGTATGAAGCCAGCAGATGGTGCGCAGTTCGCGACTTCCAGGGTTGGGGTTGAAGAGCATGAGTTCGTGATTACATAGGTCATCTGCCCTTGTAAACTACAGCAATCCTATAGGCGAGTCTGTGAGCAAGAAATAATGATAAAAGATCTTTCCATTTCTTGTTATTATAGCGCTCTTTTGAGTTTCCCTTGGCTTATTGATTTTTTGATGCCTTAAAAACTTTCAGCCGAAAGTGGCGGGTGTGCATATAAAAATTAAGATATCAATTCCGACCACGCGATGTTGGTACTACAAGGAATGGAAAAGTCTCCAAAATCTGTTATCAGGACAGTTGCTTTAATACCGAGTTTTTTGCAGTGGTTCCTTTTCGTTTACTTGGTTGTTGGACGTTTTCAGCCAGATATTTTTGCCTTCTTTTTACCTTTTGGTAAGAAAGTGTGGCAAAAATACCTGAACCCTGAACCCTATACACGCGGGAACTTATCGGCGCAGAGCTCACTTTGCTCAGGCACCTGACGTCCTACTGAGCCTACCATTTCCTCGCTGGATTTGAATCATATTGTTTGCTAATGGCTTGTCCTTTGACCATTTATTCAGAACTATTTCTTTCTTACGGAGTGCTGCGATGAAGATTCTAAGACCTGCATGCAATATGACGGGGATATTGATATATTAGTTACTGCAGGAGCTGGCTTAATCGCTTCGGCAAGCATGGTGGCGGCGACGAGCGCCTATTATATCATTTTTTACTTCGCGTCTATTTTTTGCAACTCCCTTCAATCAGTGATAGGCGGCCGGTTGGAGCCAGTGAAGGGCTTGTCAGCTTTTCGCTACTTGTTTTTTTCTTCAATCTCATCAGCAGGAGCTAGGTCGCAGGAGCAGCAGCGCAGTCGAAATGCGTCGAAAACGGTCTTGAAGACGAAGAAGAAGTGTGTCCCTGCTAAAGTGGATGCTCAGCGCTCTTCAGAAAAACCTCGCCATCCACGTAAATACGTGCCCTATTTGACGAGAACTGCATCCTCGTCTTCTGAAGAAGCTCCGGACGTCCTCCCACCGTCTCAGGCCTCCTGGAAAGCATGCATGAGTGCAGATGAGCTGGGCACTGACGCTAGGCTTAGTGCCTCCACTTCCACTCTGGCGGAGGTAGCTCTGCCTGCGTCTCTCGTGACATCACCTGCCACGCTGTCGACACCTGATCCGCGGCGCCAGGTCCAGCTCTGTGCTCCCGGTTTGTCGGCAGATGCACCCCTCCTGCCTTCCCGAAATGCTGGACTGCTCGTGAGTGATCTGCCACCAGGGCACATGGCCATCAACTCTAAACCACCGGATGGGCCTCAAACCGCACGGCATGATGAACAGGGCATTCCAATGGACTTATCGGCACCTCTACACGCACAAAAGTGCCCTCGCGCAACTCAAAAGCGTCCCTCAAACGACAGCAAACCGATTCCACCTTCGGCAAGTGATGGCTCCTAAGGTAAGCGCACTTGTCTTACGATCGAGAACTCGGTGGAGCCTACACCCGGATCGTCGTTTTACAAAGTGACCTTTAAGCACTGGCCAACAAAAGCCTCACGGATATACCGAACAAGACTTTACAGGCTAATTTGGACGCGTTCCTCGAAACCAAAGGTGTTCGGGGCTTCACAGCCAGGACAAAGTCCAACACCATTGCAGTGTGGCTTCCGACTCTGACTGCCGTAGAACGGCTGCAAACGCTCACCAGTTTTTCACTGACAAGCGAAATCTCAGTTCCAGTACAAGTTTATTTAGTTGAAGGCTCCGACTTGCAGCGCTGCGTCGTCTACAACGTCGATATCACTGAGGATCAAACTGCCCTCCAGCGTGAGCTGTACTGTCCTAAGCATCGTGTCATTCAGGCCCGACGCATGGGAAAGGGGGCGCTCTTGCATAGTCACCTAGCAAGGCCCTCTGTCACTACCAGCCCGTCTGTACTATTATGGCTGTATTTATGGCCTCGGCCGTATAGACCGAGTGCCGTATATTGCTATAACTGCTTCCGTACTGGACATATGCGCAAATCCTGCCCCTTCACTGCTGCCGGTGAAAGTACATCGGAAGGGAAAGTGGCTTATCGATGCGGCATTTGTAAATCCGACGACCACGAGATAACATCTCCAAGCTGTCCGACAAAATAAAAGGCCACACAACAGGCTCGTCGTCGAATGACTAAGCATTGGCCAACACAAGAGTGTATAACTTCACTCCTGACATCCAATCGGTTCGCAGCTCTCCAGTGGGATGACGACGAGTGGCTGGAGCTTCCTGAGCACACCTGGCATGATCCTTCAGGTCTGCAGTCTTCTAACGGTACTGTGCGAAAAGAACGCACCCGACAATATCCAGCAAAGCAGCGCAGTGTGCCTGAACTACCACAGGACGACATGGCCGCACTAGACGAACAAACCGCACGTCTTTTAGCGGAGGTCACTAAGCTCCGGCAACACCGTGAACTGCTCGCTCGACGTATACGGGCAGCGGAATCATCCGCCGCTCTATCAATGACGCAGCAACATCGCCTTCCTGCCGCCCACCAGTGTCATTTCCTGCCGCCTCTTCCCAGATTACCGTAATGCCACTGGACAACTCTGCGACATCTTTGCTCCGGTTTATGGTCAACCAGTTGTCCAACCTTACGTCCGTGATTCTACAGCGCTTGGGCTAGTAACTAGAAATGGCATGTTCCAGTCGTGCTGGTGTGCTGCAGTGGAAATGCAGAGGCATTTCCACGAAGGTGGGAGAGCTCAAGACCCGACTACAAATTCTCAAGCTCCAGGAGTGGGCCATACTGCTACAGGAAACAAACACCTTGTCATCGATTCCAGGCTTCAGTGCCTACATGTCTCCTTCAATGAGAGACCGTCGTGTGCAAACTGCTGCTCCCCCGGGAAAGGCGGCGGTGTATGTGGACTCACGTTTTCCGCATGTACGCCTTGCTCTCGAAAACGGGTGCACGTCGTATCAAGAGGTAGCGGCAGTGGCTGCGAAACTTAAGGGAACCGTTGTGGTCGTTTCATTTTACGTTAGACCAGCCGGTGGTGCTTCCTCCCGTATTAATCTTGGCTGGTTAACAAGTGTCGGAAGGAAGTATCCCGGGTGTCCGATTTTAGTCGGAGGCGACTTTAACGCCCCTCACCAGGATTCGGGGTACCCCACTTAGAGCCCTTGTGGCAGGCGTGTGCGGGACGCCTTTACGGATGTCCAATTTGTGCTGCTCAACCATCCTGGGACAGCAACACGGCCAGTGTGTCAAACTCGCAGTGCTTCCTATGCTCCAGACTTGACGAAATGGTCGGGTCCGGGTACAATCTCCTGGCACATGGAGCCAGACTGCTGGGGAAGTGATCATCACTCTATTATCATCGGTCTTCACACCTCAGATTTCCGACCTTTACGCTACGAATGTTCTGTGATCAACTAGGACAGTTTTCGCTCCTGTATGGATAATCGCTCCTCAGATTCTTCGCCAATCCTTGTTGAGCGCATACAAACAGCGCTCAACAGTGCTACAACTACCACCTGGACTGATGTTGGTCGACCGGCACCAGACCTCGGTGTTCTTAACTTGTGGGCGGCACGCCGTCAAGCCGAGCTGGCTGCTACGAGATACCCTACTTCGTCGCAGGCACGTATGCGATTCCACTATCTTACAGCTAAGGCACGCAAATACGAACGCGACCTCTCTCGGCGGCAGTGGCATGCGTGGTGCGAACAATTTTCTGCATAATTCTCGAATGCCTCTGTCTGGAGAACATTCCGTACAATGGAACGCGGTCGCCGTTCGACTGACGCAGCGGCAACGGCATGCTTTGCGGCTAACTTGCCTAATGATTTCGCCAAAGAAGCAGCGCGAAAGTTTTTCCCGAAATACGATGCTGTGCCTTCTTCACCCGCTAGTTTAAATATGTCAGGCATCCCATCGCATGTATATCAAATGCCGTCAGATGTAGACGTAGATAGAATTGCGTCTCCATTATCTATGCCTGTGTTGCTGGCTGCAATAGATGATGCAAAACGGAAAAGAGCGCCCGGCCCGCACAATATTCAGTACGAGGTGTACAAGAACCTGAGTAGCGCTCCGCTCCCTCAACTACTTGACACCATAAACAAAGTATGGTTAGATGGCGTAGTGCCCGAGAGCTCGAAATACACTGTCGTGATTCCTATCCGAAACCAGGAAAGCCTCCGACGGACATTGCCAACTTGCGACCTATCTCCTTAACTCCTACGCTGTGCAGGCTGGCGGAGAGAATGCTAGCTACACGATTGTCATGGTGGCTAGAGCAGCACGGTTTTTATCACACAGCACAAATCGGCTTTCGTCCATATATTGGTACAGAGGACGTGTTGGATATCTTAGCATCTGCAGTTTTGTCATGTACCCGCAGCCCCAATGTGCTTACTGTTTTAGCAATGGACGTTGAAAAGGCATATGACATCGGTCATGCAGCCATTATGAACTCCATTGACATGATACATCTCCCCCTGAGAGTGCGTAGTATTGTCCAATAATTTTTGGAAGGCAGAAAATTTGAAATACGCCTCAGCGGCGAAGCGGTCGGATCATTTGTTCCTCTCTGTGGCGTGCCCCAGGGATCAGTATTGTCGCCGACGTTATTTAATATTGCTTTCATCCCGCTGGCTTGGCGCTTGCATGACATCCGTGACATAAAAATTCTTCGGTACGCTGATGACGTCACGGTGTGGAGTACTCACCAAGATCTCCGTACTCAGGAGGCTGCCCTTCAATCTGCCTTGGATGTTACCTGTAATTACGCATCATTTATCGGACTTCAGCTATCCGTGCATATAACAACATACACGTCAGTCGCCCACTGCTGGGGACGCCGTAAACTTGATGCAAGTCCTATCCGTCTTTGTCTATCAGGCACCCCACTACAGGAAAGTCCGAGTGTAAAAATCCTTGGCTTATTGATTCACCAATCGGGCTCAGCGACTGCATGGCTTTCTCAGGCAAAAAGGCAAGCTATTCAGGCTTTGGGTTTGATTAGAAGAACTGCCCCTAAAACTGGTGGCGCAGGCTCGTTCGTTGCACGGCAATTGGTGAGGGCAGTTCTGCAGCCACGTTTTGTTTATCAAGTCCAGTTTGAACATCTTACAAGAGCCCAATGGGATCACCTTGAAGCCGTGAACCGAGAGGCTATGAGGACCATTACGTGCCTTCCACGCATCACATCGGTGATAGCTTTACAAGAGAATGCGCAGCTCAATACCATTGATGAGCTGGTGCAGCAGCGCCGTGAAGCGCCCAGCCTTAAGGCTAGTCTATCGCACTCCACGCATGCACTGAGGACTTATGCAACGTCACACTCCATTCTTCAGCCACCAATGCCAGTTCTTCCCCCATGGAAGTTTGTGCAGCTCAGCGACAACAAGCCAACAAGCCAGCCAAAATCTGCTCATTCGGCATCGTTGCTTCGCCAGAAATTTGAGGAACAAGATGCTTGCCTGCCTAAAGGATCCATTGCTGTCTACGTAGACGCAAGCATACAAGACTGCAAAGCAACAACAGCTATCTACTGTCCGTGCGGACCTGCCCTGAATCAAACCTCTTGGTATCAGCTTACGTAACCCCCTTCGTCCTTTTGTGCTGAACTCGTTGCAGTTCAAGAAGCACTCTGCTTTGTGGCCGACATAACCATGCTCCCTGCGGCCCGCGTTGTCATCCGTACTGACGCCCTTCAAGTTGTCAGGTTGCTCCGACGTGTTAGCCGCTTTCCCACGATATGTCAGGACATCCACCGGCTCGCGGCACGCATCCCGCAGCCAGTACATATTGAGTGGGTCCCATGGAATCTGCTTACCTATCAAAGCCAGGCAGATTTAGCGACTGCCTCGCGAATACAAACTCATCACCGCCTGGGCTCCTTCATTTGGATAATTTTAGCCTCCTTTCATCAAAAAAGAACTCCTCCGTCTCCGCACACGTGCTCTCATCCCTGCGTGTGCGGTAGCCCTCCCCCGCTGTCTTACCCGTGCATAGGAGGTTGCGCTTAGGAGGATCCGGGTCGGTGTTGCCCTCCCACCAGCCATCACTCGGAAGTGGCCTCAGTACCGAGAATTGTTTCCTCGGCCAGGGTGTCCGATATGTAAACACGAGGATATTGAGGCCGACATCCATCACTTAATGTGGGACTGCCCAGCTCTCAAGCCTACAAGGATCCGGCACCTGATGGTAGCAGGTCTTTCACCAAGCAACCCTGCTTCATACATTGCCTGGACGCAGGGACCGTACCATCGTCCTCTATTTGACTTCATCAAATCAGCTAACCTTTTCCATTCATTTAATCTCTACTGCATCATTCATCACATCTTCACCCATCATTGATGCCCTGGCGCAATAAATTTCGCTTTAAAGAAATGCGTCGGCACAAACGGCTTCAGTGCGCCATGTTTTCACTAACCGTACTGGCGCATAATAGGCGTGGGTACGAATCCCTCTCACATCAATCAATTTACACCTCGATTGAATTCGTTGGAATTTTCTTGTTGCGTAGACAGACAGAAGCACCGAAATCTTCTTGTAAAGTAGCTTGAAAAAGTAGAAATTAAATACATTCGTGCATTAAAACCGCAATGTGAAGCAAGTTACACCATTATCCGCCGTGCTTCGTTAACCCGCTATTCAAAGAGCAAAGCCCTTTGATTCTGGGACAACATAGTGCAGTAGATTGTTGCCTTTAGAGCTTGTTCAGTGCGGAATTTAAGACTCGTACCGCGCGTTTCCCTACAACTACTTCTAACCCCTAACCCCTACACAGACACGTGTAGAGGCTCCGAGAGGGGTGTCGAGACATTGGCCACTATTTTAAGACTACGCATCACGCCCGTTGACATCACAGCTTGCAGGGCGCTCGTGGAACGGGCTTTGCCCACGCAGAGGATCCTTAGTCGTGCGGAAGAGCTTCGGGTTGTGAGCGGGACGTGTGCGTTACCAGCGCCAGTAGGTTATAGATAGACAGCTTTCATCATAAAAGATGTACTATACTTTTGCAAGCTACATTAGAGTGTTCCTCCTTATATGTTGCTGCATGTCTGTCAATCCACCCACACGTAGATGGAGCCATAGTAGGCTTAAGCAGCTATATGCTAAGCTTATCATTTCGCAACAAATTATCTGCTGTGAACGTATCCCCATTAAAAAAAAACTAGCGGCTGTGATCTAGTGTTATAAAATTAGGGAAGAAAATGAAAGAACAGCATGGTACGTTATTTTATATTCCTACATTGCTGTGGCTTGTAATAGAACTAATTAAATAAAGTGTAGCCCGGATATATTGAACTCGGGTATTTTGAATTACTCGCTGTATCGCAGCACAAATTATCACCTTCATAGTTCTGTGTTAAGGTATAGAGAACTCATGCTATTACATCGAACTAGAATTTAACCGGTCGCTCAATATATCGAACTGTGAGCCACGTCCCTCCAAGCGGTGCATGTCCTAACGGAACACTTCAGTGACTTTTCTCGTGTGGAGGCGGCTTGGGCTGCGTAGCCTTGAACACCTGCTAGGAGCACTAGCGTTGGGAAACTAAACGATGAGGTGAACGTGGAGTGTGCCTCAGGGTGATCTTCGATCTCTTGTACTCTTTTTTCACATCGCATCGCCGTCATGCAGTGAAGACAACCTTCCTAAGACATTTTGACGACATTCGCCTGCCTCGCATGCTTCGCTCGCTTTGCTGCCGAAGACGTACCGGAAACTAACTGTACCGTAATTTTAATTAGCGATTAATATATTTCTGGTCTAGTGGCAGCAGGATTAGATATCGTAAATAGCCAGTGCCTATATTTTCAAAGAACCGTCCTTTGTGTCTTCGATGCGAGGCAGGTTAGGTGTAGAAACATCTAACGATCAGTGCGCTTTCAGCACGCTGTCTGGTAGCATATCAATTCAAGAACCACGCCAAGAGAGAGGCTGCTATGCGTTCTTGCTTCTAGATTACAGATAAGCTTTTCTACTGTCATTTCTTATGTATCTAATCATCGACACACAGTTAAAGCTCGATTGAACAAAGTGATTAGGAGCCACGAAGTACCTCGTTATATCAGGAAATTTCTAAAATCGGGGAAGGAATTTTTGCGCCCTTAGAATTTTAAAATCAACGTAGTGGCACCCGAAGCTACCGCAGCATCGTGTTTACCGATACCCGCGCCCGCGCGCCTGAAAATTCCGCGAAGGTGGCCCGAATCACTTGTTCATAAAAAAGTCATCTGGTAAAACGGATTAGATGCCAACATGGGAAGCGCCGCCCACTGTCGAGTCCGTTGTTCCATGCAGAAGCACAGCTCGCACCCCTGTCAAAACCAAATCAGGACCGTGACTTGTATGCTTAGACGTTACTTCCGCCACGCTTCCAACAATTTGCGAGACGCGGTTAGCATAGTAAGTGAGGTATCCCCTCTTTTTTCACTCACTTGTTCCCGGATAAACTTTGAGAAATTGGGTTTAGTGGTTGTTTCTTTCGTTATTTAAGGTTATTGAAAACGTTTAAAACTATGGATACTTTCCAGACATACAAAACTTGCTCATTAGAGAGGGAATTCGTAAAACCTAGATTCATTAGGTTGACTTTTAAACGTATCGAAATATTCTGCGATAGCCTTTGAGTTCGATATATCCGGACTCGGCTGCACGTGTAGGGTATCGACAACAAATATCCCAATTTTAATTACGAAAAACATTTCGGGGAAAGAATAAAACTACCGATCCTGCGGCATGCCACACAGACCCATTTTCAAGGAAATTTTCAGTAATTTTTTTTTCGTGTTACTGAGAATATGTGGGTGGCTAGGCATTGCGTTTTGCATACCACCCGTAAAGATGAAAAATGCAGTCCACGTACGCTAATGACAAAATGGGTCGGAAAATTGAGAGGCAACGAAATAATGGGGTGTAGAGGCTGTTTCGCACCTAGAGGCAAACCAGGAGCGACGCAGCGTTTGTTATTGTTCTGCTGCCGATAACCGGGGAGAAACGGCGGAAAAGGCCTGTAGGCAATAAGCATGGCCGGCTGCTCTTTCCACACATGTGCCTAGTGGCGCCCATTCTCACCGGCTGTTTGGGGCATCGGTCTTAGAGGCACGGCAGCAACATGCTCCCGGGTTCCCTCTAAGCGTGACGCAGACATAACGTAAACGACTGCGGCATCGGCAGGCATGAACCTGACTTGGCTGTAGATAAATGTCAAAGTTTGAACGAAAAATCAAGCAGCCTTAACGGTATGTCTTGTAAGCTATTCTGCGGAAACTACGCGAAAGTCTGTTGCAGAGCATCAAAAGGATGCTGTTTTGTTTTTATTTGCTTTGTTCTGAACGCAAATTGAAATCTTAAAGCAAATTTGAATCACATCGAACTAAAGCCCGAATAAAATTTTAAAAATCGCAGCTTGACGTAAGGTGAAATTTTCTTCTTTAGAAAGGGAGTTCAAGAATTAAATTATATCAATTACGCTAGTATTGACAAATCTCTTGGCTTCACTCAAGGCAGTTCATAAAAAAAATGCGCTATATCTTGTTCTGCCCCATGGATTGGGCAAAGAGCAGAGTGCGGTTTTTTGAAATTCACATTCGAAGCTGTCCGCTCACACAAACGATCAACAATGGGCTCTCGGCATTCTCCACATTTCTTTTGCACCCTCCCCCTCTCAAGAATCCGCTATTTTGAAATAATTTATATCTAGTATAAAGCGAGATCTCAGCTTGATCTGATGAATTCTGCACTTCAAAGTTTTTTGATAATATTTCGGAGCATATTTCTTAATAATAGAAGCAAATTGGGCAAATGCTGTTGTTGTCCTGCTATTTAAGACGCTGCGCACAATCCAGTACAGGCGTATTTGATGACCGCACTACTCTAGCTAGAAGCTCTGCTCGTGCATAGAGCCGCCGCCCTTAAAACAACTGCATTTCTGTTGGTTATTTGCCCCCCGACTGTGAGTAAATTGCTTTTGCATTGAAAAACTTAAAACGCGTTTTATACTTTGCAGATTTCTGTAGCGAAAGCATGGGCAAATGGTCTAGTTGTTTCTATTAATTTAAACAGCTTTTCGTCACAGTTGCTAGTGTTAGCAGTGATAAGCAACGAGGAAGTAAAGTACTCTAAGGCGTTCCCTATAACGTGAGCTATAATTGATAGTGTTGTATTTTTAAAAGCTCCCATCGCATTTGAAAATTTTGCTTGTTGCCGCTTCAAATGTTATCAAAAGGGGGGCTTTATTAAGAGAAGACGGACATAATAGAGAACGCTGCAAGTTGCAGGAATGCCGGTACTCAAAATGCGCTACTAAGCTGCAGGTGCGGTTGATATAAGGAGTTCCCGGTGGCATACGTTCCCAAGCTGCTTACTTCAGTTCAGTTTTAATCCCGTAAAGAACCCTTCACGTTGTAATACATAAGTGATGGAGTTTGATTTTTGACGAAAGTCGCTAAAGGCATTTTGCCTTTGGATCTGATTGGTGACAACGTAAAAAAAAACGCTGATGCACCTGCGATGGCGGCCACTTAGGGGGGGGGGGGGGGGGGGGGTGAAGGCATTCCATTTCCCAATCGCTCGGGGAAGAAAGATCCTGGAAAATTTGCAGAGCGGGCAAGTGTCCAAGTGATCTGAAGTGAATGAGCAGTGTGGCGAGATATGTCGGTGCGATACTCAGCATAAGGGGCCTCATTAAGTGAGCAGTGAAAAATCTTGTGTAGTAATTAAGCTGGCGAGGCGCCGACGATATGCGAGGCTTTCGAGGCTCGAATTTATTTACAAATATGAAACGCTGATGGACAGTGAGAATGCATTATGAACAAAACTGGAGGCACCACTCTGGGTTGATTCCAATGCACTTGTTAGATATTTTGGGGTGCATATCACCTATAGGTAAGCTTTCGGTGTTGTGTACAAGCGCCTTACAACGCTCTAGTGAAGTAGCTCTTCTGACGACCTTACTTAAACTGGCTAAACTTCCGGTGTGCTGAAAAAGTCCACGATAATGTCGTCGTTAAGCAGTCACTTTGAAGCATTCATATGACAGTTTCGGTTTTCACATTTTGTTTTCCGTATTTTTCACATGCGAACGTTCTGAACGGAATAAAGCCTATTTAACTACACGGATGCTCTCGCTTGTTCTTATTGTGCGGTGTGCATAACAGGCAAATTTATAGTCAATCATTTTTATCTGAAAATAACTTGATTAAAAAGTAGAGGAAAAATGCGGGGGGTTTTAACGTAGTTAACCCAATAGACGTGCAAAAGCATTCGTTTAGCCTGGTTGGCTTTTGGTATTACTTTGCTAGGTCGCAGGCACATATGGAGACTATATTATTTCGGTAGTAGTAATAATTGATGAAGATGACGATGTGCGATGCACATTGCGAGAGTGTGTCGCAGTTTAACACGATGCGTAATCGGCTGCGGCGATAGCATATACTATAGCACTCTCGTGCAGTGGCCAGCGAAGCTGATCTGCTCGCGCCACCGCGGACTCGAATCCTAGTCGGAACAATATCCATTTTATTTATTTATTTATTTATTTATTTATTTATTTATTTATTTATTTATTTATTTATTTATTTATTTATTTATTTATTTATGGCTTGATCAAGGTAACCCTCAAGTGTCAAGCTTCACACAAACTCGGTGAGCCGGGTTGACCTCGTGAAACTGTGCTTTCGCCCTAAAAGAAAAAAAAAACAGGCTGCGGGTGGATACAGAATGAAAGAACTCCGCATTCTGCCGACGGTGCCCCTTATTTCCCTTCCCTTGTCTCCTCAACACCGAGGGCAATGGTTCCGGCAGTCTTCATGCCATAACATAAGAGGGTTCTCGTGCAGCTGCCGCCCTCATCGTTTGAACACTTTTCACGTGGCACTCGCAGTAATACAGGGCGTTAAAGATCCGCCGCCATGAACGAGAGTGGCGCTGGTGAACACTCTCAAAGTTAGGCTGTACGCAACAGAAGCCCACTCGAATGTAGAATGAAAAGCCTCTGCCACAGTTGCATCGGTTGAGAACGGTAGCGTAATGCGGACGTCGTCAGCACGGTTTGCACCGGCAACATTTGGTCGTTTTTCTTCGCCTTCGTAAGAAGCTATCCGTCAGATAAAAAATAAAAACAGTAACTTCTTATATATCAAAACCTCGCAAAAAATAAACGACGTCCGCCTATGTTTTGTTGGTATCAGTGACTGTTGGCTTCCTTCATATGTATACCTTACGCATACATGAGTTACCTTCCATAGATTGCTGAATGTGCACGGTGTTCAATATTATGCTTTGCGAATTAGAAACACGTATAAAGAGCAGTGCACAAATGTTAATTTTTCTTCCACGTGAGTTATGTGGCCAGGCGGGCACTGAGTGAGAAAAAAATGTCATTCTAATCTGAGTATTCAAATAAAATTCATTCATAAATTTTTATCCGCTGCAGTTGCGTTCACGCTTATATTGAAAACTATGAGACACGGACATTCAAAGTCTGTTCTATTATGAGAAATTTTAGTAAAGCACCTTTGTCCTCAGATATGAAAGTCTAAAATTTCATTCAGCGCAAAACGAGTAATTATGCACGTGAGAGCGGCAGTCGGCATGAGGCTACTTCTAGGTGCTACGCAGCTCTTGCATGTGGCCTACGGCAGAAAAGGACGTTGAGTTGCAGGCGACGGTGATAACCTTTAGTTCTTAGGTAGTGAAACCGAAGAATAACTGTGCCGGTGGCATCGGGGCCGCGCTCTTTAAGTATTGCTTTTTTAGAATGAGTGATAAGACGTGGTGCCGCTTTGGATCGCACGCGGTCAAGCGGAGCGATACCAAACTGCTCCACAGGAGCAAAAGTTTATAGCCGTCGCGTATAACCGCACATTTTTGCCAGGAGAAAGAACTGCGTCACATGAGAGAGAACTTCATGCCGAGCTTTGCTGTCTTGTATGAGTATTTAGACGGAAAGGGCTGAAAATTTAGAGATGCATGCCTCAGGACAAAGGTAGCGTTTCGAATACTCTACAAAATAAAGTTGTTTTCAAATGACACTGTCTCTAAGTTTTGAATTTTTAACCTACACGCCAAATGCAGTGAATAAAAAGGTAATTAACACATTTCTGGTCGTTCCTGAGCTTAAATTGAAAATTTTTCGCGCACATTGTCTTCGCCTGGCGGCATAATCCATTTCCAAAAACGACTTGTGTGTAAAGCACAATTTTGAATGCCGTTTAAGGGCAAAGCAGTCATATGTGCCACATATTTCACCTTACGTATTGCAAAGAAATCAAAAGGAAGAAATATAGAAATAGTGTAGAAACCATGTAGAAAGCGCAATGAAAGGTTGACGAGTTTCTGCATATCTTTTGTGTAATTAAGCGCCATATTTTCATAATTCCACGTGATGGCTCATATACAATATTTCAATACCGTGATCGAGATGTTATCCTGTGGCTCTGACAGTTTACTGCGCCGGGCATTCGATCACCTTATTTCATCACAGATATCATCACTCTCTTCATTGCCAGTAGCAGGTAGTATTAGTTGCTGGGGGAAATAATTCTTTTTCACTGATATCCGCAGTACTGTTTTCTGCGTAAGTTACGGGCACTTTCACTGCATGCGCGGGCCATCGTCGCCCGGCCTCAGAATATTCTTAGTGCCACATTGCGGGCATCACTACAGAAAGCCTCCAAGATTTTCAGAATATCGTGTAATTTGGTTAGGGTCTGGAATATTGCCTAGATATCCAAGTAGGCAAGTTCTAGCGCCGTCATACTAAATTGAATATTTTCTTAATTTGAAACGGGCGCGTGTTCTGGCCCCTCTGCATTGTCTCTCTTTCCGTTGAGGTAAAACAAAATGCTATGTTTGAGGTTTTAATTTTCAATAATCATAGCTGCTTTTTCCTTGAGATCTTTTTTTTACATTTAGCGAGTGTGATGCCGGAACGGTTTGAAATCCTTCGGAAATAGATGCTTTTTATGGCTGCGACAAATGAACGAGAACAGCGATGATTTTCAATGTTTTGTCGCATTTCGCTCCCGTCGGCCCTATTTACTTCGGTTTACATGGCGCAGTGGCATGGACTGTCACAGCTCATGAGCAGCACATTCCTCGCACTTTCTTAGTCATTAAATCTTAATATTTAGTGTCACTCATTCCGGCTTTAGTTTTTCTTAACGACTACCTATTTTTTGTCATTATTTATGAAAATGCTCGACAATGCTAATTCTACATAGTGTCAATCAGACACCCTCGCTCTCAACTTGAATGCACGATCATGAAGGAGGAAAAGAGTGTTGTTCATAATCAATATATTCCGACATTTTTCTCTGCTCAGACATGAGAAAACAGCCTTTTAAACTGCACCTGGTACCTTGGCATTTAATGCCGGTACTATAGCGTTCAATATTTTCGCTCACAAAAGATAGACAACAACATATGATCGATTGCGGTTCATTTAAAGGCACGCTTCTGTATATGACATGCTCAGTGTGGGGGCGCGCGAAGGCATTTTTAAGAGCGTGAGCTCTTACTCATCACGTTTGCAGATTTCGCGGGGTTTGCTACCACCCTTGATCATAGCGTTATCTGTGGCAGCAACTACTCATCACGTTTCAAGATTCCGTGAGGTCTCCTGCTACCCTGAGAGCAAAACGCCATCTGTGACTGCAACTAGAAAACAACGCTTCTCATACTGATACTTGTAGCGCCGTCTACAATAGCGTTGTAGAAACAACCACCTGGCGCGTGCCAATGAAGAAGTCACGGTCCAATATGGTGGATAGAGGTGGAACTATATGAGTATGACGTCAGAGTATGAAATGGCGGCATAGTTTTTTCTCGAATCCAAGATGGCGGGCCATTAAAATTGGTTGTGCCCTCCCATCCCTTTCCCCGCGCCCTCACCAAAAAGTATCCTAAAACTTTCAAGAGAAATTTATGGGACTGAGAACAAGCAGGGACTATCGTCAATCAAACAAACAGTGATACAAAAACGACCTATGTCGTCGGTGGTACAAATAAACCACGCATGACAAAATGCGCACGACAAAAACACATGACAAAAAAACGCATGTGACAAGAATGCACATGACAAAAGTGCACTGAAAGAGTTTTTGAGCAATGTCGCAGTAGGTCACGTCGTGAAGTTGGCTACGCACTAGTGTAACTTGTAGTCCACGGCACACAGTAGAACCACGCGCACACAATTTTGCCGTTGGCTAGAACGGCAGAGTCAGCACAGCCACACGGCCGTGACTCACATCGACAAAGCGGGTGAACAACCGCCGAAGGAACTTGTGTTCCTCTAGCGTCACAAGGTCTTCGCATGCTTGCTCTAGCATGCGTGCAAATACACGCTGCAGTAGCGGGTTCATGGCCCTTTGTGGTCGGCCGCGCAAGGCCGCAGCTCCCCTCTGCCGCCATAGTACAAATTCGCCGACGCAAAGCAGCATGCGAACGAATGGATCACGTGATCTTGTGTTGGAGCCGAGACGAGCCCCAAACATGCGTGACATGAGCTGCCAGAAGATTCTGGCTACTACGAATTCGAACATTGCATGCTGTAATCTTTCTACTAGACCGCACTGCTGGCAACAAGAGGAGAGTGCCACGCCCCATGCTGCGATGCGGTCAGCCGTGTCTAAAAGCCGCCAGCCTCGCAGCCAGCCAAAGTCGCGCACCTGCGCCGGGAGAGATGAATGCCTCAGGTCTCGCCACTGCGCCTGCCCGCTCCTTATCAAATGTTCCGGTGTTGCTTCTCGCACTGCGAGGAGCCGACACTGTGTTTCGAGAAGAGAAGGGGGCGCGACGTTCCGAGAAAGTAGGCATGGAGCCCCCTTCCCGTGCAGTCAGCATTGTCGACAAGGTCGCGGACCCCTCGCAAGGCGAGGACACTGCACCATGTGGGTAGATGAGGGAGGCTAAATGCCGCCACTCCTGTAGGAAGTTTGAGCAGAGCGCGTGCTACTGTCTCCGTCATTCCAGCCCAAAAAAAACGAGCCACATAGAGTGGACATGCATCGCGTGAGGTGGACTCGGGCGACTTAGATTAGGGGGGCGCATACCTATGAGCGGTTGATAAACGCGTGCTCTGCGAGAAAGAGGCGAAATCGCGCCGCAACGGTCAAGCGTCTTTCTGCGGTAGCTCTGAGCTGAGTCCACGTTTCTCGGCCCGCCTCTCCGGACGCGATAAAGTGAACACCCAATAATTTTACGGCGGAGACCCACTGCACTGCGCACAGCAGATCCGATGAGAATGCCGCCGAAGCGCAGCGCTCTGCTCTTGCCCCTGTTCAGCAGGGCGCCGGACAGCTCGCTGTCTTCTTCAAAGAGCCGTAAAAAACGGCCGCGTAGCTGTCCTCGTCGCGCAAAAAACAGGGACACGTTATCGGCGTACGCAGAGACCTTAACCTGGCCTTGTCCAGGCAGGGGAAATCCGCGTACTGATGGACTCTCGGCTGGGCAACGTAGCAATGGGTCGATGCAGAGTACAAAAAGCATTGGTGACAATGGGCATCACTGCCTAATGCCACGAGAGATGCAGAAAGGAGCGCTAATCGCTCCATTTATACTTAAACTGGCTGTAAGCACCAAGTAAAGAAGATTAATTCTTTCAATGAATTCGGAAGGGAAGCCAAAGGCTTCTAGGACTCCCAGGAGGTACCGGTGCTCGACACGGTCAAACGCCTTGGCATGGTCCAACGAGACGAAGCAGCTCGGGATCCCCGCTCTCGAGGTGGGACGTGAACAAGTCACGAGTGAGTACGAGAGCGGAGAACACCGAGCGGCCCCGGCATGCTGCACGTCTGCGCAGGACTGGTGAGCGTGGGCAGAGTCGTGCCCAACCTGTTCGCCAGCAGTGACGCCACGATCTTGTACTCTGCGTTGAGCAGTGATCGAGCGCCACGCCTGCGGGGTCGGATGAGCACCCGCAGAGTTTGGGATGAGCATGGCTCTGCTTTCCCAGAAGGAGTCCGGTCTAGCTCCATCTGTAACCAACTTGTTAACCATGTCAAGCAGGTGACCCCCTAACAGCTCATAAAAACGCGTGTAAAAACTATTCGGCATTCCGTCAGGGCAAAGGGCCGAGGCGGTGTTCATTGCATTTAGCGTGGCGTGGAGCTCGTCCCGCGCAGAGGTGAGCCGAAAGGTCCTCCGGGATTACGGGGAGGTCCCGGCAAGACTCGCGGATTGCCTCGCGAAACTCCTGGCCACACTCCCGTTCGACGCCAGAACCAAACAGCTGTGACACGTGGCGTGTTAAACACGTCACGAATGTGACTGTTTACACGCATGTTACGGGACCGCTATACATGTATACATTCGTTCCGCCTACATATACTCCGACAACAACGGGCACCAAGCCAGGGACAGTTTTGCGCCGAATTGGTAGGCAAAATAAAACCCTATAGGTTGTGGTATAAGAAGTAAAACCAATTAAATAATAGGCAAACATTGCATATATGCAATTACTAATTGAAGCCTTACCATATCGTACCGCAAGCCTAAATCTAGGTCCACCTTGACTCCCCAAACTAAGCAAATTCCGTTTTGGAACGTATCTTGAGGGGGTGCAACTCGACAATCGGTAGACGTGCATCGTAATTTCTCCGATAGATCATGTTAGGCGGCGATCGTTCGGTTAGGCGGCGTGTGTGCACGCGTAGCCGAGCCATGGTGGCAATCCACGCCGTTTCAAAAGGTATTACATTCCTTTTCTCGAGACGAGCGGCGCGTTCTTCTTCGTTATCTCCATCTAGTAAACCGAACTGCTAACGCTCGTTACTTCAACGTCTTCCAGATGGTGGCGGCCTTTTTTGTCTGTCCTTCTTCTTTCACTCCCTCCTTCATCCCTTCCTTCAAGGCGTGGTTGAGGCATGGACGTCTACAAAGCACTCTTCATTTTCTAAGGACAATCCTCATGTTCGCAGTCCTCTCCCATTCTTTGATTGTCATGAAGGTGGCTGTGTGGCCGGAGAAATGGATAGAGATATGTCCACACTGCAGCACCAATGCGTGGTTCATGAGCACGAAATTTATACTATGAAGACAACACTTCGAGTGGCGTGGCCAACGTGGACAATCTATCGTGTGAAGCCCATTTTCATGCACTGTAATTCATCGGAGCAGAGCGTAGCGCGACTCCGAGGAGGCAGCGTGTGGGTGCGCTTGCTGCCGCAGAGACAGCTCCCCTTCTCTAGCCACCCTACATCCGCACATGCAGAGCGGATGGGCAACGACGCACACGGCTCTTACCTGTCTAACAAAATCTGTGAGCGAGCGGCGGTGCATTCCTTTATTCGGCAGAATCGGAAAGGGAAGGGCGCTTGCTTCCTCTGCTCCCCTCTTCTTGCACTCGATTACACCGACGGCAATAGAGACGCGGCTCAAACCACGAACTGGCGCATATCAGCTGCGCTCTGGAACGATTGATTTCTTTTTGCTGTGGTCACTTTACGATCCATGTCTCTAGGTCCCCTGAAGATGCATAAAGTGCTATAAAATTGACCTGCGCATCATAAATGGCTGCCCGCTGCTTGACGTAAGAGCAGGTTTGAGACTTCTGTTAGGGAACATATCCTGTAAGAAGCGATATTATCTCCGCTGGGCCTGACTCATTTGACACATGGCTGTACATGTGCACAAAGCTATACATATTGTTCTTTTACGTGCAGGTGTACGGAAAGACGGGATTAGTCTTACTTGTTTTTGATATCGCTTTTAAAAATCCTCCACCTACTAATAAATCACTGCGACGCATTTCTAGAATGCTTGAAATTTGCCAGGCATTGATGGATTGGAAATGATTTATTGCCTCGTGAAGGGAGATTTGGCTCGTAAAGAGAGACGTGTTTCCATGCTGACCAAAAGTAATTGTTGAGCGACGTGTTATGTAAGTGATGGTGCCATCACACCGAACCTGCTTCTTGTCTCCAGTTTAAGAGGCTGCACACAGTACAATACGCAGATCTAGGTTCACCCGTATCGCCCTAATTACAGAGGCGTCGACGTGCATAGAGCCACAGCCACTGAGCGAACCTGTTTTCTACCGGCTATTCCCAACCTCACCGTGAGTACATTGCTTTCGTATTAGAAATTCGCTATTATTGTCGTATCAGTCTGGAGATATGCACCATAGAAACACTGCGTTATACGTAATAATTTTAAATAATAATAAACACTATACTTCTTGAATGGAACTTTGGTAAATCCGCCGCGGTGATCAGTGGTTATAGGGCGCTCGATTACTGATCCGGAGTACCTGGTTCAAACCCGACCGCGGCGGCCGCGTTTCGATGGAGGCGAAACGCAAAGGCGCCCGTGTGCTGTGCGATGTCGGTGCACGTTCAAGGTCCCCGGGTGGTCGAAATTATTCCGGAGACCTCAACTACGGCACCTCTTTCTTCCTTTCTTCTCTCAGTCCCCCGTTTATCCCTTCCTTTACGGCGCGGTTCAGGTGTGCGCCGATATGTGAGACAGATACTGCTCCAATTCCTTGCCCCAAAAACCAATTTCCAATTTTTTTCTTTGGTAAGGCTTACGGAATGTTATTGAAACCGCAATTTTATACTTATTAATCAGTTTTGGGAATGGCATTGTCAGCCGCAATATATGTTCGGCAGGAGAGTTCTCTTTCAAGGGGCGGTGCACATCGGACTGAAGGCAACAATGTGCCGGCGTCCAAGCATTTACGCCGCGTATAACAAGATTTTAGGTAGTAGGGGCTATTATTTCATTTTCTGCGTTGTTCTATAGAGACTTGGCAGTAATACAGAGCTAACAAGACGATTTTATGAAGCTATTCATATTTAGGCGTCGGATGCTTTCAAGAACACCCACAATAATTCGTAGAGGGATGGAGCACTGCAGTACGTTGCGCAGGGTCTATATATAATACTGAGTCTTCCGATGATGTCAAGCCAATGCCTCCTCTACCAGCATCAGGAACCACTGCAGCAGCACCCACAATATGTTGACTGCAAGTATGGAGAAAAAAAACTCACCATTTACCGTTACGTCATGCAACCTAGTAGGGTACTCGATGTCCGGGCGTCAGATTGAAGGGTGGAATGAGGAACAGAAGGTTGGCGGGGGTCGTGCGCTAATCACCACCGAGGAGCATTGTGAGACCACGCTACGCAGCTCGAAGCCGGGCCATCAAGATCAGCTCGTCCAACGGGTTGACTGGGTCGCCGTGGCGCATAAGGTTTTGACCATCAAGCGAGGTTGCCCTGGGGCGTTATGAGGGACTCCGCCCCTCCCATTCAGCTAATAAGGTCTATAGTCTGATTGTGTCCGCACCGCCCTCTTCTTTTAACCGTGCCGTGCTGGTTCAACCATCACTGACCGGTTACTGCCCGCTATGGGTGTACTGGGATCTGTTGGCGGTGGCGGGTGTATTGGTATAATGTGGCAGCTGCAACGATGCAGGATACCGAGTGTTCAAATGAGTCAATGCTGATTTTTCTTTCAAAAAGCCTTGAGAGAGACGGCAAGCGGTTTCTTCAGGTGGATTCTAGAGCTTGGCGGGCAATATGCACCCTGATAGAGCTCTATATTTGAATGAGTATCATGTGAATTTAACTAACCATCTTTCCATTTTTATTTTAGCCGACAAGATTATAATGCCCAATTCAAGGCCGCCAAGATTGCAACTTAGGCTAGGCTTTAAATTTTCTTAATCCGCAATGTGGTTCAAAATGTGGAATGTCCAAAATACGCATCTGAAGGCTAGTTGAGCTGGCTTTCCCGCATTGCAGGTTATTAAAGTGGTATAGCTCACGTAGTAACGTAAGGGAGTCCACTTTAACTGTGTCTACATCATGAAATACAAATACAGAGTCTGTATTTGGTGCTTTAGAAGTGCGACCAACACCATTTTATAAATTCTAGAGGCGGGAAAGCCAACTCAAGGGGCTTTCAAAACCGCATCTCTTAAGTACCATGTTTCGAACCCCACTGCCGAATACGAAAACTTAAATACTCGGCACAGCATAGATGTTGACAGCCTTCAATTCTTCATTATAATCTTGCCACATAAATTCAAAATTTATAAAGTTTACTAGTTATAGTTAGATAAATGATAGTTTAACTACAGACCTCTACTAGGTGCATAATATCCGCTATACTGCAGAATCCACTTACACAATTGCACGGTGGCACCTCCTATAGATTTTCAAAAAAAAATTTGTATTCAATATGTTAAGGTTAAAAAGGACTTCGAGTGGAACAAGGACGTTATAGAGAAGTGGACAGGACGATCGGTAATTAGAAACTTAAGTTTAATAGAAAGAATGTCGCCCAGCAAAAGTGTGTGCTTGCGCAATCCGTAAGGTGAAGAGTAAGGTGAACGGCCGAGACACAAAAATAGCCGCATGTTTTTGATCGGCGTGCAGTTCAAACGATGAGGCTAGCAGAAAAGCCACGCTTGCTGCTGGACGGGTAGAGCCACATAAAGGAGCTCAATGTTGGTGAAATCAGGTTCAGCACGGTCAAGTTCTGGGAAGTAATATTTGCAACGGACCGGACGCTACCCCTTGAAGCTATCGACCAAAACAGTACTGCATAAAATTCTTGTTTTATGCGCTAAATTTTCTTGTACAAATAAATGCCACTCTTGCGCACAGTCGCCCAGGCCACTTGTCTCGCGGCGTGTTTTCATATTCGCCTGTCTGATTTAAAAAGTTTGGTCCGTCGAAGGGCTGGCAATAAAGCGAGACCGTTACGGGACGGCTAGTGAGCTACTACGCGTTGCGAACGCCGCTTTAGGCCGGCATTGGAGCGTTGAAAGGTGCACCTAATCGAGGACACTCGCCAAAGCCGGCTATGTCGACAACGTTTTAGTGAGCCGTCATGGCTCACTTTTACATAAAGGCGTTGCGTTTTGCTTTTTCAATATCAACATCGGACATTTCTTAGCAACTGGGCATATATCTGACGACCTCACTTACAATCCTTCATTCTAATTTGTAACAAGCTTTTGTGTGATGTAGGCAGTTGTGAATCAATTGTGCTTAATTTCTTGTAGAAAATTATGGAATAGAAAGAATTGAACTTGTGTAATTAGCGGACGTAATGAAGTTTATTGTGAGCACTAGCGAATAATTCCCTCCTCTTCTTTTTCTTCGGCATGTAGGCCATTGGGGCATTTAAATAAATCCTATGACGTATAAATTTTCTGCGAAATACGCGTTTTCTTTTTGATAATTGTGCTTTGTTAAAAGCATCTGTTTCCAGTTTAAAGAACACATATTAGTATTGCAGTATAGTCACTTCAACACGAAGCCATTTTTTTATTATTCGTATTCGCTTGGCAAACAAACGAAGTTGATAACAGCAAGACTAGAAATTATTTTACATATTGTGGAAGAAACGCCAACAATATTAAAACAATGAAATTCGAAACCTTCTATATGTTCTTGTGAGTTACTCTCATTAGAGCCTAATGTCAAGTCTCTGCCATGACGCGATTTCAATACACTCCCGCAGAAGAGTTTTTACGTCGGTGAAATTTTGCCCGGAGTTCGAAGCTGGGGAGTTTATTTATGACCATTTGCTTTCGCTTTTGTCACAGTGCCGGGCTCCTACTCCTATGCCGCAGTGCTCATTTTTCCTCTTTCATGCGCTCTTTTCCCGTCTTAATAATTGTCGCCCTAGTTCTTTGTCGAGGTTTTTTATGCATGCCCTTTGATGGTCGCTATTTCGCATCAAGTGATGTTTTAAATAAGCAGCAATCACCAGGGGAAACAAATGAATTTTCAGCGAGGCAAGCAATCTTCCATTAAGCTTTCATAATTTTCGTTCCCAGAAAACGGGCCATTTCCTATGCGCTACTCTAAAATTATTGCTGATAATGATCTGACTGTATTTCTTCAGGCAGAACGTTAGCATAAGGCGCGGAAAGCGAGATTCACTATTGCAAGTTCGATACGCTAAAAATCAATTCCTTTAGCGTTTATGAGAATATGACAGCCTGACAGGCACGAAATGGCACGTACGAATTAACATGTTTTTCTGCAGCCGGAATGGTATGTGAAGACATGGCACTTGTTTACAAGACGGCTGAGGCATAGTAAGGCTTCATGTGCAGTGTGGAAATATTCACTGCTGTTCTTGTACTGGCAGCCTCTGACAAAGGATTGAACACAAACCAATAACAAAGCAGCACACGTCAGTCCTAACAATGCTATTCAATCTTTTGGTAAAAGGCAGGAAAATATCATGCACCCGCATGTTCTCTGTTATTAGTAAAGGATGAGGGTTGCTTCTTTCCCGGTACCCATTGTGGAGTTTCAGCGCGCTTTGGACCCTGCGCTCAAGGCCAACACCTCTACGCTAGCTCTAACCCCAGCTGTGACCGCGATGAACAACAGCACCGAGGATTACCTAACTGGTAAAACCGTTTATTGGGACCTCCCAAATTTGGACGTCATCCCTCGATCGCGCGCAAAAAGCGGCAGGCACCAGGTAGAGGAAACTGTTCTGGTCACCTGGGCTCTCTAGGTGTTGTCGCCTCCGTCCGCTCGTCCGCGTCTCGCTCTCAGCCCTCTGCTGCCCGTTTCGTACACGGCCCGCGTGGCCGTCGATGACTCCGGAGGGGAAAAGAGGGCTGCCCAAGTGATGGCGCTGAGATGCTGGCGCTTCTACCCCGCTGCTCTTTGCGCTGCAGCTCGGAGGGGACAGGTAGGGGAACAGCAGCGGCAGGCCGCAAGAGAGAGAGAGAAATATGCAGCAGGCGAGCGAGAGGCAACGTGGATCCCCACACCTTATAAGTCGCCTCACAATGCCTTCTCAAATCGGGACATGACCCTTTGCCAAGAAAATATTACGCAGGTTACGGAGGGTTGCACCTGCAACAGCTGGTTAACGACTCAAGAACCTCTCGATCATCGCCAGCCTTACTATGAGGAAGTTGCTCTTGCTTTGAAAGATGAAAGACATTTGGTGTCATTATGCACACGTACCCCCCTCCCCCAATAAAATTTATCCAGAAATATTTAGAATTTGGGTTAATTAACTAGAGAGATCGTTACAACACAATGGAGACCAAATTTTGCACCGAAAGCTGCTAAAAGTACGTCGCTTGAGTTTCGGTTCGCAGTAGTATCTAGCGTAATCTAGCAGTGGTATAGGCGGGAAAGTTGCTGCGGGGCCCATCGGGACAGTGGTTGCCGCAGAACTAGGGTACGGAGAGAGTGCAGGATTGCGTAAACAGAAGATAATTACTGCGAGACCCATCCGGAGGCAGGTTACTTTGGAAGGAAGACGGTGTGGCGAGAGCAGGCGAATGCGCAACCGGAGGTTAATTGCCGCGGGAAAAATCCAGAAAGTGATTGCCGATGATAGTGGAGGGAAAGTCGGGCTATAACTGGTTAATGTGGTACGCTCCGTCTGCGCAGGCTGCTGCGAAAAGTGCTGCCCGCGGACAGGCTCAGTGGCGACAGCTGACGAAAGAGAAATTCTTCTCGGGAACCAGTATGTGCTAAAAATAGAAAATAGTGCAATGAAACCACACATATCTGCATGCTGCTGCGAAGTTTTGTAGCCAGAGCTACACTGGGCTACCAGTCGAGCATTTCTCGGTGCATGGGAGAGGAAAGTTGTGCGCATGCGCCGTTACCATGGTAACCGGAGAGGAGCAAGGTGCGGCGTGCGCTTTGCCGCAGCGTTGCGTTCTTTGTCGCAGCCTCGCTGCACGCCTCTCTATCACCCGAACCACGCTTCGCATGCTCAGCATTGAGTATAAAAGGCGGAGATGTAATCGGAGGCTGTATCACAAAGTTTGACATCCATGCAGAGAAGGAAATCCCAGTCGCTGCTAAACGACGGCATAGAAAAGAGAAGGTTAACTCTTCCGATCCAGAGGTTTTCGCTTGGCAGTCGGCTTGAACCAAAAAAGAACGCTGGAGTCTGGGTGCACGTGAGACAAGGTATCACTGCCGTCCGACATCTCCCTTCGCTCGCGGTGAATAATGGTGAAGCCTGCTGTGTTCGGCTTCTGCGGAGTGGCATTATAATCCATGGATTCTACGTGGCACAGGGAACATCTGTCAAGCAGACGATTGATGTACTTGCCTCGTGTATACCAGCCTACGGCACGGTTTCACAGTTGTGTGACTTTGGGTGATTTCAATAGGAAACAGGACTCACTTAGTGTATGAAAGAAAAGTTTGACTTTAATTCTGCTTCGGACGCTCACGTCTAGACTACACATATTGGGGAACTACTATAGACCTTGTATACCAAAGAGACTCTACACAACCGAAATACTCTATAGACAAAATTTAGACCGCTGCATGCTACATCACATATCATCAGGCAATCTTCGTCTCTCTCAAGGAAAAATGAATAAAAGATGTGTATACCCAATATCTCTCATTGCTAAACATACATAGGCCAAAACAAGCTCAGCCAGGGAAACGTCCCTCTCCCTACGTATATCATGGCATAGCTGAGCTAACCAACTGCCATATTTTTTAACCTCAATATACCAGGCATTGCAATACCTCAAGAGCTCGGAACCTCACGCTTAAGAGTGATAACCGTCCTTTTGAGTTTTTTTACGGGTGGTGCGTGTTTCGTTCCTTTGAATAATGTGCAAGGAAGAATTATATGCTTAAACCGCTTAACTTACGAAGACTTTGACACGAGGCATGGAGTTGGCAAGTTGGCGGGGATAACGGCGTTTCTTCGCACCCGTGAGCCCTCGAAGTGAAGTTTCACACCGTACAGCGCGAACATAGCCTTATGGTTTCTTTAGGGGGAATGGGGCATTGGGGGAAATAATGAGGCGTGGTTCTGAGCGAGTACCTTCGACCGAGACCTGCGGCGCGCTTTTGTGTGTTCTCGCTCCAGAACAAGAAATCACAAGGAATAATACATTGCGAAGATTCAAAATGCAGCGGGAACTGGTGTACGCGATCATTTTTCTTCTATGTGCCCACTGCTTAATTCCATGGTAAGTAGTTTGCGAAATATAAGCATGATCTCTTCTGCTCGAGATTAGACACAGAAAGTATATTATTGAACTCCTAAAGATGATGAAAAATAAAATTCTTCCACCCGTGTCACTATGTATTTTTTTTATTTGTAGATAGTGCTGCCCGTTGGAAGCGGCCCCACTGCCGTGGTAATTACAACGAAAGGGCCAAGATAGCACAAAATTTATTACACTAGTAGGGAACTATGAAGTAAACTTGGAAGAGCATTGAAACAGCAGTGTGTTTGAATGCTTTCCTAAGGATTCTGAAGCTTTTGAGAAGGGCACTATATATGTCTACAGGAAACACTCCCTGCTCGTTGCGATATTGCTGTCTAGACCGTTGTCATATGCGGTGCGCTTGAAGAAAACAGTGTGGCGAGGTTTCGTATAAGCTCACAACTGTTTAAACAACACGTCGTTTAAGTCATATTTGTAAATCATGTAAAGATATTCTAAAAGCTATCTCTACTGTTCAAAGCATTTGTTTCAGCGAAACAATTCTTTCTAACAGGCAAGCCAAGCAGAAAATGATGCGGCCACCCTCTGGAAGGCCTGAAGTAACGCGCGTTTGCTAATTGGTAGTGCCATCTACCGTCCATGCGATGTGTTACTACGTGATCAGGCTACTTTTCCACACCGCCCAGCGAGTCTGCCTTGAGGTCAAATATTTTTGACCAATTTGGGCCGATAAAGTTTTGACTCATTGCAGGGCCATTTTTTCTTACCTAAAGGCGGTAGGTGTCCGGTCGTCATGAGGCATGAAATCGTTAGCTGCCTAGTGCTGACGGTCAGCCACGGCCGCCATGTTAAGCCTAACTATAACCAAATATTTACCTGATTAGGCGATATTCGTATCCAACATATTTTACTCATCGATCCCGTTAGGAATGTGCAGTTATACCACGACGTCATCGGGTAATTAATAATAAGCATTTAAGTTTAAGCTTAACCATAACTAAATATTAACTCCATTAGTTAATATAGGTGTCTAACGTGTTCTACTCATCTAGAGAATCCAAAATATCAGATTTTTTTATGATGACCTCATTAATTACTGAGTTATAAGCGATTAAACATAGTCACGTGAGTAGTTATTTATGAGGTCACAGACTGATTATTAAGCTTAATAAAGTCTTCTGATCAGCCCCATCAAGAATACCTAAGTAGTTTTGCTGTGAAGTCATTCCTTGCTAAGACAAAAGCATACGAACACGCCACCAATAAATCACCATTTGATATATCGGTGACATCCCGAATCAATCACCAATTCGATATACTAATGACGACACCAATCAATCTCCAATTGGGTTGCTATATCGGTTTACTATGGGGCCGACATCTTGAATTCCTCGGACTTAGAAAATTTCACGCCGAAGGGAGCAACCTTATACAGAACACTAAACATGAAGTTATGGTGTACCACGGAGACGAACAAATGCGTAGCGTGACAAAGACATAGACAGACAGGACACGCGCGGAGAGCGCTAACTTCTAGCAGTGCTGTATTACGCTTAGTAAAGGCGTTTTTTAATGCCAGAAAATTACAGTAGGGTCATTAATTAAGAGAAGGAACAGGCCCGGAACATATGTAACCGAGATGCGCCAGTGTCTTCAGTGCTTGAGTATGTATGTCTATGCTATCCCTCTATCGGTTGCGCTTCGTATTTCTTTGTATCATGCACAAACAAGCGGAAATGTCTACCTCTTTGAAATTGCAAAGCTTTTGGAACAGTTTTTAATGATAACCAGCTCCGCAATAAAGGACATAGCAAACTCTATTGAAATTAACGCATGCAAAGATTGTAATGAAGAATGCGCAGCTGCAAAACGACATATAATTATGCTGCAACAGTAAAGAAACAATAGATCATTGTTTAAAATTTTTTTTATTACGGTGGGTGTATTTTCTGCCTCTATACCACCGCAAAATAAAGTTTAAATTGTGCTAACAAGAGATATTGGTTTGCGCTATTTTTAAATGTATGTGCTACATCATTTTCCTGAGTACTGCTCATAACTGAATTTGTCTGTTCAAGGAATAAGGTACGTGGCATGTTACTTTATGAGACGCTTTAATAGTATGCATTTCTTCATTGACATAAGTAGTATATTGATGGTGATGTGAATTTTTTTTAGCCACGTGTGTCCTTGTCTTTATTAGTTTGTGCGCAATACCTTCCCGTGTTCAGCCCACACTAAGCGTTTTGCAGTAGACAAGATGGAGGCCCCGCATTCAAAGCTTTCAGTTATATGGAGAGCCTTCCCGGTAATATCGGAGGACCGTAACCAATCGATTCTAGTCGTACAGAGAGGATGTTTTTGTCTAAAGGGTAATTCTGAGCGAAGAAATACACGTAAGAAGGAATGAAGACAGACAGGACCACGATTGAAATCTACTGATATATTACATAGTGCATGTATTACCTTTGCCCAAGAAAAGTGACCACGAATAAAATATACTGATATATTGCATAATGAATGTATTACCTTTGCACAGGAAAAGTGGAAAGACTCACACAGACGTTTTACAGAAATTGAGCTAATCATTTTAACCTGAGCTTGGGTTGTTTTTCGTAAGTTGCTTAAGAAGTGTAATCTAAAATCTAACCTGGTGCTTCGCAGCAAAAAGCAAGAAAAAAAAACGTAAAGGCGAACATTGCAGCTGCTGGATAGTCATGGTCAGTGGCTAAATGCAGAGTGCTTGGGAGAAGTTTCAGATGGGCTTCTGCGTCCTTGGCGGCGTTGGTGATTAAAATTTAGGGCATTTTTTTCAACGCCTGTTAATGTGTTGTCTCTTGAAGGGGTAAGGGCGCTTTCTTTAACCCGGTTATCTCACTGATTGAAACGTGCGCTGTATCGGGTACTGCCTTACAGTGGCTAGCTTGGCTGCGAATAGTATTCAGTCGTTACTTAACCTAAGCTTCAGACAGCAGGCATTTCACTTTCCGAATCATTCTCCTTTAAGATTAAACGCGAACGACTCCCTCCCTGGAGTGCATTCGGTCTTATGTATATCTTCCCCATAATAGCAAGTGTGGCGCATAAATCAAAGCGCAAACGCTCTAGCTTATTTATATCAAGAAACTGTGTTGTCGTTATAATAATAGACTTCGGTTACAAGGGGAATTCGATGCAACTGCTACTTGATACATCCAGGTGTTGCTCACGTTAGGAAGTTGCAATTGCAGGCAGTTGCAGACACACTGGGCAGCTTGCAGATCAGCAATCTACTGAACATTAGTTATGAGCACTGGTTTTCCTTAGCACTGGTCATAAAATATACACCAATATATTTCTCCCTATAATCCGTTAGATACGGAGAACTGTTCAGACATGTGTTCACAATCTTAGTCACACACTCTGGTGCTGATGTAGCGTTTTGGTTTTTCGCTCAAACTGCATACCGTAGGCCTTTTTTGCAGCCTGTCAGCTGTGAAGGTAAGAAGCCTGAAGCAAATGAAGTATTTTTCTCATCTATTTAGTGTGAACGGTTGCGACACAAAAGCCCGGCCAAAAAAAAAAAAGGGCGGACCAGATTGCGTCGGCAGGGTAAGTGCCGCGGTTTTCAGACTTTCACGGATGCTTTAACGCCCAGCTGCTCTGGTATGTCAATGTTTACCACCTTTCGGCTCCTAGAGGCTTTTCAGTTCTAATTTGGAAATGCGTAATTGTTCTTAAATCTTTTGACTAGAAACATCTGTGCACAATGTTGGAAATGTTCCCTTGGAGAAGTGGAACGATCAATATCGTAATACTTAGGATATAATGGAGTTGCCTTCTATTTGTGAATTTTCACCAAATCACGCTACATTCACCCAAAAGAGAACCTCTTCTAGCAAGAAAAGAGATAATAATGAATGATAGTGTTCCTAGCCGAGCAGCGCATCCTCCTTAACACTAAGTACTGTACACTGCTGTAACGTCGCTAGAATGTAGAAAAGCGCAATGTCGCCAGTTGAAAAGTTCTCTTCATGAGAACAAAATACGATGGCTTCTTTAAGACACTATGAACGTAACCTTTAAACTACCAGCACTGCTGCGCTTTTGTTACTCAAGATAGACAAAAAAAATTAAACACAGAAAACGAGATCATAAAGTTACGGCAAATTTGAATGAGAAATTTTTCAGTAGTCAGTCTTTTCCAGTCGAACACACATAAAAAACGTCAAGGACGGCTCAATGATCGCATGTTTTTCAGACAAAAGCTTTACTAATTTACCCTCAGTGTGCCAGTAACGCCGCGGTTGTAGAGCGCGTAAAGAAAGGCGCAAAATATGCGGGGTGCGGCTTTAAGACAAAAAATCATTTAGGCTTATTCACGCTTGCCAAACGCCTGATATATCTGCAGCTATGAGAGAATGTGCATGCTTCATCCGCTACTATAGTAATGCCAGGCTACTGGGTCACAATTAAGCGCTAAGATAAATTTGCTCCCAAGCATACTCATCCCGTACACTTCTCTTCGTAACTGCACTTTATATACGACGCTGCAGCTCCCTACAAAATGTTATTAACAAATTCGCTGTTTGTGTTTTGCAAGTTTCAATGCACTATAATAGCTGGAAACAGACCCCTTATTGAGCTGCGCGAAAGGCGTTCGTATTCATTTCCCGCGAAGTTATATCCTATTTCTATTTTTCTACACCCTGGCCTCATTTTAGTGAAAATTTTAGTGAAGGTTTCAATGCCTTTCATGCATGCATAGAGAGAATCGTTACCAAAGGCGTGATTGTTTTTTGCTAAGTGTTATTTTCTACATGTTTAGACTAGTCACAGCGTAAGTGATTTCGACATTCAGTTGTGAACCATTCCGCTTCCCTCCAGGAGTTATTCTTCGTATAATTCTTCGCATCATTCTTCAAATAAATCCTCGCCGATATCATTAGGCGAACAACGCCAACAATGGATTTCATTGACGTTTTGACCGCGCTTTCCTCTGCCTCCTGGGCATGGGTAGTAAAATCTGTGGAGCGAGAGTTACATATTCTCACGGCTATAACTTTGTCATCCTCATCTTAACTACGCATACTCACGGACAAAGGCCTTTGCGATATACCTCCAATTAACCTTGTCATGTGCCAGTGGCGGCCACCTTGAACCTGGCGAACTTCCACATCTCATCCGCCCACCTGACATTGTGCTGCATTCAGCTATCCTGGTCTTCTCTTTCAATCCAATACGTGGTTGTTAACGAGGATCGACTACCGATCCGTCCGCTTTGCTTGCCCTGCCTGTGCCCATTTCTTGATTCATTGTAGAATGTCACGATTTCGCGAGTCGATCGCCACTTCACTCTGCACTCTGCAAACCTCTTCGCGTTACTCCTATGATTTTCTTGTTCATAGCTGGCTGAGGTGTCTTCAATTTAAGTTCAACCTTCTCGGTAGAATCTATATTTCAACCCGACAGGTGAGTATCAGTAAGATAAAGCAATTATATACTGTCCTCCTCATAGATAGTGCTGAACTACAATTCACTACCTGAAAGTACATACCAGCTGCCATTCACCCCACTATAATTCTCCTCATCTTAGCATGATCGTGGTATGGGACAGCCGTCATTAGCTCACCTCAGCAGATGCACTTTTTTACCACTTCCAATGGAGCCCTCACTATAGTCAACTGGTTTTCTCTTACGAGACTGCTGAAAATTGCTAGAAGATGTTTTTTTCCAGAATTCTACAGATGTCTATTTTAGAAACCGTGAGAGACACATCCGTTCTTTCTGCTGAGCAGGATTGCGCATCAAGGCGGACATTATGTACCTCATATGGATCAATAATTCCACGATTAGTTACGTTAAATTTACTAATAAACAATTTCATTCATCATTTTAGGGGCCAAGGTTACGTTGTGAAATCGATGGCCGTGAAGTTTGAAGGCGAACACGGTTTTTAAATTTTATTATTCGGCTATGTTGTTCGAAATATCGAACGTCAAAAACAGCATTTTAAAGCTTACTGAGTTGACTTTCCCGCAGTGTTGATTATCAAATGGCGTCGCTGCGCGTGGCATCGTCGTCGAACTCAAATTTACTTCTTGTGAATCATCAAATACAGCATCCGCGCCTGTAATTTATGTTTAAGAAACACGAGGGACTCTATTTATGAATACGCAATGCGGCAAATGCAACTCTTAGACCTTTCAAATGCGTATTTTTGTCGTTCCAGGTTTCGGAACACATCGCTGACTAACAAAATTTAAAAACACAGCTCAGCTTCGTTGTCGACGGCCACCAATTTCGCAATTTAATCTTGCCCCGTAAATTAAAAATGAGAAGAGTTTTTAGTTAAATACATTTATTTGATAATTTATTTAATGATCAATAAGAGGTATTTTCATATTCATAGACGATGAATTTTCGGGAACTTTTACACTCGGCTCATCAACACCCTGGTTCCGCAATACCAGCACGACTGCTCAGGCTTCGCCGAAAGTCAAATGCTTCCTATCTACAATGGCTATATACACAGGGGTTGGGCTTGTTCGCTGCACGTCTCTAAGACCTGATAAACAGCCTGAGTATCGAGTATCGTTCAGTGGAAGTTATGAACGCCAGACTACTCCCTTGGTTGACTGAAGTCTAAGGTTGTCCTGATTCTATTGCGACTACCTTTATAAATACCTTGCAAGAAAAATGCAGCAAGCTTACCAGCGTGTAATTTCTAAAGTTCTTGACGTCCCCTTCCTTATAGATCAGGTGCTTATGAGGTAGTGAAGCTTTGCTTATGCACTGTGGACAATTATTTTAGGAGCATTCCTTCCGTCCTTTCAGCAGATAGGGAGCTGCATGATCGTCAGCAGCTTTACTTCAATTTGCATTGCTTCTAAGGCATTCTTTACTTGTTTCGTTGAGAGCGAGATGTCCAATTACTCTGTAGTGCTTCTTGTCGCATACCTGTGCTTTTTGCCTCTGCTTAGTTTTCTCTTGGACATTTTTGTGGTTACATTTCTTTTCTGGAGAACGCTCGCTTTTCAGAATATTATACTTCCTTATGTCTTAAAAATATCCCTATTAACCTTGACAGCTCTGCTAGTTCCAATCTATTTGTCGGGTTGCGCGCTTTCTTCTTTGCCTTTTCTTAACAAAACTTTTATCTTTTGAAATAGCTTACCGGTATGCTGTCTTAATATTCAATCCCCTACTTCTATTGCACACATAGAAATTAAGTCAGTGAGATTATCCTTCATTGCTTCAAATAGAAGGTTCCCGTCGGCAGTCAAAACAGAATAGCAGGTGTGCTGAGAGATCCAGAACTCCTCTACTTTCATTCTTACCGCTAACTCGTTGCGTAGCCTCTTTACTAGCTCTTCCGGTTTCCTACATGTTTAATTAATACACATTCTTTCAAGGCCGGTAGGCACAACAGAAAGGAATGGTTAGTTATTACATATTTTCAGTACAGAGTCGGAAATAAGTAGGAGTAAGAGAAACTTTGAACGGCGATCACGGTGGAATTATTTCATTATTTGAGCGCACATAAAATAACATAGCTATAAGGCGCTTAAAGGCCTGCTTGAAGATAATGCTGCCACAAATCGAGACTGGAGGCCGGGTGCAGTTGGGTCATTCCACGCCAAACGTCTCCGATGTTGCGCTCGACCATTTCCAATTTGTTCAAAAAAATTCTTGAAAACTTATCCTTATGTGCCAGCCTAATCAAAGCCTGAAATACTTTTGCCGAAAAATGTTATTTTTGTGAGGTGAGGGCAGTTTGGATATTTAGGAAACGCGAGAAACCAGGCACTGCTCAAAATTAATACAAAATTAAAATTTTTAGAAAACGGTTCACAATTTTTTTCATTGACATTTATAGAGATTTTGTCTTTCGATATAATTCGAAGCATGCAGCTTTATACGCATTAGGAAGTTTTAAAAAATCTAAGAAAATTATGAAAATGTACCATTTTGGTCGTTTTTTTGTTTTAAATATCATCTTGCTATCAGAAATTCAGAAAGTGCCGTTTTGTTCCTCTAGATGTCTAGTATCTATAATAAATGTTATAGTTGATGAAACTGCGTGCAATGAATTTTTAAAAACACTACATTTGCATAAAGTGCGTTTTGAGCCGAAAGCAGTCCTTAATTTCACCATGATGTGGGCCAAGTAAAAATACAAACAATCGCGGTTTACTTAAAACAGTTTATTACCTTTCATTTCTGAAATTTTTATCGAGGTGATTTTTGTTTAAAGTGCGAAAACTTTTTGAATTTGATCTCCCGCGCCGCATGTCGCGTCGTCTTTCAACGCCTCTTCACCGCAGAACACACTACCTGCCATGGCACCGCACTTATTGCCATAGAACAACTCCAGTCTTCTGTCGCTCACTGTCGTGCATTTTTAGAGATGGAGCTAACGAAGATATCTTGTGACATTTGGCGGATGGTATGCAATAAACGAGGTCATTTTTGCTTTCGAAGTTCGAACATTCCTTAAAACCAATTTTCATTCATTTCATTCATTTACGGGCATGGTTTGGGTGTCCACCAAGATGTGTGAGGCAAGCGTCATTTCCTTCTTTGATCACTAGCTACATTCAAGATTAAACTTGCGGCCCCGCTGACGGCTCGAAAAGCTGGCGCAGTGAAGCTTTTCGCTTCAAAACAATTGTATTCCGCGTGCTCTCTCACATGGACTACGAGGAGGGATGACAAGCTGGCATAGCAGGCGTATCACAAGTCCTTTATTTATATCCGAAAAAGATCGCCAAGAGCGCGCGCCTCGGAGCGCATGCGAAGGATCGAAGTGCACAGCTGCGGCGAGTAACGCGAAACGCGCTGGCGGCGAACGCGGCCCGCTCGTGGGTAAGTGCGTCGCTCGCAAGATGCTTCGCCAGCATAATGGCGCGTCTACAGTTGTCGCTGGCGTATAATGGAGAAATTAAACTGATTAAATCAAATACAACCAAGACATCGCATCGGAAACAACCGGGCCTCTGACGGCCATAAGGGTCAGGTACCACGATGTGGTGCTGCTGCGTTGCGGATTGTTCCAACACCGGATCGTTCTAGTCATTTCCAGATCGGCACCTCAAATGTTCATGCTGGTGCTTACGTCCGTCATCGCGATGACAAGAATGGCTGACTGCGAGAGAGCCACACCGAACAACTATAGCTCACTTGGGCATGTGCCGCCCCGGGAACGTTAAGAAAATCTTTTCCCACGAACACTGTTCGACTACTCAACGTTCTCATGCTTTCCTGCAGTGCAAACCTCACTTAACAAATAGGACTCTACATTTCGTCTCACCAGAGTGTCAGTAGTGTCGTGGTCTGCGGTGGAGAGGCGTTAAGAGACAACGCAACTTGCGGTGCAAGAGGTCTACTTCAAAAATTCTTTTCTCTCTTTAAACAAAAATAAACTCAGTAAAATTTTCAGAAATGAAAGGCATTGAACTGTTGTACGTAACCCCTTTTTGTTTGTATTTTTACTGGGACCGCCTCACAGTGAAATTAACGACTTTTTCTGGCTCAAAACGCACTTTTTGCAATTTTACTATTTTTTGTACTTATATCTGCGCAATTTCATCACTTGAAACATTTGTTATAAATACTAGACATCTAGAGAAACAAAGCGGCTATTTTCGAAATTTCTGAGAGCAAGCTGATATTTAAAACAAAAACGACAAAAATGGTACATTTTCATACTTTTCACTGATTTTTTAAACATACTTATACCGTGTAAAGTTGCATGCTCTCAAATATATCGAAAGCCGGAATCTATGTAAACATCAATGAAAAAATTTGTGAAGTGTTTTCTAAAAATTTGAATTTTTTATTAATTATATAGCAGTGCCTAGTTTCTCGCCTTTTCTAAATATTCAAACTGCCCTCATCTCACGAAAAAAATTTTCGGCAAAAGTATTTCAGGCTTTATTACGCACATGAGGATAAGTTTTCATGATTTTTTTAACAAATTAAAGATGGTCGAGCGCAACGTCGGGGACGTTTGACGCGGAATGACCCAGTTGCATTCCGCGGTGGTTCTTGGTAAGAATCAATAATGACACATAATAGTACGACAAGATGGGAAATCGGCATTGTGTACATGATCAATGACAGATGAGATGTAACTGGGTGTAGTGAAAAATGTTTACTTCAGCAAATGATTAAAGTCATAATTTTTTTGAGACACAGAATCGAGAACACTTGAGGCGCAATTAAATCCCAGGCAGATCTAGATGCTTTTTTTAAGGCATGGTGCTAGATTCATATGAATAATTATAGAGCGTGGAACTGGAAGCGCTGCTCTTAATTCTCTTAAAGGAAATTAGGACATTAGTATGAGCAGCGTCCCATAAGGCATAAGATTTTTCCAGTTTTGAACGAACGAGTCTTTTTTATACCGTAAACTTATGCGACACGGGTGCTGACGCAAAGTTGCGTTTTGGATGTGTTGAGTTTCCATTCATTTTAACTGCCATGTATTTAACTCACGCATTTAACGCCTATTTAGCTGACATTTACCATGAGATATTGTTATATGCAGGCCACGATATTTATAGGAGTTAATTACAAGCACAAGTGCACCAATAATTGATTTCTTTAAAAAGATTTTAGCGCTACATAAACGACAACGACACAGAAAGAGGTACACGGGACGGGCGCTGACTCCAACTATATTTAATGAAGCAGAAACGTCTTACATTTATACACAATGAAGAACCAGAGCGCATGAGAGTGGGAGATTTCCGGTCGATTAGGGAGAGCAGACTGCATCATGAACATGATGCAGTCATGAACATGATGCAGGCAACATGAGCGTTCACTTTTTAATGTTTCCGACTCGTTTGAAAATCTACCCGTCTTCTGCCGCTCCTGCAAAGTTGACAACGATCAACACCGTAAGACATGACTTGAACGTATCAAAATTCTAAGTAGAAGTAAGGACAGATTAGCACGCGAATTGGGCGAAGCGTTTGTTATCAAAAAAAGGGGCGACACGTGCGTCAGCACCTCATTAGTCTCCCTGCGAGACAGCGAATGCAGATTGGTAAATAGGCGATAGGGAGCACTCTGTTTCCTATCTACTGGAAAATTTCCACCCGCATAAGCTCTGGTCCTTCACTGTGTATAAAAAGTAGACTGTGTCTGCTTCATTAAAGATACTTGGAGTCAGCGCCGCTCCCATGTACTTCTTTTTGTGTGTCGTTGTCGTTTATGTAGCACTAAAAACTTCAAGAAACCATGTTTCACCCACTAGCCCCAGAATGTGTTTTGTTAAGTAAAGCAATGATTGAATACGAGATTATATAAAAGAATTTAGAGCTGGAGGAAACGCGCATACATTTGCGTTTTGTAATGTCAAGCTGCATTAGCCTTTTGCTAAACCAGTTGGATACATTGACCAGGTCGTCTTAAAGCTTGCAGGAATCATTGAAGTTAGTTATTGTGCTGCAAATGACAGCCTTCCGTAAACATCCTAATGGATGAATTAGTGATACAGTCACAGAGGTCGTTGATGTAGATGAGATAAAACACGGGAGTGGGTACCGATCTTTGTGCTACAGCGGAGGTCACTGAAAAAGGTCTAGATGTAAATTCATTGCGGTTACATACTAGCACATTTAATCTTCTAATGACTAAACCCGAGGTGTGTTCGTCATGGGAGATTGTACATATATCGACAAAGACTAATCACACACGTCCGGCCCGATGTTGCGCTGCTGCGGCCGCCAAAGACGCGTTATGGCCAGCAGTTGCCTTGGTTGCAATCTTCAACACTAGAGGGCGGTAGCCGTCCATTGAATAGCAGGTTTCAGGCCTTTGGCGCGTTTAAGTGTGACTTCTCATTTTTGCCAAAAATCACCTGTTAATTCAACATCTGGTACGTTTTAATGTAATTAACTTCGCGGTTAAAGGACGAACTGGTGGGCTAGTTGCTTACGCATACCAAATGATTCCCGGCGCACAAGAAAGAGACGAAGACTGACAGAAAACACTGCCCACAGCGCCGCTGGTACAACTCTTTGTGGTGTTTTCTGTCTGTCTTCGTCTCTCCCTTGTGCGCCGAGCATATAGGGTTAAAAGGTTAAAGAGGAAATGCCTGGGCCATGAGAGCACTTCTCGGTCAGTATTAGAAGGGTAACTTGGAAAATCAGTAAACTTGAGAAACAGATTTCATAGTCCGTGAGAAGTCGAGAGACACACTTTTGGCGTCAGCTATCTGAAATACATTACTTTAGTAAATAAGTCATTCGCAAAATAGAGAAGTTGTTTCACATGCAAATAATAATCTAAAACCATGCTGTGCATTGTTAAAGACAGAATTTGTCTCCAGAAAATGATTAATTTCTGTATAGATTTTGTGCTCTAACGTTTTGCCAGGAATGCATTTTAGTGAAATTGATCGGTATATATTGAAGAACAACTATCACCTGAATTATAAATCTGAACCACCTGTCCCATCTCCCAGTCCTTTGGTCAGGGCTGAAAGCTTAAATCTATTCATGTGTAAGCCGATTGGAGGACTCGTCATCCTGTGGTCGCTACATTTCACTGTCCGAGCACCTACACATCATGATAGCGCCCGGATGAACACAAAATATCAACTCTATTTCGTTTTTAGCCCCGCCATTCGGGTCGCACATCGGCTTCCAATTCTCCCGCGCGCGGAAGGAGTCGGGAGTGGAATGGGATGATGCTTACAGCAAGGAAATTGATTTCATCTCAGCCATGCAACCTATTCGCTTCAAATGAGTGCAAGAATGAAGGATTGTGGACGCTTCGTCGCTAGTGTGAAAACCAGAAAACCGAATTGTTTGTAGTGCACAGTATTTTAAAAGCGGGAGCTTTTACTCACCACTTTTCGAGATTTCGTGAACTCTGCTACCCCTCTGAGATCACAGCGCCATCTGTGGCAGCAACTAGAAACTGCATATCTCACATTGCGGCTTGTAGCGTCATCTACAATAGCATTGTAGAAACAACCCCCTGCCGCGTGCCAATGATGATGTCAGGGCCCCATATGGTAGATAGAGGTGGAACTATGTGAGTATGACGTCAGGGGACGAGATGACGGCATAGTTTTGGTTTCTCGAATCCAAGATGAAGGCCAATAAAAGTGCTTGTGCTCCCAACAAATATATAACGGGTTTTAAGAGAAGTTTATTGGACACAGATCTGATAAGGGACAGCCGTCCCTCGCTCGCACAAAAGATACAGTATGGCGACTAATGTCTCCCGACACACACACACGCAAACAAGGAACGAAATTGTCCAAAAAACAGTTCAAGGGGGTCCATAAGCGCGGGGGGAAGCACGCGGGAAGGAACCGCACACAAACACCCACAAACATAGCGCACATCACTTGCGCGAACCACTGACTATGGCAGGATCCGCACCGTCACACTGCCCCTGCTTGCGACAATGAAGCGAGTGCTCCACCGTCATAGGATTTCTTCTTCCTGCAGCGTCACCCTGTCTAAGCACGCCTGCTCAAACAGGCGCGCTCGGACACGCTGCAGCATGAAAACATGGCCCGTTGGGGTCGGCCCCATAAGGAAGCGACGCCTCTCTGGCGCCACAAAAGCACCAACACGTAACAACCGCAGCACAAATGTGTCGCGCGGCCTGGTGCGAGAGTCAAGCGACAGACAAAACATACGCGACATCAGTCGCCAAAAAGTGCGCGCCAAAACGCACTCAAAAAGCGCATGCTCAAAGGTTTCCGTTCCGTCGCACTGCGGACACCGCGAAGGAGCGATGCTCCACGCTGCGATGCGGACTCTCGTGTGCAAGACCCTCTAGCCTCGCAGCCAGCAGAAGTCACGGACGTCAGGCAGAAGACAAAGAGACGTCAAGTCTCGCCACCGCACCCGCCTGCTCCGCTCTTGCCCGCTCTTGCTCCGTCAAATGCCCCCCCCCAAAATGGATCCTAGTTGGTTCCAGGCTATTACAGCGGAAGTTGAGAAAGCTGTGGCAAATGCAATGGATCGCATTATGGAAACCGTGTCCACTTGCATTTCGCAGGTCATAGCTGCTCAGATGACCAATCTTCTGCAGGCGTCCACCGCTCCGCTCTTGTCTTCTTTGGCTTCGGAAGCTACCCCTCCTTTTGTAGTAATCGATTCCGCTCCACAGGGCCAAAAACAATGTGAGCAACAAAAGACCTCTCAGGCCTCTCCTTCGAATAGCGTTATGGACGCATCCTCTATGGATTGTATGGATATGGAGTCTGATCTCCGCGTCCAGAAACGAAGTGGGTCTCCTCTGAATATTGCAAGTCCATCTTGCCCCCAGTCAAAGACAAAGAAAAGTAACGCAAGTCAAAGTGCTAAGACCAGGATTCTAGAAAAGGCAGTCGCGGCTGCGGCACTTCCGCCAAGATAGGGTTCTTAAGTATACTCCAGTGGAATTGTCGATTTATATTCTCAGCTTCAACAGATTTAAATTGCCTATGCAATCAGCTTCTACCAGATTTAGTTGCTTTACTGGAAACATGGCTAACTTCAAATTTCAATTATTATCTCAAGGATTACCATCCGTTCCGGCTTGACCGGTCATCACGAGGGGGAGGGTTGTTAGTGCTCATCTCTACAAAGTTTTGTCACAGGGCATGCATTTCTTTCCAATATGCGGACAATGAATGTGAAATCCTAGTGGTTGACCTCAGTGTCCCAGGTCAGCAGCCCTTTACGGTAGCTAATGCCTATTTGCCGTCTGGTGTGCGTAACACCCGGCCCCTTGACTCACTCATGTCTAGTAGCCGATCTCAGGTTCTCTTACTTGGAGACTTGAATTCGCACCATGTGACGTGGGGGTTTAAAACAGACAGGTTTGGGTATAGACTTTTTAATTGGTCTTCTGACAACAACTTATCTGCAACAATTCCGGATTACCTACGTTTGTTCGGAGTCAATGCCGCTCTGCCTTGGATTTAACTTTTTCCTCCCCAGGAGTCACTGTTATGTCTTAAGCGCCTGTTGACTGTGGAACAAACAGTGATCATCTACCGATTAGTTTCAAGTTTGCGTGTAAATTAACTCTTCCTGAGCGATATCAGCGCACGTTAATAAATTACAATTGCTTTAAAGACACGCTAAAATCAGCCCTCCAAATCACTTCAGACACTTGCGCTCAGAGAAGTGGCGAAAGCAAGGCTGCACATCTATGTTCAGTACTGGACCATACAAGGCAGAAGTCTGAATTTTTGGTTAAGAGAACAAAGGGTGCAATCGCGAACAATTGGTGGAATGCTGAGTGCACGCGTGCATATAGACGACGGAAAGCAGCTTGGAAGAAACTTCTCATCAATCAATGCCCAAAAAATTGGCTGGATTATAAGTATGTTGTAGCAACATTTAAGCGCACTGTCGCCCGTGCAAAGGAGGAGTATAATACAAATCATTATGATTTTCCTTCCCAATCAGAAAATTAACGACATTTGTTTAATTTCATGAGGCGCAACAAGGTGATTCCTCCGGCTGCCAACATTGAATCCCTCGTTCAGTCCCCTGCTGACATCGCAGAGGCCTTAGAGGATATTGCGTGTGGCCTAGAGCTTCGCCTAGACCTCAGTGCACCTCACTGAGGTCTCTATGCCTGAGCTGTCGCAAATTGTTCTGCGCTTATCCCCAGCGGCTGCTGGCCCCGATAAGGTCACTTCATCTATGATCAAAATTTTGTTCAATGAATCTCCTGTAGACCTGTTGGCTCTAATTAACCATTCTATTAAAGGTCCTTGGATACCGCATGAGTGGCGTCTTGCTGAAATAGTTCCATTGCTTTGAAAGCAAGGGGAGGGCTTAACTTTAGACAATATACGCCCTATTTCGTTAACATCGAACCAAGTGAAATTGGTGGGAAGGGTCCATCTCAGCCGTGTCATGTCATTCATTTCAGAAAATGCTGTATTGAATCCATGTCAAATTGGTTTCAGGCCGGGTCGTTCAATTTGGTGGGCTCATACTGACCTTGAGAGACGTATTAAATTAGCTCGCAATAGAAAAAAGTTTGCTGCGCCTGTCACCTTGGATGTCATTAAGCATACGACAGCGTGGAGCACTCGACTCTATTACTAAGCTTACAGGAACTCAACTTCCCAAGTTATTTTGCAGCCTGGATTTCTGCTTTTTTGAAAATAGAGAATTTTACTGCTACCAAAATGGTGCTGGCTCAAGGAGATTTCCACAGACAAGAGGTGTTCCGCAAGGATCAGTTCTCTCACCTGTTCTTTTTAACATTTCTCTAAGCTCAACTCCATGCATTCAAAATGTGAAAACTTAAGTGTACGCCGACGATATTGCATTTTTGCATCACCAAGTGACATTCACACTCTTTATCGAACCCTGCAAAATTACCTCAATGTTCTTGACAACTGGCTAGGAAGAATTCATCTGTCCCTTAATGTGAAGAAATGCGCATTGTTAGTATTTCCAGTTTCTGTTCCTGTAAATATCTGCCTGGTCTATAGAAATAACATAATACCTCAAGTTGAGAAGGTGAAGTATCTCGGTGTAATATACGACTCTACTCTCTCCTGGCGGCAACACATTGAGCAAGTTTCTGCAAAAGGAGTTCAGGCCATTGGCATCCTGCGCAGGCTTTGTAGTGCTAGGTCAGGCATGAGAAGGCATACGCTTCTGATGATTTATAAACTGTACGTCCGCCCAATTTTAAAGTTCGGGTGTGTTTTATTCTCAGGAGCTCCTGCCTATAAACTTCGCCCTCTTGTGCTTTGGAGCGTGAGGCGTTGCGCCTTTGTCTGGGGCTTACAAATATGTCGCCAATGCTGTTCTGCACCTTGAGGCGCGAATGCCTTCGTTATCAGCTAGGTTTCGCCTTTTAACAGGTCAAACATTTATAAAATTGTGCGACTCACCTCTTCACGCTTACAGTATAATATTTCTTAGTCAGCCTTCCGCCTTTTTTAGTGCTGCCTGGTCTCGATTTCGTACCCCGCAGATATGTTACGTGCAGTCCCTCCTTGATCGCATAAATATTCACTTCAGAGATGTCCGCCAAATATATAACAACTCCTCATCTGTTCAGATTGAATTCGATGACATTTTTCCATCGGATGCAAACTCAGGGTCTATTGCAGGACCACCTAAGGTCCTTTCCCTCTCATATCCTTATTGCTACCGATGCCTCGCAGGATCGCGAAAAGGCAGGTGTGGGAATTTTTTCGCCTTCACTGGATTGGTCTTTTTCTCTCCGTCTTCCTGACTTCACTCCAATTTTTCTGGCTGAATTATTAGCAGTAATCTTAGTCTTACGAAAATTAGAATCTACCGTTTCCCAGGTCGTGGATATGACAGACTCTCTGTCCATTTGCTCTTCCTTATCCTCACCACTGACTCGCGGCCATTACGCCTCTTTAAGGTCCTGATTCCGCTCCATCTAAATTCGGTAAGGTTGCTTTGGGTACCAGGTCACATGGGCTTTCACTTAAATGAGGTTGCAGATTCCTTAGCAAGAGCCTCTCTCAGCGGCCCAATTGTTGCTGTCCTGCCATCGTGTTCATATTCAGCTGCGGTGAGGTTTCGCAGCTACACAATATTTCAGGAATTTGCTGCCTCCGCTCTTACATCATCTCCCGATTATCAGCATCTTCTGCATCCTTGGAGTAGCAAAGACTGGCGCTCACGCAGACTAGAGGTCTCTTTCACGCGCTTGCGTTGCCGGGTTCCCCTTCTAAATTTCTACCTTCACAGATCTGGCCTGGCAGCTTCCCCACTGTGCCCTTTTTGGGCCGAACCTGAGACAATAGATCACTTCCTGCTGTTCTGCCGCCGCTTTTCTCATTTGAGGAAGCGTCTTTTGCAAATTCCATTTCATCAACTGGGCTTGCCTGTGTCTTCCGCGGTTTTTCTTTCCATTGGCGCTTCTTTGCTTGGACGAAGCGACAGGAGTGTGCGCTCTGCTGTGCAGAATTTTCTTCAAGAAACGCAGCGACTCCCATTCAAATTTCTGTTTCCCGCTCTCAGTCAGTACGACATTGCAACATTACAGGCATTGTGTACTATTATGCACATTAAGCAATTGTCCCGTCTTCGATCTCCAAGTTAACTGGACCCCTTTCCTTCCCTCTTCCAATCTATCAGACTACATACTATTACGACTCTTTTTCCCATCAAAACTTTCCTGTATCCAGTAATTAACCGCCTGTGTCTTGGCCACTCCCCCGAAGTGGGTATGTGCCAGCAACGTCTAAGGCCTACCTTCCTTCCTCCACTCTAGCTGCTCTCGGGTAGCCTCCTGTATTGCAAGGAGTTCGCAAATACGGGAGGCCTGCGTCTGGGAAACGTCGACCTCGGACAGGGTGGCGGTGATGTCTCGGCCATCCGACAAACATACCGAAAAAACCTCAGCTGCTGTTCGGGTGTAGGACCTACTAAATGACCAAAAAAGAGGCGCCGCGACATCCCGAGAAGGTAGGCGAGAAGCCCTCTCCCCGTGTAGTCGGTGGCGTCGACCAGGTCGCGGACGCCTCGGACAGCAAGGACGCTGCACACTGTGCGCATTTTCGGCAATCTCAACCCGCCCATGCGTGTGGGAAGGCGGAGGAGCACGCGTGCGATGGTCTCCGTCTTTCCCGCCCAGAAAAGAGCTCCACACATTGTGGCCAAGCGACGCGTCAAAGTGCGCGGCGGACAAGCAACGCGGGCGATATAAAAGAGCTACGGGAACGCTAAAGATCTGATAATAACGGCGCGCTCCGACAGCGATAGGCGAAAACGCGCTGCCTTTGCCAGGCCTTGCTTTGCGGTTGCTCTCAACTGCGTCCACGACTCGCGGGCTACCTCCCCTGAGGGGAGGCAGACTACGCCTAACACTTTCACTGCCGAGACCCACTCCACATCGCCCAGCATTTCTGACGGCAAAGCGCCGAAGCGCGCAGCTTTGCTCTTGCCCCTGTTAAGCAGGGCGCCGGACAGCTCGCCGTAACTCGCAAAAATCCGTAAAAAAGCTACGCAGCTCTCCTTGTCCCGCAAGAACAGGGACACATCGTCAGCGTACGCGGACACTTTCACCTGGCCTTGACTCGGCGATGGGAATCCGCGTACCGATGGACACTCTGCTATGTGGCGAAGGAGTGGGTCTAAGTATAATACAAATAACATTTGCGACAGGGGATAGCCCTGTCTAATGCCACGCTCTGTACTAAATCAGTCGCTTAACACCCCGTTAAAAAGTAAACGAGCAGTAAGGTCGGAACACAACCGTTCTAAACGCTCCACGAAATCCGGCGGAAAGCCGAAAGCTCCGAGAACGCCAAAAGGCCGCGGCGCTCAACTCTATCGAAGGCTTTCGCTTGATCGAGTGAGACGAAACAAACCAGTACTCCCGTTCTCGAATTGAACGTGGACCTGTCATGCGTTGGTGCGAGAGACGAGAACACCGAGTGTCCGGGCACGCTTCAGGTCTGCGTAGGGCTTACGAGCACCGCTGAAACTTTTCTCAACCTTTTAGCCTGCAGTGACGCCACGATCTTGGAATGCATTAGGCAGAGTGATTGGGCGCCACGCCTGCGGGTCAGATGGACACCCGCCATGCTTCAGGATGAGCACTACACGGCTCTCTCTAAAATACTCCGGTCTCTCACCATCCCTGACAAAAGCGTTCACCATTCGGAGAAGGTTTTCCTCCATGACGGTGTAGAACCTGGCATAGAAGCTGGTGTGAATGCCGTCAGGGCCTGGAGCTGAGGCGGAGTTCATGTCTTTAACTGTCGCGAAGAGCTGCTCGGAGCTAACTGGGGCGCTAAGCTGTGCGCCTAGATCACTCGGCACCTGAGGCAGTTGGCCGCGAAAACTGCGAATGGCGTCAGTGAAAGAGGCTGAGATCCGCCGTCCGGCGCCAGGAACAAACAGTTGCGAAAACTGACGCGTAAAAGCGTCAGAGATGACAGCCGCTCTGCGGCTCCTGGAACCATCAGGCAGAACCACCTCTTCCACGCGGACCTGTCGTGCCTCGTCCGGTCTACCTGCTCGCACCTGTCGTAGCATGGAGGGATCCAAAACTGGCCTGCCCTGTACGAGCGCCTGGCTTGCTGCACGCGAGGACTGGCGGATTAACGTGTGGTAGCGCGCTTTCAGTCATTGCAACCAATATGGCACCGATCATCTTTCCGTTTTAATCAGTTTAATATCCCCACCGTAAAATCTTCCCAACATAGCCGCTTCGTTTGAAACTTCATTTAGTAGACTAGGAATGTTTTAGAACAAAAGAAAATTTGGAAATATAGTTTTAGAAAATCCCAGCATCGATGAGATCAACGACATTGTTACGAATTGTATCATGACTTCCGCACACTTAGCAATAGCTATTGCTCAGCCGTCAGGAGTGGTGCGGCAAAAACAAAGTGTGCTGGACAAAAGAATTCAAAGACGCAAAAAAGAACAACTTTAGCTTGCGGTAAAAATATCACAGGTATTCGGCACAGAAGAGCCTCGTAAGTTTTTAAAAATAAATAGCTACACCTCGGCACGTCTGTCGCAGTGCCGAGAAAGCCTCTTGGCAGAGTTGTTTCATCTATAAACAGAGAAATCACATCTAAAAAAATATGGGAGCAGGTTCGAAAATTGAATGGCAACTTCTCACCGTTCACAATTCCTCTTCTGACAACACCGGGCACACAAACAAGCACTAGGGAACAGGCAGATATTTTGACGGAACATTTCGCTGCAGTTTCCAGTTCCCTCACTACACACAATCATTTCTGAAACACAAAAATAGCCAGGAAACAATGTCTTCCAATAGTGTAGGCGGAAAGGAACAAGACAATTTATTTGCTCTCCAAGAACAAAATAGAGTACTGTCTGCCGGAAAAAATAAACTGCTCCAGGACCCGATCAGTTACACTACAAATGCTTGCCCATATTTCTCAGCCTGCCATAGAGGCACTCTTGAATTTCTTTAACAAAATATTCATAGAAAGAAAAATGCCTAAGGCGTGGAACACAGCCGTGATAGTCCTTTCCTTAAACCTGGAAAACCAGCAACTTCCCCTAGTAGCTATAGACCAATAGCGCTTACAAGCGCTATTCCAAATCTTTTGAAAGTGTCCTGAATATAAGAATAGCATTTGTCCTTGAACCCCGCGAACTTCTTGATATCCATCAATGCGGTTATAAAAAGGCATGCTCGAATAACAGACCATTTAGAGCGCCTCTAAAATACTGTTCGAGAAGCTTTTATACACAAACACCACTGTCTTGACGTCCTCTTCGACGTCGAGAAGGGATACGACACAACCTTGAGTTCGAGATTCTTCGCGAGCTAACAGAGCTTGGCATCCGTGGCAGGATGTTGAACTGCCTTAATAATTAGCTGTCCAACCGTTCTTTTCACGTACGCCTAGGCTCCACCCTCTCAAGAAACTGCGTTCCAGAAAATGGAGTACCTCACGGGTGTATTTTAAGACAACGATCTTTGTTATAAAAACTGAATTAGCTATAGCCAAAGTAATCCCAAAGTCCATTATGTATTCAGGCTGTGTTGACGATCTTCAAATAGCCTGCACGTCCTCAAACATAGTAACATGCGAGAGACAAATACAGTTGACAGCGAATAAATTAGTGACATGGGCAGATGGGAATGGTTTTCAGCTTCCCACACAGAAAACTGTGCCCATATTTTTCTCCCTCAAAGGAAGCCTACAGGCTGACCCATTCATACACCTGAACGGAACACAGCTACCTGTAAAAAATGAGCACAAGTTTCTAGGCATAGCCTTTGACAAGGAACTCACTTTCCTGCCTCATATAAATGGACTGAAAAAGAAAGCCTCCCGATCTCTTAACATACTCAAAATACCGTCGCGAAAACTTTGGGGTGCAGACAGGACATACCAGATGCAAATTTGCCTCTCAGTACTGCGCTCTACCCTGAGTTATTGATCTATAATGTGTGGGTCAGCGAGATCATCATACCTTAAACGACTGGATCCAGTAGAAAATTTTCGATTGCCTCTTTTCTCTGGTGCTTACAGGACGTCACCTATAAACAGTCTCTATGTTGAAGCCAACGAACCATCACTTACAGACAGAAGAACCATGCTCACATGCTCATATGTATATTAAAAATCCGTTCGCTGCCGAAACACCTACATTACCCATAGTCACAAAGTGCTCGTCCAGAATTCTGTTTAACAACACACCGCTAGCTATTAGGCCAGTCCTCCTGCGTTTTGAAAAGATGTGCCTAAACCTCGGCGTACTAGATGTAATACCTGGTATTGCTCGAAGACGAGATGCACTGCCTCTATGGTACATTTTTCCTGCAATATATTATTTCACACTTACACAGTTCCTTAAAAAAAAACCCACACCAACATATAATGCAAGAGTTTCTTGCCCTCGAGGAAAAATACAATGGTTTCACTGGCTTTTATACTGATGGTCCAAAAAGGGATGTTTACGTAGGAAGCGCAGTAGTACGAGGGAAGGAGAAGGAAATAAGACTTTTACTGCCTGCAACTATCTTCACAGCCGAATGTTACGCTGCGTGCGTAGCCGTAAGAAAAATAGTAAAGGAGAAGCTCAGAAACAGTATTGTTTGCACTCTCTGCACTCTGGAAATGCAATCACTCCAATTCTTGATGACATCATACAGAGCAATAAAATAGCCACAGATCAAGGACAAAACATGATAATATGCTGGGTACCAAGTCATGTGGGCATAAAAGGCAACGAAAGAGCAGGTTTTCGGGCTGCACAAGCTTGTGGCAAACAAAATAAAAATGTAAACATGACTTACATAAATTGCATGAACTCAATACATTATAAAGCAATTAAAAAATGGCAGTCCGCTTGGAACAACAAAACAGCCCTTAATAAAACAAGTTGTAGGTGAATGGAAGTCACTTGTGCAGTAGAAACGTTTCATTGAAGTCATTATCTGCCGTCTCCATATAGACCAAACACACATTACACAAAACTTTCTGCTAACGAAAAAGACAAACCAGTTTGTACACGTGGAGATGAACTTACAGTAAATCACATTTTAATTTCACGCTGAAAACTGGGAAAGCGAAGGAAAAAAGGTGCTTTTCTTCATTTTATAATCAATGCGTCCCTTTGCTCCCAGTGCTGCTCTTAGGTGATAATGCAATCGTCGATATGTCTTCTGTTTTCAGATATTTAATTGAAGGAGGCTTTATTCAAAATTGTAAATCGTGATTCAATGCTTCGCCTTATACGCCTCAACCATTTCTCATTCCTGGGAAAAAAGCTGAGGCCTTATTTCATTATTTGAGAGCCTCGAGATCCTTGCCCGGGTAAGGATGGCCACTGAGGTTGCCCGACCCCCTTTAAAAGCTTTTTATAACACCCTTTTCTGAAATTTTTCCTTATTCATTACGAGGTAGTTATAACTTTTTAACCATTTTACATCACCGACGATTTCCACAATTCTATAGAGTCATCAAGAAAATTTCTCGTATACCTCGTGCTTCGCGCAAGATGCCATTAGTTGCCTATGTGCCAAAAACCCCGCACAATACAACACTAATTGTACCTATTTAGTACCTTCCGAGCGCCAAGGTAACGTGGGATATTTGCGGCTCCATAGAAAACCACACATACCGTTCATTGGAATCGCACTAATTTGCTACCGACCTTCTTTCTTTTCAACGCCTCCTTACTGTTTTCTTTTAATGCCGTATAATTTTCAACCAAGCACCACGCTCTCATAAAGTAATACCTATTTACCTTGCCCTTTATGGTGCTCACGACACCAATCATCCCCACTAGTTAAAACCTGCATTCTTCGGGACCTCAAAATCGAGGCTTTCGACTTCCTATCAGTCTCTAACTTAATCACGTCACTGCACTTACTCGCTGCAGCGACCTCTCTTCTGGCCCGCTGCCCACCTTAAATTTTTCTAAGCCTTCTAAGGAGATTAGTCCTTCTAAGCAGCTCACTCACTCCGGCTATAAGTTGTATTGCCACTCTGACACCCTGATCGTTATTTGGGGCACCTACGCGTGTTAATTCGGGCTACGCATTCTCTTATCCACCACGTCGCGCACTCATTACAATTCTTCAAGCCCATTGTGACGAACTTCAGGTTTTTAATGCACCTCTTTCTTTATTCAAGAATGCCATATGCATCAACGTTCAAAGAAAACATTTCTATGGTTGGCTTATAAGATGTTTCTTGCGCACATGAAAATTCGCTTTGTCACGAATGACACATTGAAATGACGGTCCGTTGTCTTGTTCTCGTATAGAAACGTGCGATTCCCAATACTGATGCTAGCCGTTCCGCTCCATTCGCTACTCACCTCATGTTACTAGCCTCATAGAGAGCTTTAAAAACACCCTAGAAAGGCAAATCAACATGTCATGTGGAATAATTTTAGTGAAGAATAAGTGACTAAGACAGCCTTCGTACCCAGCCTAACACTTGTCCAGTCCAAGCAGGCCGCGCTCTCGACCACGATTTTGGTAACACTTGTCCTGTAGTAGGCGTCACCGAATGGACGTGAAAGACCACTGTGATGCCTTCTGCATGAATGACTGAGCCTAAATTGCTAAGAGTGCGAACTCAAACCTGATTCACCAACGAGAGTGCAACCTGCTTAAAAAGTCCTTCGGCTGCAAGCTTCTTCGGTTCCCACTATCGGGAAGCATCGCTATGAGCTCAACATAGATGCCTGGAATCATTGGCAGCGGGACCTGTATATATATAACCCTCATACCCACTATCTCCAGTGCTTTAAATGTGGCTAATTGGTCTTTCATTTTATAGAGGATGGATAAACTTCAGAGTGGGCAAAACGAATTATATTGTGGACGCGATCTCGCCGACAACAAAAGCTATGGCTGGAATGTCCTCTAGATTTACTCTCGCCTGACTCTCCACGACCGCCATAAACTTAGCACGATTAGGATTTTTGCATTCGTAATCGCAGGAGCACACTAGAAAATAGATCAACGACGAAAATGTTAGAATACCATTTGTTAAAATGAAATTTGAATATCCCACAGGAAATATATCATTGTCGTTTTTCTCTATATTATTCTCGCAGGCCGGGCTTGGGACCCGACATGAATTCCTTAATACAAAAATATAGATAATATTTTTAAATAAACTTGCCGAACTTTGCTCGAATTGCTGAGTACTATGATCCTGTAGAAATTAAAAATCATGAAATCTTAGCTGGTCTTAATATGTGACATGTTTTGTTTTGCAGGACTGCAACAAAGGCTCTTGCCAGTATCCACCGTGCAAGAGCTGCGTAGCCGTTAGTTACTGGTGCCACGGATACTGCGACCTGTAATCAAGCACTGAAATAAATAACAATAATTTAGGCTTTGCAGTGACGTCCATATCGTGACGTTTTAATGGGGTGCTTGTTCTTGCCGTAATTGTCTTGCTTCCATGCGGCCCGTCAGCATCCCTCTCAAACCTGCAGTTTTAATTGCTGATTTGATCGAACCTTCTCAGGGTAGAAAGAAATTTGCTTGAAAAGGCTTATTGAAGTCTGCCGAGGAGTTGCAGGTATCGAAAAACACAGAGGGCCGAATTACACGCTGCTAGAATGAGGGATGCACACAACCCCAACTAGAAGGCACCGATAACTCCAGTCTCGTTATCTAGGTATTCAGCCATACGAGAAATTAAAAATTCCATTTTTTTGCGGTAGGTTTAAGCAACGCATTTATTACAACGACCGCTGCTACAGTGACGCCTTCATAAATGCAAACAACAAGAAAGCATTCATGCACTAAGATAATACTGCTGTAAATTGCGGGTGAGTGAAAGCACTATCGAAATGACAGCCGATGCTGCCGTCGAGACTGGCTACCAACATGAAATGTATTGCAGGGAAGGCGTACCGCAATCCAGGGCGCCTAATGAATAGTGGCAGCTGCATTCGAGTCTTGAGGAACCCCCGTCATTAGCCGCTTTTTTAAGCTGGACAGCGACAGCGGGTATGGTTTTCTCTGTCGCTTTGAGTGTGAGGCGACCAGCGTGCGCACAGCTGTGCACGCGTAAAACTTCTTATGCAGTCTAGAATAGTCTTGTTAGTTTTTATAATTTATATTTGGTTCAAAATATTTAAGCCTTCTCTCTGACCGTTCGACACCCACGCGTTTTTGCAGTATATGCAGCAAAAACCGCCACTACACGTGACTCCTCGGCATCTCAGTCGCGTGACCTTCTAGATTTCTTCTGGACTGGAGTTGGGGAGAGAGCGCCAGCTAGTTCGTCATGCATGACGAATAACTGCAACCCAACGCAATAAAAAAACGATACGAAGAGACAACTTGACGCGCAAGCACTGTGTCAAATCTCGTGTATTATCTTGTCTCCCCGTGTGGCTATTATTGAATTCAGATGCAACCTGAAACGCTTAACAGACCATTCACCATGCGCGAGCAGCAGCCTCCTAGGCAGCATGTTAATACATGTAGTACTCCGAGAGCCGATCAGGTTTGAGTAGCACACCTATGCAATTTAACTCCAGAGCTGAAACCAGCTTTGCTTGCAGATTTTAACAGAGTCTGGAGTACTGAGTACTAGCCTGTACTTGGAAGTCTAAGGCGGCCATACCCTTATCAAAACCTTTTGTCCGGATCGTGTATGGGCTGCCGTGCCATCCCTTCACATTCTGTACCTCACATGTTTAGCAGTTTTGAACAAAATAACAAACTAAATGAATAAAATTTGTACATTTCAGTAGCTAAGTTAGTTGCAGCCCGAATGGGGCTACAACCAACCAAAACAGAAAAGTGCGGTCTTTCATGGCGCTCACAGCAGGCAAAAGCATGTATCACACGATGCTTCAGACTTTCAAGGTTGACCGGTTCCGCCAAGAAAATCTCATTGTTAACATATCCCAAGGAAAGTAAATCTAAGGGTGATAAATTGGGCTACCTGTGGTTTCACGACGCCCGATAAATGCGGCGGGACTCTGTGAAGCTCAAACCATACCTTTTCAACGCACCCACTGCCAATTCTAAAGCAAATGCGGAGACGACTCCATTTATAGTGCTGTCTGTGTAATCTGCAGCAATTTTTCATTAATGAAGTAAGGACCAATAATATAGCCGTTATAAATGCCACACCAAACATTGCCTTATGGCCACGCAGCCAATGTGGATTCTGGTCTTATCAGTAATGGGCGTTGTGACCTTCCAGTCCCTTCAAAATTGGCCCTCGTAAGTATAAAGCCTTGTGTGGAGAACTAACCGGTCTTCATTGCATTGAATCAGGCGCCACTTGCAAACATCGAGCAGTTTTCGAATGTAATTTAGTCTGAGCTCCTGGTGCAAGGCACACATGATACTGGTGGTAGCTGTGTAGTGAGAGTGACCTCCAACCTGAACACAGGTTCTTTCAGTATGCGCTAGCAATTTTCCTGACGCTTGCTTTGGCCTGATGGCTGTGTACGTCAGGACATTGATGTCAAAATCATCGTTTGCACGGGATGGTCGCTTCCTTTTCTGAACAACTACTGATACTGTTCGATCAAATATCGATACAAATCTTGAACAATTCGGCATACGACGACCAGGATGTTGGGCAGCATATAGTCTGGATGTCAGCTTCACGTCCATTTGTGCGCTCACATAAGGGACCACAATGTATTAAAGTATTAGAGTTGCGCTAGCACGGCCATTCTCAAAGAAATCACACTGCGACCAGGAAGTTTTGTTCCTTACATGGCCGAGCTGACACTTCTACATATTTAAGTAATTTGGGACATTGACACTGCAATGACCATTTCGTGCGCTCATCACTAAAACAAGCACCTCAGAGGCGAACGTGGACGCATTTTGTGAAACGCGTTACAAACCACAAGAACAACTACCTAATAGCATACGGCCACTGCCGCGCAAGCACTCCTTACTTCGCGGACAAAGCTTTTTTGTCGGGTGCACTTATTAACATGCAGTGATGATACACGAACAATAGCTAAGCCTGCTGACTAAATGAACGGATGGCAACGCCTTACATCTAGCTCGTCTTATAGCCGCATCAAAGCTGGTGGAGATATAGAAAAAGAAAAGTGCGGCGGTGGTTATCAGGGCTCTCAGAATTGATGGCCTTGCAATTGGCGATGACCATTCGCTTTCTTGAGCCGAACGACGAAACACGACGACGACGACGCCGAGCGCCGAACGACGGCCGCTCGGAACTGAGTCAGCGGAACGTCGAGGGCACCCTTGCCGAGGAAAATACCAGACACGTTTATAACTGGGTACTGCAGTCTTTGCAACACGTCATTAGCGGATGTAGTTTTTCCACTACAATCTCGGCGCTCCAAATGAGATCATTTTTAATTTTTCTGTGGAAGAAAAAGCAATTTTTCCTCTCGCTGCAGTGCTTTTGAGAGTGACTTTTTCTTCGTTTCAAGAACTGAGGACTCATTGTGTTCTCTGTGGCTGCGAACTCGTAATTTAAAATAATCGTCAAATTTCGGGAACTAGTACCATATTTTTATATTTTAGTCAAATATCTCGCCAATTACGACTTTTTCGCAATTACTGACGCTCGCAGCAGCTGCAAGTTTTCTTCTGAAGACGATTTCTTTTTTTTCAGTTTATGTTCGCTGAAACACCAAGAATTTAAAGTACACTGCTGCAGTATGTTCGGATTTCGAACACGATTGTTTCTTTTCTTCTGTCTCCTGATAAGCTTCATATGCCTTCTACAACGGAGAGCCTTGTTATAGGTATGTTGTCTGGTTAATAAGATATATTTCGCGTATTATACTGATTGCAAACGGAAGCACAATGGTGACCCACTCTGAAGTCACAGGTGAATATCTTACGCTGCCGGCTCAATTGACTAAGTGATGTGTGTTTTAGACACTAGTACTAGTGCAGTCATTTTTGAGAATCGTGCGTACTTTTGTTACAGACACTTCGAAACACCATAGAGGGTGGCAATTTTTTTTTATGGCGTACTACATTGCATTCATCGCTTCTATGTCGCTCTTCCATTACCTTTGCTTGCATATAGGATTAAAGAAGCTCTTGGGGTGTTTATTATTAGTGTGCAAGCAATTTTCACAGCAGCTCTGTGGCACGACAAGGAAACGATAGACTGATAGCTCAGCACTGCAGATAAGACAAAAATGAAGTTCAGGCCAGTAAGCGCGTTCTGTGAAGTACACGCATCGCTTCATCAAGAATGACACACTCATCGATACACTGCAGCCTTAATTTGCGCATTCAGAATTCTCGACATTGTTACGCAATGAGTAACAATACTATCTTCGAGATATATATCCAAAACGAATATCGATACGTGGACTGGACACTCTAGCAGTGTATAACATTGCCTGTATTCCGTAATGCTGCTGCTCATTGGCCAACTTCATCAGCTTAGGAGAACTGGCTGCGCGAGATGATAGTGGTTCATGGTAAATACTTAAAGACATAGAAAAGCACACACAACAGATTAAACAGCTACCGAGGCCACTATCACGTGGTCTTCTTTTGCGTGGGTGTTATTTGAGGCCTTTCATTAGCTTCTTTCTCTAACGTACACTCCACACGTTCGAGGGTTGATAAGGCGCCCTATTGAAAAATTATACACTTAATAATAAATGGTAATCTATAACATCATTACTAAATACAAAAAGACGTAACAGTGACTGGCGGCATATAAGTCGCCATCTGCAAAGTAGGTATATATTTCAGCTAGTTGAGCCACATTTGCACACGTAAAGTACATAGCGTCTTAGGCACGACTGTCTATTTATGCACAGTTAATACATAAAATCACTGCGACGAATGTTTGAAGCTCTTGTAGTTTGATGTCCAATAGCCTCGAATATAGTTTTAGTCCCCTGGGCTGAATGGCTATGGTCCTCGACTCGTGATAATTATAGCATCAGCCGTACTCATAAAGTCGGCTGTGTGGGGGCCATGCGGACATGCTGTCACTTTATCGCGGCGGTGCTTTCCTCCTTCGTTTTCTGGGGATGTATTTCTTCTGCGTTTTGCCTTATGCATGGCTGCATACCGCTGGTTGCGCGCCTCTAGGCCATTGCTTACTTGCGCAATCGATGTGACTCCCCTTTATGCATAAACTGATGTGTCGAAAACATTGCCGCTCGTTTGGCAGGATGTTACGACGCAGTGCCCAATGGCGACGGTACTTCCAGTTTGAAGGAGGCGACATGAGAAAAACGGTTAGAAGTGCACGACCGTGCAGCTAGAAAGGTGCCTTCAAGATGACGTTAACAGCGAGCGTTATTTAATGATACCATCATACCGAAGAAGGTGATCTACAAAGCTGTCTCACAGAGGAGCCAAAACATATACGGCTGCTGTAGTGCTTGTAGTGCAAACTCACAACCTCGGTTAGGCCAGATGTACAGTTCTCCACATTTGTTGGTTGAACAGGTAGTGGCATCGGGAGGCGGCCGCCTTACCATGAATATGCGGGATATGGGATTCTTCCTTGTATTAAAAAAACAACAGCTGCAAAGAGAAACGTGTCGACTTTATTGCATATTCTAAACGATTGGCTACAGCTGCGGCGCCCTGTGACTTAGAGCGCTTGTGTCAGTGCCTGTCGTGCTTACCAAGGACCGCATTTCTCTACTTATTCTTTTACGCCACCTCATCCCTGTCCCCCAGTGCAGGGTAGCCAACCGGAACATTTTACTGGTTGACCTCCCTGCCTTTCCTCTACCACTTCTCTCTCTCTAAACGTTTGGGATTTACTTTACTGTTTCATTATAAGTAGCAGTAGACGTTACAGCACCAAGTTTCCCCTTTGCACTCTGTGCACGGAGTCGAGCACTTGCCCATGTTGCAGAGCTGCAAATGAAAAATCCTACTGTGGACAGCTCAATATAAAGAAAAGCCTTCGTGACGTCTTGGTTAATGCGATTTTATGCAATTGTAATATAAAGTTTGAGCGATGTGCTATATATACATGCAATTCGAATCTCTGCTTTCGCATGAGCGAACGCCAAGTGAGCGCCCTAAATTCCTCCGAATGGACTTCATAGTGGTGTAAGGAGGAACAAAGGCGAAAACTATCTTAACAACTATCCCAGGGGACGGTAAAATTTTATTCAGTGTGCAACACAAGCTAATGTTATCAGCTGAATGACGGCCGCTAGAGTACGAGTGCCTATCCCTATAATCTTCATTTATCCCTCTTCTGGGCGTCCCGTTGTTACCCTATCCCAATTTAATCCTCTCATTTTTTCTCCGGCTCTGATTTCGCTGTTCATGGTTAATTTTCCTTCTTTCAAACATGCACAATTGCTCAAAGAGGCTGTTGACGAGTAGTGCCACACTGCAGCTGCTAGCACCTGTCCTTGGAGTGTGGAGTATATACTGTGTGGAATATGTGTTTACGAACAGAGATAGCCTGCCAGATATACTGGTTCTTTTCGGCTCTGTAACTCACTCTCACGACCTTGATCTAAAGACATCACTGTACCCACATAGAACTACTCTCTTAGTGTTTGCGTGTCAACAACATATGATAAACTCTGACGTCTACTTTACATTTAAACGCGATAGCGTTAAAGGCCCTGTTGTCCAAGAAATCTGGCGTTGGTGTTGTCGACGTCGGCGTTGTGAAAAATCACTATCATGACCCTGGCAGGTGGTCCCAAGAGAGTGAACTAGAAGGCAGGTGGGCCACATTGCTCACATTTCCTTGCGGCGTCATCGCAACATTCCCACCGGATAGTGAGCAAAGTGCCCACCGTGGCAGATGGCCGTAAACGATTATTCGCTCGGGAAGAGCAACCTGGGTTGACAATGCCCTCCGCTGGGAGCACATGACATCCCAGGTCAGTGGTGCATCGACTGACAAGACTGCTTTTCTGCGCCAGGAGGGGTATCAGTACTCCCAGGGATCTAAAATTTAAAGTAGAGAACAACCTTCTGCATATTTAGGAATTAAGCCATTACGCTACTGCTTCATACCGTTCAGATGGAGCTTAAGTATACCATTCAAGTTTAGTGGCAACTACAGCTTTTTTCTGTATTTGCATGACCACCATTGTTTTTTCTTCAGTTGTTAAAATATGCGCTACAATGCGCCACCACTATTTTAAATTTAGCCCTTGGAAAAGAAGATTTATATTCGACTATCTGCTCCTCGAGAACGCTGGGCATCACAACCATAATATCCTGCCATTCCAATTGAATATGTATGTCTCATTGAGAACACGACAGGAACAACGTGCTGCATAGGCTTCCTGTGTATTGTAGGTAAAAGACAAGGAAATTATATTATTGCAGCAAACATTTCAGCTGCTGTCGTGTTGCGTACACAGCTCGCCTCGATATAATTTTCTTGAAACTCCTGATAAGATTTCCATCTTCATAGCAGAGTATGTAAAATGTCTTTCAAAAGTCTTTTGACACATATTTTCTTTTTCAGCTCTGCACTGAACCCCTGAGGCTTTGTAATTCCAGAATAGCATAGCAATGCCAGTGCCCGCAGAACTTTACACTTTGGTCCTTCAGTTTTAAGTCTTCAAGTCGAAGAAATATCTGAGGTGGAGAATTTATTTCCGAGGAAGAAAGAGAGAGAAATAACATTTATTAGCACCCGCCAAAAGGTTGACGGGGATCTGAGGCGCAGCTCAATCCTAGCCATGTCATGCCCCTCAGCCGTCGACCGGGATCTTTGGATCTCAGCAGCGGCCAGGGCGAGACGAGACGGATGACTTAACGTTGTCCCTGTTCATCCTGTTCGAGAAGCAGTGCCTCCCAGTACACATATGTTCTGTCGGGTTCTCCAAAGATAGGACGCGTCCATATCGTACGGATCATGTCCGCTATGCCCTCGCAACGCTTGCACCTGGGGCTGAAATTCAATGCATGGCACTTGCTTTGAAACTGTGGGTTAGGAAATACTCCGGTTTGTAGCTTACGCCACACAATCTCTTCGGTTTTAGTGAGCTGCTTACAAGATTTTGGAAAAGAACTGCTTTTTTTTTCATTGTTTAATTCGTTAATTGTAGCCCACAATCTTGATCGATGGCTTATAACTTTTCTTGCGTTCAGTTTCTGTAGCATATTCACCAATTTTGGCGATCTTGATTCCTCAGCTATCTCTTTAAATTGATTGAAACGCATCCTATATTAAAGGCCCTCACGTGCATATTTATCGAGGCGTGTCTGCTGGCATGTGGTGCCATAGTTGTCACGATTGTCTAGGCGGGTGCAGATTCGGTCTGCGCCAACTTCCACGAAGCTTGGTTCTAGAGCCTTCTGCTACAAATTCCTCGAGCTTTGCCCAGAGTAGAGCGACGGCCGTGCTGTCGTGGGCTACTGGCAGGACCCAGTCGGTGTACGTGGGCGGGAGGAAAGGAACAGGAAGTTCAGCGAGATTCGCTCTACGACGTTCTTAATATTCATAGCATTCCATGACGATTTGGATTGTGGTAGACGGCAGCACATCCCTTCGTCGGAGTCTTTGTTTTAAAACTTGTCTGATGAAAGGATTAGCGCAGTGTTAGTTGGGAGGGTGCTGGCTAGAGTCTTCGTACCCCTGAGTAGTTACTCCGGCGTAGGACGAATACTTCACGCCTTCATGGCCGGGTGTTCTTCATTATGGTCTTTTGATAGGCCAACGTAGCTTTTTTATGCCTTTAGAACAGCTTCAATTGTGCCCTCCATAAGTTTAGTTGTGAGGTTTTCATACATAGCTTTTATTCCATGTTTCTTTTTGTCACCTCAAATGCAAAAAGTAGTCGTCCCCACCCACCTGCCCTGACGCGACCTCATGCCGCACTTATACCAGAACTAAGGACGACGACCTTAGTGTCCAAGAAATTAATTACAATCTGAAAATATTATTACTCAGTGCACAGTAGAAGTAGTGAACAGAGTAGCTAGACAAGATACGGGAAAGCTCTCCGGAGACAAACTAACTGATTGAAAATACCAAGACAAGAAGGCCTCTAGTCTGATAGATTGAAAAGAGCCGGTATAGATTTTTAAAGTGAAAAACGATAAAGATGGCGTTGTAAGAAAGTATAGTATGCCAAGAACTGAGCATCTTTTTAAGATCGGAGATAACCTTATATGTTCGAAACATCTAGGATTTGGCGAAATTTAGATATGCGCTCCAAGATATTAAGAGGGGAGTGCCATTAGCAACACGAGTAATGTAGTTGAGGTAGCCGAAGCGTATTACACAGATCTATAAGTAGCCGAAAAATCCAGGACTCAACGACAGAGGCGATGGTGCCAAGAAATTGGGAATTTCGCCACTAACGAAAGAGGGTACAAAAAAATCCGACAAACAACCAAACGAAGTATGGAAGAAGCTGGTGAGGTCCAGATAACTGCAGACCCCATTAAGAGCTATGGGGAGATTGTGCTAGAAAGACTAGCCTCTCTCTAAACGATATTTTTCCTGACTTCTTGCATACTGGGGCCTTTGATTAACGTTAAAATGATCTTAATTCGTAAGAAAAAGGATTTCAAAGACCCGAGATCAACAAGCCTTCTGTTTTTTTTTGCTGAATTTAAAGTTGCAACACATGTTCTTAAGTTTTTTAATCGGCTTTACTTTGTGGAAAATCGAGCGCCAAAAAGAAGCACTACTTCAAGTTCGTTGACTTTGTCGTTTCGGATAGCACAATTACAATTTTTTCTCGCTCGCATTTTTAAGATTAACACAAGACAAACTTTCTGTATTTTGTGATTTAGGAGAAGAAAACGTGATTTAAGAAACACTTCCTGGCGGACATGGGCCAGTTTGTAAATCTGTAATACGCGAAAGCCATCTTCAAAGATAGCCTGTAAGCATTTGACTCCGTCAAAACCGCAGTAGACGTACAAGCACTACGGAACCAGGATTTATTACAGGCATATAAAAAGTGTAGTAAATATCTATGGCATCTGCACAGCTCGCTTAGTAACACGTGAAGAAGGTTAGAAAATAAATATTGGGACAAGTGTTAGATTGAGAGGACATAGTAGTAGCGGTAAAAAAAAAAACACAGGAAAGACCGGATAGAAGTAGCCAACACAGGCGCTAGACATCAAACGACTTTATTCAAGAAAATACCACGTACTTATATGTGACAGTCAGGTGCCAAGAACATCAACAATGAAATCGCATGAGTGACGGCACATCCCGATGCATGATCCTCAATTCTTTGGTTGAAAGATAAACAGTCGGTTTACTAACCCACGATTGCGTTTCCCCCTATATAAGAAAGGCTTCCAATACCTGCCGCTTGTTCTGGTGTGCACTTACATATATCACACGTGTGTGCTCAAAAATGGGTACAAATATTTTCATTATGTTTACATTGTTTGCAGTGTGCAGTCAAGAGTCCAGAGCCTGATATAGCATCTGCCAGATTCTTGTGCTCCATGAGGCGACCGTTCATACAACGGCCAGTTTGGCCGCTACTGCTATGTCCTCACGGCCTAACTGGTCGTTGTATCACCGTTCGCCTCATGGTTTAAGGTTTATGGGGGATTAAGGTCCCAAAGCGACTCAGGCTATGAGAGACGCAGTAGTGAAGGGCTCCGGGAATTTCGACCGCCTGGGGTTCTTTAACGTGCACTGACATCGCACAGTACACGGGCCTCTACAATTTCGCCTCCATAGAAATTCGACCGCCGCGGCTGGGATCGAACCCGCGTCTTTTGGGCCAGCAGCCGAGCGCCATAACCACTCAGCCACAGCGGCGGCCCGTTCGCCTCATGGAGCACAAGAATCTGGGAGATGTTATATCAGGCTCTGGACACTTGGCGGCACACTCAAAAACGATGTAAACAAAATGAAAAGACTTGTACCCCATTTTGTAGCGTGAGCTACACTGGCCGAAGTTGAGCAGTTTCGCGTGGCTCCTGGAGAGCCGTGCTGCGCATGCGCAATGAGTAGTGACGACACACGGCGCACAGCTGGCGCGCCGGAGCCGCCGCGACCGCGCGCGCCTCACCGGCCTGCGCATTCCAGAGGAGTGACGTCATAGCCGCGGCAGACGCACTGGCGACGGCGCGTGCCCAGCTGTGCGCGTCCGTTGCGCAGTAGCTAAGGGTTACGCTGCGCTGGAGCGCATGATAGCGCCTCTCATTTTGTGTGCATGCGCAGAGGTATCAGTGGGGGTATACATATAGCCGGGCGTTCGCCACTGTGGTATAGCCATGGATAAGGAGAGCGAAATTGGTGCTCCGCGGCAATTGATGCTCAGCGGCTCAGCGTAGCCCGTATGCTGCGTATATCTAGGCACAGCCGAGCTAAGCCACTGCTAATTTTTTTTTAAGCTGTCACGTATGATATATGTAAGTGCAGACCAGAAGGAACGGGAGGTATTGCAAGCCTTTTTCTTACACGTGGAAAGCTAATCATGCGTTAGAAAACCGACTGTTTATCTTCCAACCAAAGAATTGAAGCTCCTGTACCGGGCTTTGCCGTCATGCATGCGATTTCATTGTTGATTTTCTTGGCACCTGATTGTCATCGATAAATTCGTGGTATTTTCGTGAATAAAGTCAGCTGATGTCCAGCAACGGTGCTGTCGACTTCTATCTTGTCGTCGCTGTTTTTTTTTTTATCGCTACTATTATGTACTCTCAATCTAAACTCCAACTGGCACAGCTTTCTGCCTTAAATGCCTTACAAGTGTCAGGCCGGGAGACGTGATCTCTCCAGAGCTATACGCCATGAGTTTGCGTGAGATATTAAGATCTCTGGGTGGGTAAGAGTGGGAGATAAACGGAAGGTAAACGTTATTGAAGAATCGTCGGTAATCTCCGGTCTGCTGATGACATTGCCTTACTAAGTAACTTGGATGACAAATTGCGCAAAGTATGACTGAGGACATAGGCAGGAGGACAAAGCAGATTGTTGGGTCTAAGAATTAGTACGCAGAAAACGTGTAATATTGATTAGTCTTGAAAGGAGACAGCAGTTTAAGACAGGCAGTGAAGCGTTAAAGCCGCGAGGGAATACATTTACGTACACAAGAAATACTAGAGTGAATTACATATAAGACAAGAAAAGATACGGACGGCCTTAGGCATATGCTTTTGAATCATAAAACAACGGTTTGCCACTATCCCTCAAGAGGACAGTGCATAAAACCCGTACCTCATTGCCACATGCCTTTGTGACAGAAATATGTAGGCCATCAAAAATTGTTGCTGTCTAAGGACAATGCCCTTAGCAATGGTGCGCCAAATGATAGGCGTAGCTTTTATGGGGACTCTTCCCCTTCGGTTTGCTTTCTCGCGATTGTTGTTCTCTTCTTTGTGGTTACTAACAAGGGAGGGAACCGGCGTCGCAGCGACAAGGGCACCACGGATGGCGTGATAGCTGCGCACACGCGCGGGAGAGAGCTCTCCCGCTTCTGCTGGGAAACTCCACGGGCACTTGGACCGGGAGCGTGTACGACGCCGCCAGCGACACCGCCAGCGACTCTAGCCGCAGCACGTCGAACGCCATCTAGACACCGGCTACTGGACCCATACAACGCCACAACCGCAGCGAACTAACCCTGAGCATAAACGCCGACCGATAACAGCAGAACGCTAGTAGTAGACGCTGGTAGCAGTGTTCCTGGGTCGTGGGTATTTATAGTATTTGTGTTTTGTGTTAGTTTGTTAGGTTTTTGTGCTAGTGTGTGTGTCACGTAGGGTGTAATAAATGTGCGTCTATGTGGGTACACCTGTCGCCTAGTCCATTCTTTCGGTCCGAGTGTTCTCCGGGGAGATCCGTGACACACAGATATCGAAGGTTATTGCACCTTACCATTGAAATGCTTCACGTCTTGGTGGAATTTTTTGGGATCGCAGTGGTGACCTAGTCATTTCAGCGTTCGCCTCGAACGCGGGAGGTGCCGAGTTCGATGCCCAGTGCCGTTCGTGGCGCACAATTGATACAATGGGTGCAACTTTCCCCGTGCTAATGCTCGGCTTCTCGAGAGGATGCTGCACTACAATGCACGCCTGCATTGAAAACAAGCCGCTAAGTAAAACAAAAATTCGCTAATTTCATTGCAGGGTCGAAAATATTTTATTGTATTTTGTGCTCTATGCTTTGGTGCAGTATCCGTTACACCATGGATTAGTGTTACCGATGCACTTACAGCCGGGCCCGCACGTTCCGCCTGAACCACATTCCTGGAAAAAAAAAAGCAGTTACGCATTATTAAACACTTCAACCGTTTTGGTTAGGCATACCAGCGGATACAGTTCGCTTTAAATAATAATCCTACTAAGGGAGAAGTGCATCCGGTCGAATGCTATGCTCAGGCACTCTTACAGTTGCTCGCATTTTTGTAGTTGTGCGTTTTTGTTATTTACAATACCCTCAACGACCCCCAAGGGTAATTACATAAAAGGGAGGGGTGACATCATTACAGGCTCGAACAGAGCATGAAACACAAAACGCAGGCCTGCACAGATGATAAAGCAGCAAAAAAAGGCATCAAAGTTCATATTAGACGCTACGTCTCTCGTCAGCTCGTTCCAAAGTTTAATTTTTACAATCAAAGGTGCAAATTTGAAAAAGTTAGTCCTAAAATGCGGTAAATATATATTGAATGGCTGGTTTGTGCATAGAGATATATGCGAAGGAAGACGAAGCTTTTCCAGTCGGAAATGGCAGTGCTGTGATAGAGTATGAAAAAGTATTGAAGCACAAAACTTCGTCGTCGGCGCAGCAGTGTTTGAAGTTTCAAAGATTTTTGGAGCTGTGTAATACTGTCGCGAGTATAATTGCCTGTTATAAAAAAACCGCTGTGTTCTGTAATAATATGAGTGACTGGGTTAAAGAAGTCTTATGTAGATTCCAAATAATAGAGGCATATTCCAGGTGCGGTCTGACCCGAGTGTTGTTCACTATAAGCTTTGTTTCAGGTGTGGCCATGCAGAGTGTTTTTCTAATCTGTCCAAGTGTCTTACTCGCCTTGCTGATGGTGCAATCAATTAGGTGATCCAAATATAAGATAGTTGTCATTATGACAGCGAGATATTTACACAAAGTTACCCGTTCAATGAGAGCAGTGTTGATGTTCGTTTCATGAGATCACTGGCGCTGGTGTGAGCAGGAAGCAGTTCCGAGAGAATCCAATACGACGGATGCCATGCACGAAGTGATAACTTCTGTTTTTGCATGCCTTCAAGCAGAAAGGTCGCTGGTGATCATGACCAGTCCTGTGAATTCAGTGGTGCTCGTGGTAATCGGAGCACCATGGATGCCGCTTCTGGGTGCACCAAAGAGCCGGTTGGCCCCCAGTGCCGCCTAACGTTTTCAGGCCCCCATTACTGGTGCTTGAAGGTGCAGGAGCTTCAGTAACAATGCCCAGTGTTATGAATGAAGAAGTGCAAGTATTGGAGAACAAGCTAAAAGCCCCGTCTGCAGGACAGCTGCAGTTATGATAACCCATTTGACTACGTGCTTAATGAGCCAAAGGATAGAAAATGTCACAACGCACCGTTTACACTAGTCACAAGAAGAGGGGACCTGAACGAATTCCTATTGTTTTTCTCCCGTCAAAGGAGGGCCGAAGCTTTAATCAGGTGAATCCAAACAGCGCGTAATATAAAATCGGGGCATCCACTACAAAAGAAAGTAACATCAATCAGAAGGAGCAAAGGTAAGACCTTCTATGTTAGTGCTGCTTCCTTTGCTGCTGCCAAGCGGCCGCTATTGCCTTCTTATGTGGCCGGCCTAGGGGCCACACCCTTTATAGCTGAGACATACACAAGCAACGTAAACAAAGTACGTAAGGTACCTCTTGAGTACAGTTATGGGCAGCTCCTGCCGTTTTTGAGAGACGCTGGAGTGACACCAGCTAAACTTGAGACAATGCTCCGGCGCCAAGAGGATGGAGGGGCGGAGTCCTGTCGTTTTAATCCGTGATTTCCGTTTTCAGGGATGATCGCATTATGCAGAAGAGGGTGCGCTAGGGATTTAAAAGTCACACCGTTCAAAAGTACTTAGGTGTTCCTCTTTGATGCTTAAAGCGTGATCGGGTTGCCGTAATAGCGAAGAGCTGTCACAGTCCGCAAGGATGCAAGATCTGTTCGGAGGCCCATGAAAACAAAGAGTGCAAATCACTACTGCAACACAATTGTGCGCGAACTTGTGCCGTTATCATGCTGCTTCCCTCTCTGGATTTCAGCAGAACATAGTGGCTTCATCTCTACGACAAGAAATAATTAATGGATGCCCACTTGGTCGAAATGCTCTGCTTCCTAATCTGGACTAAGTGAATTCCGTACGGCAGACATCAGTGCACAACCTACGGCCACAGGTTTTGAATTTTCTGGCATACTTCTTTGCGTTAAAGAAGACTTTTGGGAAGAATTTCAGCACGCTGGTGCATGATAGAGCATCAGCTGGCTATGTCGCCCGCGCCGGCATTAAAGCGACTTGCTCGACAATGAGAAGGTGGTCAAGCGCGAGATCCTGCGTCGGATTCGTCTGTCGCCCGCACGTCCGAGTTGAAAAGGCCCGTTCAGAAATGAACTGTGAGTCAAGTGGAAATTCCTGCCTCGGATCCTCTAGTGGTGCATTTTCAGCGTCCTTATATCAGACCTTCGACAGCAGCATCTGAGGTAGCGTCAGCACCTAGAGACAACGATTCCATTTGTGTAGTCCAGTTGGTCCTGCCCTTCCTCCTTGCAGCAGAAGGAGCGATTAAGTAAACCTTCTATAGGCAAGCACCCCCCCCCCCCCCCCCCGCTCGGAAGTGAAGGCTCTCTCTATGGAGCCTTTATTGGCTGAGCTGGCTAGCTGAGGGGTGTAAGCGGAAAAGAATCAGGGTACCTTCCCTCCAACGATAGTCTGCCGCCTGCCGTCTATAGCTGTCGGCTGGAAATCCATGCTTCATCGTGACCAACACATATCAGTAAGGCGGAACGTTTTTTCTGGCGTTAGCGTACATGCCGTTAATACAAATTTAGCTGCATATCTCATACGTGCGCCACTGCTTCACCGTCGGTGACCACTCGAATCCTGGTTTTCCGTGCCCGCGCCTCACATAGTGCGTGCATGAAGACCCTCGCTGGGAAATTTCTTTTTGTAATGAGCCGAATGAGAGGTGATGGTGCATGCGTGCCTTATTTCGCAGATATTTTGCAACGTATATCAGAATATGTGCTCATTTCCACTCTGCAGAACACATGGTAGACCTCGCGCTCAGATTGTGATTCACGCGTTAACGAATGACAATCCTACGGGGGTCTTTATGAGCGAGTACTAAAAAAATGAAACACGCATCTTGCGATTTCAGGTAGCTCGCATCCTGCACAAAGTGTCCGATTCAACGGCCGAAGTCGGCGCGAAGCCGCTTTGACTGCCGTCTATTAAGCATGTCAGAGCAAGAACGGCGTTGAGCGGCTTGCGGTTCTGAGTTAGGTGCGTCCAACGCCCATAAGCACTCTGAGAGCACAGAATGCGAACTAAGTTTTCAGACCTCTTGTTTTCGTCTCTCCTTTCCCTCCGTCGTTTGTCTTTCGCTGTTGTAATAGTGAGACTGTTGTTCGCCGGTACGCCCGAAGCCCTGATTTCCATGTATTAAGACGGTAATGGACCACTGAGAGCGAGACAGAGTTCATCGAGAACGTAGATAAATACGTCAGCAGAACCATAGGTACAGAACTTCAATTAGTGTCGTCACGTTTACCTTGCTTTTACGCAATTAACTTGATTATGGAATCTGTATGTTCTGTAAAAATGCCCTGTTTGCAATCAGATAGCGCTAGTCAATTGGTCTAGCCGGACTCGGAATTCCTCGTCACTGTCCGCTTAAGGGATAACTGAAGTTGTGTAGACTCACAATTAGCGCTACTTTTATTGAAGGTGCCTTTTGATATTTTAGTGACATTTTCATGTATATGCTGTTTAATAATCCATAAATGTTGACAAAAGTGAGTGCAACGTATATACGTAAGGCCTCAGAAACGCTAAAGAAATACACTAAGAAAAATGCATTAACGTTTCATTAACACAAATATTTAACATCGCTGTAAAGCTTCAAAGCTACATCAGGGACCTCGGTGGCACAAATTTTTGCGTGGAGAAATCGCACTTTATCTCACTGATGCTGCATGGGCCGCGTTGTGAACACATCGCTCTAAGGTGAAATTTGTAGCGAGAGCTACACTACGCTACCCAGTCGAGCATTTCGCCGTGAGCCTGGAAGGCCAGTAGTGGGCGCGCCCGAAACCAGAGGGGAGCAACAGGTGCGCGGCGCATGACATCAGAGTTCGCCACCGCCGCCGTCGCGCGAGGAGCCGCTCCGGCCCGACTACGCTCGCCGGCGCCGCACGTGAATGCGCATGCGCGGCAACCAGACAAGGGCAGCAGGTGCGCTGCGCATGACGTCAGAGCTCGGGACCCGCCGCGGCCGTGTGGAAGGTAGTGTGGATAAACCGCGTATGTGTGGCTGTGTGTATAAAAGCTTAGGCGATACGACTCGTGTATCACAATCGGTTCATATAGGCGACGAAACGAAGACTCCAGCCGCCGCTATGCGGCAGTATCGTCAAGAGAAGATCAATTCTTCAGACCCAGAAGTACAGGCCTGGCACTTGGCCGCTCTGCAGAGAACAAATCAACATCAGAAGGCTAAACGAGCCGCGGAGACGCCTGAGCAAAGAGAACGCCTTGCCAAGCGGAGACGCCAAGAGGCGCAGCGTAACAAGTGGTGCATAGCAGCTCGCATGTTTCCTGCACAAGAAAATCAAGATGAAGCAATGGCAACATCATCATCATCAACAATTGAAGAGGAGGATGTAAAAGGTCGTCGTATAACTGATCACGCGATTAGACCAGGGGGAACTGCAGCTCTCGCTACGTATATACCGGCTTAGCTGAGCTAAGCCACCGCCAATTTTTTTAAAACTTCGGTTTTCTATGGGTGAATAATGGTCTTTTAAAAAGGTTTAATAACCAGCTGGGTAAGCCAATAATTTATTCGCTTCATTTTTATTCCTTCAAACGTGTACAAATAGCTCTGTGTTCTCTCTGTATTCTTCGCTTCATTCTGTACTCGCTCACCTCGCTCAGGTGCGTGGGACGGTGGGAAGAAGTCCAGCATTCCTTCCGACAAAATCGCCTTTTTATGAAGGGTGGCCGGTGACAGGCATCACCGAGTGGCCGATTGTCAACGGTTCGTCAAAGGCTATCTCGAGCCATTATCTTTGTGCCTGTAAACTGAACAGCCCCCCTCTACCGGTAACACTCCCTTCAATGAAACCGCTGGCAGCAGCGAGGCACAACAAAAAACCCCTTCCTTTCTCTTACAAGGGGAGACTGCATGACAGAACCTTTCCGACTCTTTGGAATGTCTCAACGTGGGGATCGCACGCGTGCTCATAACTGAGGTTGCTCAGGAGAGGCGTCGGATTGACACCAGTGGAAAGGGGCTCCGCTTCTCTCTAGTTTATTTGTGTTCGTTTGTGTTTGTTTTACCTTGAGAGAGGGTTTGGCATGCACTATCAAGGTTGTAGGGCGTGACGCGCGATTCACTTTTTCCAATCCTATTTGCGGAGATTACTCTTTGCATCGCGTTTTGTAAATAATTTGATTACTTTTTGGATTTTGTGTTTTGGAGAAGAGTGTTAATATGGTCAAATTTGAAAGCGGCAGCAAGCAGCAAGCCACCGTTTTTGTTGATGCTTGCTGCCATAAGATGCTTCTTAAGTGCGAGAGGAACTTTAGAAGGTTTAAAACCGAGCCTGCAACCCATTTTGTTGTTCTGGGCTAGGTTTTGAAGATCTGCATTTTTGGCTATGCCGAGGAGGGAAGATTTCACTGTTAGACAATTAAATCTTCTTTTGCACTCTGTCAAAATATTTTTATTATTACGTAATGAATTTAAGTTCATTGGCTTTTTAACCCCAGTCGCCACAAGTCATCATTACCCCGTCACTGACGGAGCACTCGAGATGCGACCAGCCTTCCCTTCCCGAAACCGTATAGGACGGAGCAATCTTGGTGCAAGGAAACGGACCAAGAAGAAGCTTTACTGGGACCATCGTAAGGGCTTAAATGGTGTACGTGGACGACTTCACGGCCATGGCGATGCAAGTCCGCACCGGGTGCAACGGGTTTATTCATGAAATTCACAACAGGCGTTTGCTGAACGACTCTGTAGGAACAATGATGCCGATTAAGCAGCTTCCGTGAAAGGCCAGCACTTGTGGAAGTCACCAAGAACAACTGAAGGGAGTTGGAGGTTATAATTAAGAGCCCTGGTAGGTCGGCAATGAACGAGCGTGCTTATGGCATTCTTCGGCTCACGTGGCGGCTTCGTAGTGCTGCATGGACTCGGAAATGTGGAGGCAATAAGAAAGAAGAGCGTCCATCATGCAGGTTGACTCCCGCCAGTATAAAATATAGAAGGTAGAAAATAATAATAATAATAATAATAATTAATAATTGGTTTTGGGAGAAAGGAAATGGCGCAGTATTTCTCTCATATATCGTTGGACACCTGAACCGCGCCCTAAGAGAAGAGATAAAGGAGGGAGTGAAAGAAGAAAGGAAGAAAGAGGTGCCGTAGTGGAGGGCTCCGGAATAATGTCGACCACCTGGGGATCTTTAACGTGCACTGACATCGCACAGCACACGGGCGCCTTAGCGTTTTGCCTCCATAAAAACGCAGCCGCCGCGGTTGGGTTCGAACCCGGGAACTGCGGATCAGTAGCCGAGCGCCGAGGTAGAAAATGCAGGGGAAGGGGTTGGTTTGCGTCGTGGGGTTATGTGCGTAGATAGCGAAAGGAAGAACCTAGTCCCAGTTGGAGTGGTCGGCGTTCCCGTACATGGCCAACTTGTCATTGAGGCTTAAGGTTAAAACAATGTGCCAGGCCACTCCTCTAAGGGTGGTAAGACGTAGCGGCGTGGTGGGTAATGCGGCATTGCTTCAGGAGGGTTTCAAGAGCGTTACACAGGAATACGCGGCCCAGGGCGCTGAACAGTTCTTTAAATGAACCATAGCGTAGGATCAGGTTCTAGAGAATAGAGGAAGCTACGTCACGCGCGGAAGCAATCTGTAATGGAGATTTTTCCGTATAACAAGTTCGATTGCCCGCGGCTACAACAGTCAAAGTGCTGCCAAAAGGTGTGGAGTTGTAGTCAGTAGGCCGCAGAGCTGTACACCAATTCGGTCACAGGGTCGGGCTGGACAGCATTACGGCACAGTGAAGTAGGTGAAGTGTGAGGAGGTGCTTTACGTTGAAGGCGAGTCAGACAAGAGAGCCCAACATGACAAAGTGGTGCATTCCACGCCAACCTATACACGCAGGCGCGTGTAGGTTTTCAAGGCGCCGCTGTGAGCACACTGGGGATCGCGTTGAAAGCATCGTAGTTGTTGGTGCGGTTATGCCGGCGAAAAACCAGAAGCCACTTGTGTCTGTCGAGCAGGTAATCTATGCGATAGGGCATGCCGTCCCTAATGGAGGAATGGCAAGCTCTAGACAATGGCTCGGGACAAATTATCCGTGGCAAGAATCGAAATAAAATCTACAATAATGGTGATCCAGTGGTCCTTCCTCTACTCGAGGGACATGTCGGTAGTGGTATTCGAGGACAAATTGCAGGCTCAGACCGGATCACATGATGAAACGCAAGGTAGCGGTGAGCGGAAGAGAGCGGCCGCGTTATGCTTGAGGCCGAAGCGCTAAATGACAAGAATATCATGCTTCTGTTCGTGTATAGCCCGACGAGCGAGGCGGCCCGGCGGGTCTGTCTGAGAGGACAGCTAGCACAGAACATGGTGGTTAATGACTGCATACTGCGGTTAGCCGTGAAAGTAGGGGCGATATTGTCAGATTACCTAATTAAAGGCTAAAAATTCGCTTTCCAGAACAGACTAAGTTTTCAAGAATGTTCGACTGGCGTACGCGACCATATATACTCGGGGAAATCCGATTTTGTTTTTCTGTGCGAGAACCGCACCGAGGCCAATACGGCTGGCGCTACATTGAACCTCAGATGGCGCAGTCGGATCAAAATGGCGCAAGATAGGAGGTGAAACCATCAGGCGGCGCAAAGTGTTGAAGACGTCATCGAAAGCAGGCGTCCTAGCAGATAGGTCAGAGCTCGCAGCGATAAGCTGAGTCAAAGGTAAGATGATAGAGACGAAATTCAAGCTAAAGCACCAAAGGGACAGCAGATGCCGATAACATTACGGAGCGGCTTCAGTAAGGTTGTTCTGGGAAATTCGGCAACTGCGCGAAGTTTGGAGAGGTCGAAAAGTGGGCCATACTTGAAACAATGCTGCCTAAAATGATGAGTGCTTGGGTGGCAAAGCAGCATAATTTTATAATCAGCCAAAGCCCAGTGCCATGGGTACAAGTGACTATGTGCTGCAGTCGAAGGAGATGGCAGGAAATTTCCTTTGAAATGACGACGATCATGAAGATTGCAAAGAAAGGTCTGCCATTTGTGGCCACTGAGGATAGTGCCACCATTCGTTCGAATGTTGCTGGGCAGTTTCACACCCCAAAAGGCGTGACAGTGAAGTCATATAAACCGTCAGGTGATATGAAGGTGGTTTTTGAGTGATCACCTTCAGGCATCAATAGTTCAGTAGGCTAAGCACAAACGAAAGAGGAGAATAAGCCGCCGCCAAGGCTCAGTGCTTTATGGTGCTCGGCTGCTGACCCTAAAGACGTGGGTTCGATACCCTCTGCGGGGGTTGCATTTCGATGGAGGCGAAATGTCAGAGGCCCGTGTACTGCGCGATGTCAGTGCGCCTTAAGAACCCCAGATGGTCGTAATTATCCGGAGCCCTCCCCAAGGTGTCTCTCGTAGCCTCAGTAGCATTGGGACGTTAAATAGCACAAAACCAAAACCAAAGCATTTTTTTCCCCGTCAATCATGCTCCGCGGCGAATTCTTCGGGCGAATTGAGAAGCTTGATTCCTCTCTTTCATATCCTCTTATTGGTACCACCGCTTCATTTGATGTTGAAGTGCTCATCTCCTGCGATGTTGCGACCAATCCAACGACCCACTAAGTAGTTTAATGTGCCATTCAAGCGGATCTGCCGCCCGTACATGATGAACTCTTCGCCCTCCTTCGGAGCTTTCGTTCTTCCTTCCACCTTGATATTACTGCCTTGCGCTGCATGTCTGTCGTTGCGGACAACATCGACACCGGTACACAGATTACATTAATACATGTACGACATGCTTCTTCTGGGTATCATGCAGCCCTCGCACAGTTTGTGGGCGTCCACATTTTTGCTGGTGAAAAATAAAGGTTGTTCAGCTCATTTCTACGCTTATTAGCGCCTGATCAAGACGATCACACACAAGGACGTGCCCTTAACCACGCGTCGATGAAGCCCTGGACTGCTTTCAGCGAGCCGAGTTTTTCTAGTCTTTTGCTTCCGCTTTTTTTACTGGCAGGTGGCGATGGCTAGAGGTTATTGCTCTAAAACAACGTTCATATTACGTGATAGCGAATAAGTTTTCAACCTCATGCTGTTTAGCCGTTGCAACGCCCCGCCAACATTCTGAACAATGATAAACACTATCCTCAGTGGCCGTGCCTTTGCTATCTTGATGATATCTTCGTGTTTTCAACGTTCTTTGCTTCCCATCTACTCGCACTGACTCACGCCTTCACTGATCTCAGTGACGCTGAGCTTCAGCTGAATATGACAAAGTGCCGCTTAGACACCAAAACGCACATGATTTTAGGCCAAACCGTTTTTAAGGAGAGTGTTCTTTCAGACCCCTCCAAACTTCATGCATGGGCCGAATTTCGCAGATTAAGTAAGTAAAGCAGCTCCTCAGCTTAGTGGTCCTTCTCTCTAAATTTCAGCCCTTCATCTTTAATTGCGCCTCTATCATCACCCGTCTGACTCAGCTGCCCGCCGGCAGCTCCAATGTGGCATCGTGGATGGCCGCTTGCGATGACGCTTTCTGCTCCTTGCTCTGCCTTTTGGTTTTGTCCCCCATCCTGCGCCGCTTTGACTCGACAGCTCCAAGTGAGATTTACACTGACGCCTGCGGTTTTGGTCTCGGTGCCGTGCACCGCTGTGAAAACATCTGAAACTCTGAATAGGTCTGAGCCTATGGTCTGTCCTCGCCTGGTGGCACTGGTGGAGAGACCCTTGTATCGTCGCCCTTCCAGACTACCGTTCGAGTCCCGACTAAAAATTATTCGTCCCGAGCATTTATCCGTCAAACTCGCTCTTTCTTCATTTGAGGAGACGGACTTATCAGTGGCCTCACTAGGAGTGCGCGGATGGTTCGATCCGCACTAGGTGTAAACTTAAGGGGTGCAGCTATAGTAGAAGACCGAATAACCGTGGCGGGGACGTTACGCATTTTGATTAGCCATAATTAATTTGAAACGCGGTCACTGTTTCTAGTCCGAAACCCAGAGCATTCTATGATCAGTTCTCTGAAGTGCACATTCTGTTCAGATAGTTTCATTACAAAGAATCTTTCACCCAAGGCTGGAGGCAATCGAGCAAAAAGCCAAGCATTGGTCAACATGGGAATTTGTCAAAATTACCACTCAGTTAAATGTCTCACCAAACTTTTCAGTAGTCTACACCTGCAAGTATTCGAGAGGATATTCCTGTCTGTGGCATCGCGATAGGGGAGGAGGGTTCGATTCTTAGGCCTTGCAGTATTATCTTTTGAAAGGAAGCTGCCAGAAACCTTCGACGTTGAAAAAATAATCAGCAGCTGTACAGTCTTCATGATAAGAAATGTAAAATTTTAATTTCACGTTCCTTGTCTAGTTTCATACAACCACACTGCCACAGCTACACAGCTACCACACTGGGTGTGGCTGACAGCGACGCCGCTGGGGCTGCTCTGTTAGCTGATCGATGCTCTACTACCTGATGAATGCCAACGGCGTCTGGTTCTGTACACGAGATCGTACACGCATATTCGGTCGACATTTTCAATTTCACAGCAAAAACATTTGTACTATAGAAGTGCACTTTTCAAAAACCATTTCTCTTCCCGAAACAAAATCACAACGCTAACTTGGTGGACGTCCTGGTTTTCCTAAATTCGTAAAGCCTACACTTTATATCCCTGCAAAATTTTTTTGCACGCCAGGTGTCGATATTTTTCTGTCGGCACTACACGAACAGCCTCATGAGGTGATGGGTATGGTTTTTCTCCAGGATGGACGTTGTGTAAAAAGAAAGTGAAGACGACGCATTTTGAAAAGTGTACAAAACATGGAGCCGTATATCTCCTCAGATTATAAGCCTAGAAACCGGACGCTTGAGACATTATTATGCGGTTCTTCGGAGTTCTCGCAAGCTCCTCTCACCTCAGTACGAGCGTCTCACTCACACCCCCATGGGACGTCACATACTCGACAGGATTTTTTTTTTAATTGGTTTTTGGGGAAAGGAAATGGCGCAGTATTTGTCTCATATATCTTTGGACACCTGAACCGCGCCGTAAGGGAAGGGATAAAGGAGGGAGTGAAAGAAGAAAGGAAGAATAGGTGCCGTAGTGGAGGGCTCCGGAATAATTTCGACCACCTGGGGATCTTTAACGTGCACTGACATCGCACAGCACACGGGCGCCTTAGCGTTTTTCCTCCATAAAAACGCAGCCGCCGCGGTCGGGTTCGAACCCGGGAACTCCGGATCAGTAGTCGAGCGCCCTAACCACTGAGCCACCGCGGCGGGGCCGACAGGATTGGAATATTGGACGGAAGCTTGGCCTTGTCGGCGACAGGATTGGAATAAGCTTCGAAACAACCGTCGCCGACAAGGCCAAGCTTCCGTCCAATATTCATGGTAACCTTATTGTTACCCCTCGCCCTAAAAACATGACCGAGTGTTTCATGTTCCACGCGCTAGGACTGGGCTAAGTCCCCTCACAAAAATTATGTTGACAGCTCGGACAGCGGCCTATGTCGACGCCGCCGAATGCCCCGATCGCGATGATTTTTCGATCGAGGTTGTAAGCTACTGTGGACGGACGTTGGTTGCGTGCTCCATTCTCGTCAGATCGTCTGAAGAAGTCGAGAAGGCGCCCATAACCTTGACAATGGTCTTCACCTCTGCAGAAACCATATTCCGCTACTCTAAATCTGCGAGTCGTAATTTCGCCAAAGGCCGGGTCTCCCCGTCACCTTATCACTCCTCCGCTCCACCAAGGACCAACTCCGCCCGATCCAATTGGTCTGGGTCCCTTCGCGCTCATTCCATCCAGGGAACGAGGCAGCCCACAATCATGCCCGAGGATTCGTCGACCGGGATGCGGCGTCGCCCGTTCTGCGGACGGCGAGAGATCGTATGGTACACATTTCATAACGTCACCACGTACTACCGCTTAGGTAGACTTCTATATCCCCCCGCATATACTTCTCTAACCAAATACACTAGGTTGCGTAGAGGCAACTCCAAACGAATACTTACCCCAACCCCGCGAGATATACTTGCATATACCCTGCGGTATACTCCCTTTCCTGTAAACTATGTGGTCAACATGGCACTCTATCCCGCATACTCAACGATTGCCCTCGGAATTCCGCTCCTCAAGGTTTGCAGCTCGAATCCAGACCAGTGGGAGGCGGCACTCCTCAGTTCTGTCCTTGACACACAGATCCGGGTTGTAACAAGAACCCTAGAAGCCGCCGAGTGCAAGGGGCTAATGGCCACTTCATGTGGCTGTGCCCCACACCATCTGCTACATCTGTTGACGAAAGTACAGTTTATCCTCATCCTTCTCTTCGCAATGTCCATACTCATGTTGGACTGCCTGGTAGCATTGCTTCATGTTTGAAAATGCACCCCACCGCCACGAAGACACATGTGTTGCCAAGTTTTACAAAGTATTTAGGAAACGGTCTTAAATTTCAATCTTTGAAATATTTCATGTCTTTCCACCCTTCAGAAACGATGCTTCAGGACGCGGTCAATCGCATGCTTAAAAATAGGTTGCATTATTTTTATTTCTACACTTAAAGGTACCCGCTGCGGTGGCTCATTGGTTAGGGCGCTAGGCTACTGATCCGGAGTTCCCGGTTTCGACCCCGACCGCGGCGGCTGCGTTTTTATGGAGGCAAAACGCTAACGCGCCCGTGTGCTGAGAGATGTCAGTGCACGTTAAAGATCCCCAGGATGTCGAAATTATTCTGGCGCCCCCCACTACGACACCTCATTCTTCCTTTCTTCTTTCATTCTCTCCTTTATCCCTTCCTTTACGGCGCGGTTCAGGTGTCCAACAATATATGAGACAGATACTGCGCCATTTCCTTCCACCCCTCCCCCCCAAAAAAAACGAAAACCAACCACTTGAAGGTAAGCGAATGCGATCCTATTGGCTGCGTTGCTGTTACCATTAGAACGATGGATTAGAAGGGTCGAGTCCCAACTCGAAACGACCATAACTGGTCCGTGGGCATGAAAAAAACTTCTTTACTTTAAAGAGACTGTATGCGCTATTCAAATGAATTTCTCACAAATACCCGCCTGTATTTGCAGTTTCAGAACATTATATTTAAATGAGTGACGTAGCAGGCATTTTCACCTCACCAAGCACTGAAATTTAAAGGTTATGTGTTTGCAATATAGAAACACAGAAATAAACTCAAAATAAGCTTTACATGAAAGGACCACTCCAAAATCGCTTCTTTTTCCTTTGGAGCTGTGCAAAACATGCCAGCCGCCAAGTGTATAGACCTCATACTCCCTCCTCTCAGAAAGGACATCAGTGTGAAACGATAAAATTCGCTGGTTTAATGAAACAAAAATTGCGTTTATCGGCAGCACAGGATAACACAGCGCCGCACGGCACTAGTCCCAAGCCCAGAAGTTCAGCGAGCGAGAGTGGGCTCTGACCTTCAAATAGTCTGAAGTGTGCGTTCATCAGTCTTTACTGTAACTGCTGTGCTGGCAAATGGCCTAAATTACAGAACATTGTTGCATGTCCCTTTGTGAACATGCACCAGTAGGGAGCATTCGAAGTTGTGTGTTACCTCGCAGGGACGTAGTGAACTTATTGCAGGCCGGTAACGTGCATCGATTGAAAGGGCGAATTCGTCTTGGTTATCATGCTTCTTTCCAGTGGTGTCAAAATCTGTTGCGGTAGAGCTGCGCTGGCTTGTTTATATCAATGTTTTCCTGCAGAATTACCGCCGCAATTATCGAAATTAAGCGGAATTATCGCTTTCTATTTTAGTCACAACTTATAAGAAGCTCTTTTGGGGTTTCTTTTTTCCTGCCTGGACGTATTGCTCTTGAACTTGTTTTGGTGACGCTGTTTCTGAGTGTCAGTATAGTCTTGATTATTTTCCGGCCCTGGTGTTTCAATTATTTCAAGCTCCTGGTGCTAAGAATAATAAAAATACGCGTCATTAAAGATTTTCATTCGCAATATTTCACATTTTTCAGCGGCGCTTCATCAAGAAATACTTGATATGTCTACGTTAATACGTTAATCATTGTGTTTTCTCTAAACCGCCGCTCTGCTTTTGAACATTTGCACTTGCGATGGGCCGGTCCGATTGCACTGCCTCAAATGCCATCTCTGGATACCACATATAGTGGGAACAGAAACCCATTCGTTCTGTTTCGCTCTCTGAAAACTTCGAAATCAGCTTTCTGGGGGGAATTAATGTGATGTTCGGCAGCTTCTTAGTCACTCCTTTTATCATTTAAGACGCTGACTTGATGGCGGCTGTAGTGTGCCCTCGGTGATCATGCAGCGTGGCTGGATGCTGCACAAGGCCCCGATTCAACCAGAGGCATTTTTGCCATGCCCAGTTGCCGCGAACATACACTTTGGGCTGTGCTGAAGTTCATAAATTTATGACCTGTTTTTAAAGTAGCTTGCTGTGCTGTTGCTGACGTATGACACGCACATTAGTACACAAGGGTACCGTGCCGTCTAGCCACTCAAGGACTTTACTGAGTGCGTAAAACGCGTGAGCCGAATCGCGGGTTGTGTGGTCCAGTATGATAGCCATACTCCGGGATCCCTTTTTTTGCTTATCGTGACGACACAAATGAATATAGAAACTTGAAATTTCTTCCAGTGGTACGACTCGTTTCTTCAGGGAGGACACCTCCCCCCCCGTTATCCTATACAAAGTCGAAGCGTAGGACAGTGCTACTCTTCTGCGAAAACTCCTTTTCCGCGACTCGCCCCTGAAGACGTCTTATGTAGTCATGCGTTATCCATCTTGTCAGGCATTCCCGAAGGTGATCCAGAAAATAATTCAAGTTCGATTCCTTTCTTTATTACGTCGCCTTTCCCCCACATTGCACACAAAACGTCTTCATCTGTAATCCGAAGCCCCATGCACCGTAAGAGCTTGAACGATTGGACGTGCTTTGCACTCGCCAATGAAGCATTTGTGAAGACGAGGGCTGCAGACGGACAAGTAGTGAAGGTTTAGATCCCTTTTTTATGCCCGCTAGCTTTTTCTAGGGAGCACACGGCCAGATTCATGTTTGCGCAATGAACGCACACACGTAAGGGGATGGTAATTACCCATTTTGCCTCAAAGCCTGCAAGATTTCTTCGCCCAAGGAGGCGTGTCGGGTCTTTCTGCTTTAAACATGATGTGTGCATTGCGTATAGATCGCGTCATTCTATGAACTCTTTCTATTAACAACACAAATCACTTATTTTTTGCTTATGCTTTGTCGAGAACAGTTCAGATTTGTCTTTTTTGAAAGCAATCACGCCTTTTTGATCCTTGCGCTATGTACATTTTTCTTTCATTGTATTATACTTACTATGATCAGTCACCCGGTGAAAGTGCTCTATAAAGTGTGAGTATGTCTTCTGTTGCTATTGCTTGTACGGGAGTCGAGGGCTCCTCAAGCTCCTTGCATGCAGCTTTTACTTCGGCTTCCTCCATCCATGAGGATGGGAAATAAATGAATAATGAAATAATCTCTTGTGTGATTGTTTAGTGGTGCCTGCAGCTGGTCTTGGCTGTGTCGCATTCTTGTGTACGAGTCAGGCAGTGGCCCTACACAACGCTCTTCTTAGTAATTTTAACCGTTATAATCAGATAATGTGACGCTAAAGGCGTTATACCTTGAATACCTTTCGTCGGCATTGATTTTGCAAGAAAAGTTAATAAGCTACAGAGTTCGGTATTGCAATCAGAAGTGTAAATATACGCTGTATATTACCTGCCTGCTCTGAGCAAGCACCACAATTATCCGCCGTGGTTCTAGCCATAACTCCCGCTCCAGTACGCTGCAGTCAGATTTCACCAGGATCTTCTTGTTGGAAACAAGTTCGATTTCTCCATGGTTTTCCCTGGAGTAGGAATTCTGACTGCTCTTTTTCGGCTCTGATGGTAGTCTCAAAGGTGGCACTTCCGAAGTTTTAGCATACGTGTTGACCTCGTCAAAAAAGGCTTCATCAGGAACAAAAGATTCCTGTGGCTCGGATGAGTGCGGAGATTTCGTGGTCATCTTCATCAAGCGACGAAAAAAGTCTACACACTAAGTCGTCTCTACAGACGGGAAGGCACTCTTCAGGCAGGCAACTTTTCAGAAAAGCACCATCCAGATCGTGGATGTTGTCAAAGCTCCTCTTGTCCAAAATTCTTTTTTATGTGCCTGCCGGAAAATGTGCACAGTACACCCGTTTTAAACTATATTTCTGAGTCATTAAAGCAAACAAAGAGAAGAGAACAAGGTGGCAACTGGGGTTAGTCGGTATTCCATAGCTGCAGTACAAATTCGCTTAGTTTTACAATCATAACACGCGACACGACTGGACGCAAAAGGAAGAGACTCTGATGAACCGTAGCCGGCTTTGCTCAAGGGCAACTGATTGCAACCTGTGGCTCGCATCGAAGCAGTGCCGACGTGCCGTCTAGCTGTGAGAGGAAAACTGAGAAAGTTTAAAATTTTGAGCCATTCCGCGCTTCTCGACATGCTATATGTTCGCTCAAGGACGAAGGTCAAGGCTTCGCCCGTCGTTTTGCACACGTCATATCCGCTGCTCAATTAGAACTCAGAATCTCAGATTACCATCTCTGTTAGTGTGGGTTGGAGCTGGGGGCGTACCCTCAAAGGAGGTCAGCGTCGTAGTGATAGGCGCAGAAAAGCGAGCGCGGCAGTTTTCGCAACTGAGTACGAAGCCCTGGTGATGATAATTAAAGAAGCATGCAACTTTTGGGAGGCAAATTTATTCATAACCTCTCATCGCAACATTAATTCGCAGTGCTTTCCTGTTCACTGACCACTTTGTCATTTCATGTTCGGACCCGAACCATCTAACCCTCTGCTCTAGTGGTAGCAGCAATCCTGCTGATAAAGTCACATTCTACAAAAATAATGCAAGATATTAATGGGAAAGCATTTATTGTCCCATTCGCGAAAAAGCCGGCGTTCGTGGCCGTCCATGGGAAGAAATTTTTCCGCTACGTCGTCATGATAAGGACACGTTCATGATCAAGAACTGCTGGAAGGAAGCACGAATGACAGACAGGACGACCCAGCGTTTGTATGCGTCGTCCTATCTGCCATTCGTGTTGCCTTCAAGCAGTTCTTCATCATGAACGTATACAAATTTCCGCAACTTTCGGCTTTGCCAAGACATAAGGATAGGATTGCACGGTAATAATTGCGTTCGATGCTTCGCTGGAGTGGCAACAACACTACTCGTTGTTGACGTTTATTTTCTTTTTAGTGTTCCGTAAGGACTGCGTTTAATTTTACGATGGCATTCTGTACAAATCTATCCCCTGTAAGTAAGCGCAGTGTCACGTCTGTTCCTCTCTCATTCTTGTAGCCTTATGCTGTTTGCCTCGGTCTCGCTTGTAAGCGTTCGTTTGCTTTGTCAATAAAAAATTACGGCCGACGTCACCACAGCGTACATTTTTTAACAGAAGGTGTTAGCGATACATGCCTTTTTTCTTGCGCTCTTTCATATTTAAAAAGCAGTCGCTGCTCCCTGATATTATCAACTTTGTGTTTGTGTTGGCTCACTGAAAATTTCCCAGTGATTGGCAGCTTAAACTAGTCCTCAATTTTTCATTTTTAATGATGCGATTTTTAGCTGTAATCTTATAAATAGCATTTCCAGCTACTTTAAACATTTAGTAAGAATTAGGTGCTTCAGAAATTGAGCAAGCTGCTGCCGGATGATGTAGGATGTGAAACCTCTGAGAGAGCGGTCGACCACTGAACCATTTATGAATGTGTAAAAGGAAAGCACTTACAACTCCAGCACAACCGTCAAACGGTGGTCTTAACTTTGGGTCGCAGCCATTCACGCTGAATACAGAAAAAAAAAGCAAGTTATTAGCGTCTGTTTTCTCGTCGTTGCAAATTTTCAGCCTGCACAGAAGACAGGCACGAAGCTTATAAGACCTTAGCTGCGTTGTTGCCACAAGTTTAGAAGCAATTTCTACCCCTTAGGAATACTTGAATGGAACACATACCTCTTCATCTCCTATTTAGGACGGCGAAGCATAATTCTGTTGCTCTGACCGAACTGAAGAGTGAGTAAGAGTGAGTTTTTCGTGGTGGCTGCATTATAAGCAAAGCAGGCCGTGTTTGTCGTCCTAGCTAAATAGTGTCAATTCGTCCTAGTAGTCAAGAGTAATTATATCAGATTGATTGCACATTTTTTTTAATATAACAAAAAGTTTTTTTCTATCTTCTGCGGGATATGCTGGTGATGAATGTATTTTCGTGAACCCCACTGTAACACTACTTTTTCAGGGGTCAGAAAAGGACGACGTCTTTTACGGCTGAGTCCAAGTAAGAAGGTGTATTTACCTTCAATGATATCGAGTGACTGGTGCAGCGTTTGTAAATCAGCGTCCCAAATCTCCAAAGCTTCTACCAAAACCTAGGTAACGCGGCTTGCGAGGAAATCGGGCACGACGTTTCAAGAACAGGTTACAGTACGTTCAGTGCATAAAACCACTTCTGACCATATTGTCCTTTAAGGTTTCCTCACCAGAGGAGCCATAATACTGATTAAATTGGCACTTACGACGGCATTTTATCAATAGTTGTTGCACCTCACCTCTGAAATTTTTTTAGCTGCTGCTGTCTGATGACATATCAGCAATATTTGTCTCATTTTCTCCTTTAGTTCCTTTTTAGACAAAGATTATCGTTAAAACTGTTCAACAAGCATTAATTTTATCGCTACAGAGCGAATGGGTAGGGGGCTGAGTAATGGGTGTCGACAATAAGTAACAGATTTTATTTCCTCAATTCAAACAAATTACTGTGTTTCTGTGAGATATTTCGATTCTGGTGGGAGCAGACTACCTTTTCCGACCACTGTTGTACCTACACAGATTACTCTTTCACATAGGTTACACAGGTAGTGCTTTTTTACTGTTGCTAGCATGTGAGAACACTGGCGGAATTGTTTTCCGAGGTGCCCACAGATACACAAAATCTCCGAACAGCCATACGGCAATTCTCCAGAAAGCAATTCCTCCCAGTGGCAGAAAGCGTGTTACGCAGATGCTTCAGAACCAGATAAAATGTAGAGAAAGACATTGCAGCACTCGAATAGAAGCTATCACATTCTGAGACCGCAGTCTACCTACCTTGGCACTAGGCAGTGGATGCACAGAATGAATATGATGGCGTAGACTGCACGCTGCATTCTAAATCTTCGGATGGCTTCGTTATTTCGAATGCTGAAACGAGAACAAAATAATGTGCAATGCATGCTTTAGTTAAAGCTAGTAACCAGGATACAGAGACAATCAATGTTTTCAGTCCCGGGCTACAATGTTTTTAAAACATTCTCCCTAGTTACAATGCCAGTTGTTCCCTGGGTGGACATACATGAAGCTACGCAGCGGAAGGCGCTGCCACGTACATACTCTCTAATGCAGGGCCTAACCGGCGCGGACGGAGGTGGGTGAAGTTGCACTGAAGCATCGTTCGCGCCAGATCTGCTGCGCTCATGTCTTCGAGCAACTCACACCAGACTCAGTGCTTACTGCGTCCTTGGAACGGCTCCGCTTTGTACTTCACTACCGCTCGGAAGCATCTGGATCTCAAGCCTCGCGCTTTGTGTGACCTTTGTCGTGAGTGGATGGGACTCGCAGTCGTAGGATGCCACAAAACGCTTCGCAACGTCTGCCGGACGCTGAATATTTCAGAAAGGCGGTAGCCCAAAACATCCCTCAGTTTACTCACAGGAACTCACTCTAGGAACGGCTCACATAAATGCCTTGCTGGAAAATATGCGGAAGCCTGCGCTTTGAATATTTGCGCACAAAATGAAATGCAAACAGCTACGATAACAGCATAAGGACTAATTCTAGCAAATCGCTGGCGGAAATTTTTAGTCAGAAACATCTATTTTATGGACAGTTAGAGCCTCCTGATAATTTGCGCTATGGCAGCCTCGCATAGGAAGCGCCACATGCGCACAGTCTTTATTTATGCCGCTAGCGCGGCCGAATTCACTTCCTAAGGTGTGTGTGCAGGTCGGAAGGTGCTGCCGACTGCTAATTTTCAGAACTAGGCATTCTCACACGAGGTCTGTTCATGCCTAGGGATGCTTCTTAAGCGCCATCGCTGCGGTGTTGCATTAATGTGAAGCTTGCAAATAACTTTAAGCTCTGCTGCAAGTTTTCCTTTATTGGCAACCAGGAAGGGCCCTGATCCTACAAATTTTATTGGTTTGTTGACCGTTTTGAACTTTTTTTCCTCTTCCTGATCATACTTTTTTTCGCCTTTTTTATTTCTGTGCTCCGAGCAATTTTTATTTCTGTTTGTTTTTCTTTGTTTTATTTTTCTTTCTGTTAATTATGACTGAGTGGTGTATATTATTTTATTATGCACTAGACTGTTTCACTAGCCACACGCCCATCGGACCAATTATATTTTTTATGCACTGCCTTGTACGTTTAAAAACAAGGAATGCTTTGACTTTGATGTTGAACAATGTATTGAAGCTTGAAGTATCTGCCTGATAAGACTCAGTGATGGCCTTGTAGTGGGAGCTGCTGCAGGGAGCGTATGCGGATGCAGACGTCCCTTTGGTTGCAAAACTAACACTGGTGAGCTACCATGGTCACAACAGACCTTTCTAGGATCGAATAAGCTTTGAATATCATCTGGGCGAAAAAGCTAAAACCTTGGCTTTCTTAGTGAAGAGCGCGTTTTGATAGTAAGGTGCGACACAGATCTATGACTTAAACGCAGCCACCTAACTTCAGGCAGACTTCCGTCTGGCGATGGGGAGGCATAGCGGTTCAGGAAAACATACTCATCAAAGATTAAAACGAAAGTTTCCTAAACATTGCCGTTTCAGCACCCTTTCGCGGCTCTTGTGCACAATGACAATGAATGAGATGAGCCTGTATTCTATAAGTGTGCGTGATTGCATAATGAGTGGATGTCGACATTAGAGAGAATAACTTTGGTAAATTTGACAACATTGTTAGCCATCTGTATATGAAAATACTCTGAACGCGAGCTGATAGATTTTGGTGCCCAAGATGGTGGCATTAACCCAATCAGTGCTGTGTTCTTTCCTTTCAGAATGTGCGGTATGGTCACTAGCGGACGTGCGGCCTTTCTGCTATTGTTCTTGAGCTCGTTTATTCTTCTTTTGCAGTAGTTTGACACAGCAATGTATAACGCACCGCAGTCTTTGCTAAATACGTCTTATACTACTCAACGAAAATTGGGCTTTAAAGATGGTATACCCCATGACAGAACTGTTGTTTTACGTTGAAGAATGGCATATGTGCAATACACGCGTCGTATATTGGGAGAATTTGCGCCAGAGCCTCATATGCGCTTTGCGTGTAAGGCACACTCCCGCGCTTATGTTGTTTGACGTACCGGTGTTGTGCACGTCACAAAGTGACCAGTAAAAACGATTAGCACAAGCGGCAGACGACCTCAAAATCAGGAACCAACATTGGGGCGCCACGGTGGGGGAACATGCTGATAGCCACAGTGCCAGGGAGTCCCAAAGTTTGACGTAAGGGAGGTCGGAAGGAAGCAACTTTTGTCCAGCACGTCGCTTTCTATGCGCCTGAGCGCCACCGTACTGTCTAAGGCGTTTGCCGGCCGCGCATCACTCTGGGTGTGGCATTTCTTATTAGCGCTGTCGTCCTCAGCCGCGACAACTTGCTTCATTACTGTTTGTTTTTTAGTGGTTTATCGTTAGCAAGGCTTTTATTTGGGAAAAAAAATTCTTTGCTGGTGTTTACTATGCTGAACTAACCTCAAACTGAAGAGAGGGAACTGCCTGACTGTTCCGTTATTGGAATGTTCTTGAAACGCAGTGCAGCTTGTTGTCATGGGGCCGCTTCAGTGCTCGGTTACTTGTGCTAACATTTTTTTTTTACTCGCCACTGTACAGAGCGGTATTTCTGGTCTTTGAGCAGCTGTCATGGGTACCAATAGCTTCCTAGGTCAGTATGCGCTTCACAGATCAAAAGAGCACGCACCGGGGCAGCAACATAAACGGACTACTCGACAGAAAATCAACGAGGCGGCCGCCGCGGTCGGGATCGAACCCGGGAACTCCGGCTCAGTAGCCGTACGCGCTATAATCACAAAGGCACCGCGGCGGGTGGAACTTCTTGTATTCAGCGTTTGTGGAATAAGCGTTCGGAGGTGTCTCTTTGTTTGATTTTTCAGCGCGCAACTGCGTCGAGGTCTAAAGCTCACGATCACACGCTAAAGCTTTCAGCTTCACAGCACGTGAGCAGTAATAAGTGGCCTCTGAAGTTTTGGAAAAGGTGTGCTAGCATGAACTTATTATAAAATTACCGAAAACTATCAGGTACCGTCTAGTGTGAAGATTACAATATGCTGATGCCTATTTAAATAACGCCTAAATTACGTCCTCTTCACCTGGGGCTAGACTACACTACAAAACTTGTGAAAACTACATGTAATATAAACAGTTCGTTACTCGTAGATCAAGTTAATCACAGTTACACCATAGCAGTCAGTGTTGTTTTAACTACAAAATAATCCCAATGAAAAAGATGTCAGACTAATTGCTTTGCCACACCTAACCTGTGCGCGCGCACGGTGTCTACGACTGTGGACGTGATTTTTTATACATCTTTTGGGAGCGTCTAAAGCGGTTTTCGAGAAGCCAATAATACCAGCAACATTTTAAATGCCTTATCAAAATAATGCTAGGCAAATTCGTGCCTAGAAATTAGTAATATTTTACTAACACAAGAAATTATGATGGATGCCGCGAAACTCTATGGTGCGCCTAGGGAGTGCTGTCTAGTGCTGTAAAGTTTTTCTTCTCTCGCGCACAGCAAAGCTACACTAAGGAACTTTCACTCTGATTTATTGTTGCGGAAGTTTCTTCTAATGATGGTGAAAATACTTAGCAAGGCATGTCTTCTCTTGAAGAAAAGGGCTGAAATTCTTTGAGCGTGGAAGTGTGTGCCGTGAGTGAAATACTTAATTTTTTGCGACTTTTATAATGTTTTTGTGAAATGGGAGATTGGACGTAGATACAAAATTTTCAGATTCTCTTACAGTGCCGCAAATCTTTATACTGTGTGCTTGTTCATTGTTCAACGCTGCCGGCACTCAGTTTTATCACTTTTTTGTGATGCATATCGTGACAAGATTTAGCTCGATTGATCGCATCTATGCGGAGCCCATGCAACATTGTTATAGAATGTTGCGGTAGCTTCCAAAGGCTCATTTTGAAAGTTTGCAGTCAGACTATGGTGCTCCTAGGGAGTGCTGTCTAGTGCTATAACGTTTTTATTCTCTCGCGCGCTGCAATGCTACACTAAAGAACTCTCACTCTGATTTATTGTTGCATAAGGTCCTTCCGATGATGATTAAAATGCTTAGCAACGCATGTATTTTTTAAGAAAAGAACTAAAATTCGTTGAGCATAGAAAAGTGTGCCGTGAGTGAATTTCCAAAGTTTTTGGGCCATTCATAATATTTTTGCGAAATAGGGGTTTGGAACTAGATACAAAAATCTAAGATACTTCTCGACAGTAGAACTTGGAGCGTGTCTTGAAGCCGTGAAGCCGTGAAGTTGAAGCCGTGATCAGATTCATCTCGATTTACCGCATCCAGGCGGAGCCGATTCTAGGTTGTTCCAGAATTTTGCGGTAACTTCTTACGCGTTATCTAGAAAGTTCGCTATCAACTTTAAATTGAGTATGGCTGTGAGCGGCGGGCATTATATTCGACGACCGCTGAGCATGCTTGTTGATGAGCCACCGCTGAGTCATTCAGTTCTTGCTGGGCGCAAGCCAGCCGAAATGAAGAGTTTCGCCTAAAGCGATTTTCGCTGTCTTCTTGCTCTCCGGACTGCACTAACCACTACGTGACATCTGGTGAATGTGCTGACCTGCAATTCTGCTGTGCCCCCATGATAAACCCTGGTGCGCAGTGAACGCCCGTCGTTGTTCACCAGCCCTGTGAAGCCACGGACTTTCCAAGGCAACCGCACGAAGAAGTAAAAGACTGCCTGGACGTGTACGACCGTGTAGCCGGGCGGAACTCCTTTGACGAGAGTGCCAAGCTTCGTAACGTTTACTTTGCATTCGACTGTCCTGCCAGAACGTGGTTTGAAAACCACGAATCTTCCCTCACAACCTGGCGGACCTTCAAAAAGCACCTACTGGGAACGTTCAATAGCGTAGTACGCAGAGAGTGGAGGCTCTGATGCAGTCTCAAATTCAACACCCCAACGAGACCGTGGCTGCGTATGAAGAAGAATTCAAGCTTCTTTTCAGCGCGCCAACGCTTACATAACTGGAGAAAAGAAGCTCACCTTTCTGATGCGTGGCGTAAAGGAGCAAATGTTTGCCAGCCTGCTCTGAAATTCTCCAAAATCCGTCACCGAGCTCGAGGTCAAAGCTTTTACCACCGAAAAGATCCTTGATGCCCGGACCCGCCAGTAAGACCAACCATTTCAAGCGCTGAAGGCGAGCCCCTCAGGATTATACCCCTGCAAGTGGAAATAACCTGCGTGATGTAATGCGCGAAATTCTTTGAGAACTTCGCCGACTGTTGCCATCCTCAACACAGCAGACGCAATTGGCTCCGTTGGCGTCGCTCACGGACATCACCCATGAAAAAGTAAACGTGCGCCTGGCCTCCCGTCATCGCCGACACCAACAGAAGCTGAAGCCATGACCAATGCTGCCGCACTATACAGTCCTGCGCCCCGACGAGACCCCCCAAGCCCTCTGCGGCGGAAACCAGCTCTACAACAACGAAGGCCCCTACCACCCTCACGCCTACCTTACGAGCGACGTAATGGCTATAGGAAATGCGACGAGTGGAGAACAGCCGATAACAGCCCACTGCGATTGCCTTGTGGCCATACCGGGGAAATACTTCGCCACAGACCGCATAGACACATCGGCCTGCGGGGTTTGGCCATCGGTGCCCCACGACCGCTCCCCGACCAGCGACCATGCAAAATCGACGACTACCAGCACAGAGAGGAGTACTTGTCGTCAAGGCTTCTGTCCCGTTTGACATCGCCGTCCACCGCATATTTTTCATCAGTGGGCCACGCTACGCCGCGGCTGTCCGAGGAGGGTGCCCTAGTGCCACAGGAAAAACTAAACAAAGCAACCTCTGCTTGCGGAGGAAACAAACAAGATACTCTAGTGAACACGCCGTATGTAGACGTCGCAGCTGCTACGCTGATGCCGCACAGAAAGAGCAGCTCAACCCTCACTCTATTCGACTTCGCAATGATGCCGCCATAAAGAAAAGCCCTGACGACACACTCTACCCATGGTTCATATGCCCGACGAAGCCATGGATCGACGCCGACCACGACGTGTAACGCAACAGCCAGAACACCTGCCTTTGAAGTGGCTGTCGACGGCTGCAAAGTTACCTCTCTAGTCGAAACAGAAGCCCATTATTCGGTATTGAACGGAACATTTGCTGCGATGCTAAGGAAGCTCAGGACCGCTTGGGACGGCCCAAAAATCCGCACCGCAAGAGGCCACGTCATTACGCCATCGAAATGATGCACAGCCTGAGTGACCGTCAAAGGACGTAGCTATGCTGGGAACTTCGTAGTGCTACTGCAATCTACCACGTAGTGATCTTCGGTAGAAATTTCCTGAATCAAAATCAGGCGATCATCGACCTGCGACGGACGAGGCCGCCCCTTTGATCACAGCCATGGAGCAGCGTGTTTGCCCGAGTGTCTTGGACAAACAAGTGCGCATCCCGCCCCAATAAAGTGTCGTTGTCACCGCAGGCGCCACGAAAGCCATTAACACTGAAGTCCATCACCAAGGTCACCACGCAACGTGCTGGCTTGCAAGTTTGAAGGATCTCTCTGGCCGCCTCGCTGGATGGAGTCTGTGCCTCTAGGAGTTTGACGTCACCGTCGCTTGCAAGTCCAGACGCAAGAACTCTGACGCGGACTGCCTGTCACGAGCATCTGTAAATGTACCGCCGCCGGACGACGATGAGGACGCCTTCCTGGACCCATCAGCTCCAGCTCATTTACCCAGTAGCAACATTCGGACCCCGACCTAAAACGGCTGATCGAGTACTTGAACGGCAAGGTTTGTTCACACCCCGCCTCGTTCAAGTGAGGATTGTCTTCGTTCTGCGAACATAATGATGTCCTCAAGAAGAACTTCGCAGCGATCCAAACAGCCTACCTCCTTGTTGTACCTGTAGGTCTCCGCAAGACCTTCTACAGGCTTCGCTCGGCAATGCGACCGCTGAACATCTCGTGTTTTCTCAACCCTCCGCCGCATCCAAGACAAGTATCAATGGCCTCGATTGTCTGCCCTTGTAGCATATCATGTGAAAACCTGCCGAAATTGTCAACGATGAAAGACCCTTCCAACCCGACCAGCATTATTTCTGAACCCTAATGAATCCCCTTAGGGCCCTTCCGGCAGATCAACATGGACTTGCTTGGTTCTTTCTCAAAGTCAACGTCTAGAAATAAGTGGATCAGTATAGCAACCGACTACCTGTCCCGCTACGTAGGCCAAGGCAAAAGCCCTACCGTACGGAACAGCAGCGCAAGCCACCAATTTTTTCGTGGATTGCATTCTACTGTGACACGGCTCCCCTGATGTGCTCATCGCGGACACAGGAACCACGTTCGCGGCGGAACTGACGCAAGCCATCCTTCGCTACAGGCAAACTAGCCATCGGAGGGCAACTGCATACGATCCACATACAAACGAACTGACGGCGCGCGTGATCAAGATCATCGCCGACATACTCGCCATATATGTCGATACCGAGCGCAAGACCGGGGACGTTATCCTGCCTTACATCGTCTCCGTCTACAGTGCCGCAGTGCAGGAGACCGCTAAGATGACGCCTTTTACCGACGTCCATGGCAGGGAGGTCACGACCAGGCTAGACGCCATGCTGTCCAACGGTACCGAAGAAAATAAGGTCGACGTCGCCGCCTTACATCAGCGCGAAGAAGTAGTCCGAAGACTTGCCCGATTACGAATCAAAGACCAGCGTCGTACCGACGCCAGACGCTACAACCTACTAAGACACAACGTGAAATACAAGCCAAGAAACCAAGTATGGGTTTAGATACCCATTGGCCACCGCGGATTGAGTGAAAAGCTTTTGGCCCGCTAGTTCGGCCCGTAAAGGGTTCTTCGTCGGCTAGATGAGCTGGACTATGAAATCATCTATGACGAAATGATTGCATCCCAACTACGCCGCGTAAGACCCGAAGTTGTCCATGTCTTCCGTCTAAAGCACTATTATGCGCGCTAAAAATAAGGGCTTTGTGTTTCCACACTCTATGTTTATTTTGCACAATCAGTTTTGTTCTTAGTCGCCATATGTTTTAAAGCATCGGTTAAATGCTTCTTTGAGAGGGGAGTAATGCTCCGAATCTCTGTACTCTTTGTTCATTCTTCAAAGCTGCCGGCACGTGGCTTTATCGCTTTCTTTCGTGATGCAAGACGCAACCAGATTTATCACGACTGTTGTCATCCAGGCGGACTTGATTGTGCGTTGTTCTTGAATGTTGTGGTAACTTTGCACGCCGTGTCTCGAAAATTCTCTATGAGATTTAAGTTGACCACGGCCGAGATCAGCATGCATTTTGTTGGAAGACCACCGAGAATGCTTGTAGCTACGCGGCCGCCGAGTTATTCAGTTCTTTGCGGGCGCAAGTCAGCCCAAATAAAACGTTTTGCTTAGAACCTTTTTTTGCTGACCTCCTGCTCTGTGGGCGGCAGCCATGACTACGTTTCAGTAGTAAAGATTGCCTGCCAAATAATTTCTCTAAAGTAAAGTTTTGCCTTTAGAGTCATCATTGGAAGAGCTACTCATAAACTTTGTTAAAAATGCAGATTCTTCCTAAATCTACCGTGTTTGGTCGAAAAAATTCGTTATTTGAAAACAGTGTGTACATCCTAAACCTGTTGGCTCTCATGTGGGTTTTATTTGTTTTCCCATTTTTCTGTACGTTAGTGTAGAGTAGTTTTATGACTTAATTCATAATTTCAACGAATCATTTGTAGTTACATACAATGATCTAAATGATGTTGATTTGGGTTCATGTATTGTCAGCACCAGTCTCCTATTGCCCAATTTTGTCTTATTGTTTCAAGCTACCATATGGCAGCTCTCATTCAAACCCCTCGCCATCATATAAATATTGATCGCAAAAAAGTAAATAATGATATTTTTGCATTCCATCGTTCTTCTGGGTAACCAAGGCCAAAGGCTTCTACCTATTCTCTTTCGGTGGTTCGCGGCTGCCGGTATGAAGCACTGCGGTTTTGCTTTCAGCCACTCGGCGTAAAGAACCTGAGTTAATTTCTTCGAGCTTTTGCTGTAAAATTACAATTTCGCGTGGAGCCGGCACATACCAAAAGCGCCTAGCAGAATTTCGTAATGATTTTACCACGTAGCGTTTCTGGCACGGACAAAGGCAACTTTCCTTCCTGCCCGGCAAGTTATTGCATATTGTTCACCAACATCAAAATCTTTACGGTTTGCGGTATGGTAGAAAAGACTGCTCAATCGGCGGTCTCTTCCTCTACGCTGGTTCCTTTAGAAATGCTGCACCTCCTAGCTCGACTCTCTTCTCCGCTACTATGTTACCCTTTTCTTTCCAATTGTTCAAAACAAGGGTCACCTACTTACTGTGTAGCTGAGATTGTGCAGAGATACAATATTCGTTCACTGGAAGTGGCTCTGTGCTTGTGGTTACTTGCGAAACAGGAGAATTGGCTTGTCAGAAAACCTTGGCATATCGTCGTCAGCGGAATTTGTTCAGGGACTTAAATAGGCGGTCACCAAGAAACGAGCCTCTCCGCTTCTGACGTTACAGAAGAGGCGGAGAAATATTTACCCTTTAAAAAAAACGTTCAGTCCTGTAGTGAGCATTATTGATGGTTGCTTCCCTGTTGGCTAATGCTTAGTGTTTGCAATCAAAGCCACCAATAAAGAGAAAGAAATACTACAAAGGCAGACTACGTCATCGCTTTTTAGAAAACAATGCATCAGGCGAAGTAAAGCCTAAAATTTGGAGAGTTGGTGAATGCTCATGACGTAAAAAAGTAATGCGACGGAAACACGACTGAAGGACAGGACAACGCCGTTCGTCTGTCGTGTTTCCTTCGCGCTATTTTTTCACATTGTGATCTATCATCACCTGTCCTTCATCATTTGCAAGCAATCTAAACAACATTTTTTGTTCATGATCACTGGTGGCATTGTTTTGTGCCTTTTCTGCTAATCCCACCCCTTATGTAATACCCCGCGAGGGGTCTTTAAGGTAATAAAATGAAATGAAATGAAATGAAATCCGTCAGTACTGTCCAGCAGAAGACACCAGTTTCATATTCGTCGTTTTCTTCTCACAAAAAAGTCAAAGATACGTAAACACCACACTTCATATAATCACTTTAGATACTCGTATGCACTGCTTTGCGGAATCACACCATGGTGTCTCTGAGCGAACTCAGTCTCTGGGTAGAAACAATGAACATACTACCACACTTCATCCTCGAATAAATCGAAACCATCCGCTCGTCGTAGAAAACAAATGAGGAATGCCTAGGAGAGGAAAGCTAGAGTCGCTGAGAAGATGTTCGCTTGATCTCCGTGCTCGGGAGTCGTGCAAATTCATCACGGCTCGTGTCAAAACATCGAATGTAAAGCACAGCTGAAATCCCGCTAACAACAAACCGGCATGGCCTCAAAGAAGGCACGAGAAAAAAAAATTGATGGCCGATTTGCGCTGTTAGGTCAAACGCGCATTAGGTCTGCTAGCAATTATGTTTTTCACTTTGGTTTCAGTGTTCAGATCCAGTGTTCAAAGATGGCTGTTGTTCGGGTATCAATAATAATTTTTTGTTCATTTTGGTCATTCTATCATTCACATTCACAGATTCCTGGGATGGCTCATTCCACTCCTGGCGCAGTGCTGTAACGGTTCAGCGATGCGCTACTGCTCTTCCATTGCACATGCTGCCATCGGTAGGACTGAGGTTGCTTGGGTTAGGTTGCGACCCAGGTTGCTCCTCCTGAGCAACCTCTAGCGGTTAATTGAACTGCCACATGACATGGAGGGCAGGAGACAATATACAGTGTGTTTAACCTGGCTTTACGCAATATTTAAATTTAGGCTTTTAGAGTTAGAAGACGCGTTTTTTCAGTACAGCATTGATGGAATGCTAGTGATCGTTCGGTTCGTGCGCACAGTTAGCCCATTCGTATGTGAATAGTAGGGCGAGGAATGGCGAAAATGCGATGCGCAGGAACGCAGAAGCTTCTCCACGACGTCAGCTTCGAACAGCCGACCACGGTCTCTGATAACTTTTGGGGGTCCACGGCGGGAAATTATTGAGCGCAGCATAAACGAGGACACATGATAAGCTGTAGAAGAGGATAGGGCGGCCGTTTCAAAATATCGTCTAAGGTAATCAACGCAAGCCACTATCCAGCGGTTCCCATGATACGATTTGGGGAATGGTGCCAGGAGGTCTTTGCCCACTTGCTCGAACGGTGCGGCATGTGGTGTTACAGGGTGAGGCTGACGAGATGCAACGCTAGTAAGGCGCTTATATCGTTGACACTGAGTGCAGCTGGTGACGTACCATTCAGTCGTGGCCCGCATTTTTGGCCAATAGAAGCGTGCCTAGGTACGCTAGAGCGTTCTTGCCGACCCAAGATGTCCAGATGTAGGGTTGTCATGCATGGCCTGCAAGAGGGAGGTGTACATGCTCTTCGAAACTACCAGAGGCAGCGCTGGCCTGTAGAAGAATAATTTCTTTCATAGGAGGCTATCTCGCACGCAGAAGTGGTTTGTACCGGAGGGGTTTTAAGCCTTCGCAAGGAGATACCACAGGGTTGAATCTCTCGGGTGGAGAGGAAAGAAAGAACGACTTCTTCGCGGAATGCTTTCTGCTCGAGCGTCTACAAAACATTCTATTAGGAAATGCGTGGAGTGGTCGTTATTAGCATTTTGATTGTTTTCGGTGCTCTCTCACTCAAGTTAATGCTTTTTGTTCATCACTCTGCAAAGCAACAGCTGCAGGCTAGGCAACACGTAATTAAAGCTTAAGGAACGGTGCTAAGCCTTTTGGCACTCTCAAGTCGAAGCGAAATATTAACGCTTTCTTTCCCAACATCCTAACCAAGAAAGTATCAAGAAAAGAAAACTGAGAAATTCCTGTACACAAGAATCGATTGTTCAGAGTTTGCTTTGATGCTTGTAGTCAGTTACACCAAAGCAGCAGCATGCGCATGGTCGTCAGCGGGTGGCTTTAAGCCCATGTTGAAATAAAATTTCTAATCGGCAACAGATCTGCAGATTTCTAGTCACGTTCCTGGAAATGGCGCTTAGTTGAATGTGAAGAAAACAATCATTTCAAACATCCCCAGAGCGTCATAGACCACTTGCAGAAATGTTGAGACGACATCAGCTGTTATCTCGTTCTGAGCGGAATTTGTTGCCATATATGTGACGTTTTCGAGACTCTGAGATATCAATTCTGTATTAGAAGGAAAAGCAGTCAGCTTTTGAAGCCCTCGAAATAGCGAACACGTGCTAACACCCAACCGTGACATTTTCAGTCACTGTGGTCGAGACGCATGTCACGATCACACTGACGGCATTGAAAATATTGCGCATAGTTCGCGAGAAATAAGCTGTCTTTTGCTGTTTACAAATGTAGCTTTAAGACCAGGAAATAACGCGCACATGAATAATGTTTGCCCTCTAGAGCAGTTTTTTGTTCATAACGGGCTGCAATATGTTTTCGCATTCTTCGTTGTAGTTTTCGCGCTACAGCTATCAATCACATGCTGGTGCTGCAGATTTCCAGCGAGGATTGTACACGCACCTTCACCCTTTCTAAATGTCTTCGCATCATACACCGACTTTACTATCACCAAAGGAACTGCTACTTAGTATTGGATTTGGACTGCAAAATATTTATTACTGTCAGAAGGCAAAATGCAGATGGACCGTGCTAGGTTGCAATCAGTCCACGGCTGACAGCGACCTGAGTAGCTCATTCAATGGCCTGGGTCTGGACGCCCAGGTCTGAGCTCACCAACGCGGCCTTCTATTACTCAAGACTAGGAACGTGTATTAGAGATTCCGATGGCGCTCCTCTTTAAAGTAGGGTATTGATAGTAAGTAAGGAGTCATTAAGGATCGCGTCTAGAGTCGCCTCCAGTTGCCTCCTGCTAATTATCTAAGGTTTTGCATAGGGGAGGGAAGATCCTCCTTTCAATTTGAAATGGTTAGTGATGTCGTGAGAGGTGCGCTTGATTTCATTCAATTCTATTCTTTATTTATCTAGAAATAATGGATCCTGGAGAGGGTCAAGAGCTAAAAGCTGTCTCGATAGCTTGACTAGGCTAAGACCCCTTCTAAAAGGCACTAGTGGTTTACAGCAACAGGTAGTGTCCATATTATTTGACATCAAGAAATGCAAAGAACAATGAGCTATACAATAGCAGAAATGCAATTAAATTATTAACTAAACAGAATATGATTTCAGAATGCTTTTACAATAACTGTACTTACAGTTTTAATCACAGCACAATACCAACAAGAGAAGCTAAGCAGACAGAAATATAAAGAAAAATAGAATACATACATGTTCATAAAAAACATCAGTTGCAAATGAAAAGATAAACACGCATAGCCATTCATTCTTTGAATAGAAAATACATTCTCAGTTCTTTTGCGCCGCAACTCATCACACATTTATGCTCATTTAGAATAAATGGCAGATTATGCTGTAGTGACTGGCATTTATAATTATTTCGAAATTTTGGGCAGACCCAGACAACTTCATTTTGTGTGGATAGTGTAACATGTCTTCTTTTTAGCGATCCTAGATTCATTAAAAAATCTTGGAAAGCTGCAGTGGAAAAGTAAAAAGCTAAAAATCACATGCGTTTCAAGGCGTTGGCGGCTATTGAAGGCCAATGGCATTCTGAGGCGATTGGTGGAGTTTTGTTGTGACACGTACTTCAACCTTACAAAGAAGTTAGCGCGAGGAGCGAGGCGCCAGCTATGTGCACGGCGCATTCATATGCTTGCGTACGCGTTCTTTTAAAGAACACGAGCAACAAGCTTCTGTCTAGAGCGTTCGCATTCAGTTGTCGCGGACAATTTTTTTTCCATTCTTAGTTTCTACGCAGGCGCCCGAAGAAGAAATCGTTCATATTTCACTGTAAAAAAAAAACGACGGACAAGAACTTTTCAATGTCATAGCCAAGGAGTCCACTAAATTTCGCAACTGTTGGAAGTTTTTGGACGAGAACGCCAGAATTTTTACACTCAGCACTTCGACGGTCGAGGGAATAAATAGACTGCTTTTATAATATTTAAATGGCGGTATGCAAACAAAGAATAGGTCTATTAAAGAGGACAAATTCTAGATGCCATTCTAGGTACTGTTATGAACCTAAATGTCTTGTGAAGTAGTACTTCACAAGTAGTACAATACCAAATACCTCAAATTTCGATTCTGTATTGGAAGTACTTTCTCGAAAAAGGTGTAATTGATGATGTGATATGTAATATTTGTCTCGCACTACGCTTTTTTAGGGCTCTTACCTTCATCAGCCAAGCGTAAAAAAAGCCCGAAATGATCTGCGCCTGTGACTCGTCAAATGGCTCCAGTGCTGTCCTTCAGCTGAAACGTGGCGTTGCGGTTTTCGGAAGCGTGAACTCGGCGCACACCACTCCGGGTTTCCATTATAACCGGCCAATTCAGTATAGGTTCCGTTGTCAATCATTACACCAAAATTCACCGATCTAAGCCAGCCTGTGGTAGAGACGGATAGACTTCTGGGGCGATGCTCAGGCGGCAGAAGAAAAGCAATACTTCAAGAAGAGAAATACTCCTGCTGAAGCATGATGTAATAAGATCGCCATCGCTGGCATAAAGGTGTGCCGGTCATTGATATCAATTAAAGTATGGGTAAAAAAATGTTCAGGCATTGGTTCACGAGAACGCATACAGAAAATTTGCACCAAAAACCGCGCGAAAAAATTACCCCATGTTTAAGCCTTGTATTGGCGACGACGGCAACAAAAATATTTGTGCAAAGAGCTGAAACATAAACTAGCCTCTAGTGAAATGCTTCTCTAGGGCATTTGAGATTTCGGATTGCTGCACGAAGCTGCCATGCTCATTTGTTTCCTTGGAGGTCATCTGTGCGGGTCGACACAGCCACTCATCATTATACCGGGCCCCTAATTTGCGGTTCTTCCAAGAGAGCCTCATTTTTAACAATATTAGAGATAAATGAAGCGACCTTACATGTGTGCCAAAACATGCCCGCACTTGATTTTCGATCGTTGCTTAAAAGGATCTAAGTAAGAGTAGTGAGCAAATCTCGTTCTAGCCTCGCCAAACCTTTTGGACGAATGAGAGGCAGGGCACAATAATTTTATACTTATGCTTGTCACATCATGCTGTTTTCTTACCTTTTTTGCGCTTTTTTCTACAGACCCAAAAATTTAATAGTGTATCTACATATATAGGTGATGAACTGCATTGGGTCTTTTCTTCATTTCTTCATTCCAATTCTATATTTTAGGGCAGCTCTTACCTACCTTATTCCAAATGTTTATTGTGGCATTGCTCTTTCTGCAAGCTTTGAAAATATTTAAAATAGGTTCACACCAAGGCCTCATACAGCGAATCCTGATAAACCAAACCTCCGGAAAAGCTCATCTTCCTCATCGGCAAATACCTATTTCCAGTTGAAACGAATTTTAAATCACGGCTGCCGTTCGAATGGCTCGTTTTTCTCAACGGGAACTTCAATTCGTGGTTAGGTGCTTATTTTGAATATTGTTTTCAAAAAAAAGTTTATCCATTAGGTATAGAGCAGAAAATTGGAAAATTATCATTGGAAAGGTTTTAAATAGCAGCAAGAAAAACGCTCTCATAATACCAGCAGTGTTTATACATCGGACCAGGTAACTTTCTCTAGAGTCTGTAGAAACATAAGTAACGAGCTGCCCAAAGCTCTTATCAGAATGCGCCGAAATATCGTCTGGTAGTGATGACGGCACTTCCAGCAGCGGTGACTCGGTGGCGGTTTCTTGGTAGCGGTGAAAGCCACATGCGGACACTGTGGTCGTCGAACAGAATGCCCCCCTTTCTCGTCCGTGCTCAATTTAAAGCTGATAGCAAACTTTCGAGATATGGTGTGCGAAGTTACAACGTATGATAGGCTCCGCCTGGATGCGATCAATCGAGATAAATCCTGTCCCGCCTTGCATCACAAACAAAGCGATAAAGCCACGCGCCGATAGCTTTGAAGAGAGAAGATCTACAAAGATTCGCGGCAATATTCTCCACAGTGAAAAATATTTTCATGCGAAATTTTCTCTTCTGCAGGCTGCACTACGTATTAACTGAAATTAAAAATTTTTTCTGCACCTTTCAAAGCCAAAGTGTAGAAGTTATGAAACAAGAAAACGCAAGCAGATTAGTGCCTGGATCCTATGATGGCGGGGGATCTCCGCAACACTGACTCCAAGTGACACCTTCATGCAAAGTACTGCGCTGGAAATAGATGTCAGCAATGTATAGAGGCGGCTTTCTTAGACTTCGAGAAGAATGGGAACAAATGCTGTATTTTAGTGCATGACGCCACCTAATGTTTGAATGTACTATCATTTAGATATTTACTGTGATGGGCAGCAACATGTCCTCTACCGCAAATTTCTTTGACTGATAAAATTAGTGCTTTTAAGCTTGAAAAAAAAACTTTGGTAACTCACGTAACTGAAAAAATTGCCAAAAATGATACAGTTCTAATTTTGTCTAAACGGTGTTCAGCTTGACAAAAGCTGAGACACCATCCTGCTGTGGCTATCCGAGGAGTCTGTTAGTTGCGGCCATCGGTCACCTTCAAATTGGGGCCTCTCATGTCAAAATATATGTGAGGTTGGGCCATAACTGTTTCTTTGACACGATATCCTTGAGGTCTGCCGCAGAATTGTTCTTTTCCAGAGAGCATCTCCGCCTCAGGGAACAGTGTCCTGCTTCGAAAGCAACTACATGTTTGTGATGAATTCATATATTTCATCTCTAAATTTAAGATTTTATCATGTACTGAGCATGACACCGCTGTGCTGTTCATCCCTTATAGTATGAAATGATTTTTTTAAGTTTTCAGGCTACTTCGTTCAGCAGAAAAACTTGTCGCTTTATGCAGCGCACCCCTTCAGCGCACGTACGTACGTATGCAAAATAGCCTTTAAGGCCTCGGGGATATCGCTCTGCCTTATAGTGCCAGTTAGCGTATTTTGTTCGTTTAAACATGAACGCAAGGCCAGTCACAACCGTTCATATGTGGTGGGAACCACTAGGTACTCTTATGTCACTTTCCCGTGAGGCCTGTAGGTTATGGTTCGTCCACAAAATTTCCCGCACAACTTCAATTTATGGGCGTGCTTTCAATATCGTTTCAGATACGCACAATTTCACTAGCAGCCGGGGACTTCCGCGTAGCAAAACCGGCTTTTCAAGAGTTCTTCGGCGACAAGCCGTTTCGCCGCCTGCTGGTTAGAAACGTTGGCGGTAGTCATGAGACTGACGCTGGTAAAACCCAGTGACTTTAACTAAAGGTGCCTAGAAAGTGCTCCCATTGTAAACACGTGCTGAACGGCACCTTCAAAAATTCTCTCATCTAGCTGCATACGTCATCGCTTACCGCCTTCGCACTAAATGTTTCCAGCAAGACGAACAACGTCGGTCAGCACAGAGCATGGTGCCACCTTTTTTGCAAACCGCGTGTACACCGTATTGACGATTTTACTGCTGGACACACTTCGAAGTGCCTTTCAATCCAACAGTATCGCAAATGACCAAAGCATACCAGCACCACAAGTGGGCAACGTAGTGCCGCCGCGGCAGTCTCACATTCGGTGTGCTTTTGTTGAGCAGTGGAAGAACGGATGTTCTTTGGGAGAAATGGCTCTTTCTCCACTGGAAGGAGCTCGCCGTGCGATGGTCCGGTGGGGCGAATTCTCAATTTCCAGGTGATGCAGCTGTCGGGAACAGTTTCAGTGCTACCTAGAAGCACTGAATACATGCCTGGTACCTTATGAGCTGCCCGACACTTTTCGATAGACACATTTCAATAGACACGACGTGCATCTGCTGTTTGTTCCTGTATTCCTCACTGCTCTCTGATCGAACTAAGTTTGATCACACGGTGCCTTTTTAAGGAAGGAATATTTTATTGGAAAGGACTAAAGGTGCCCCAATGGGAACAAAATACTCAACTCAGCACAAGTCAGCATCTTGTTTTTTAGTTCCTTTGCTTATTAACTGTCGTCTTTTTCCTGTGCTCCCGCTGACATTAAAACTTAAATAGCAGAAGAAAATCTGTGTGTGGTGCGTGCTGCGTAGTTTTCAAGATTACTAAGAAAAGTTGAAGGGTTGGATGAGAATAGTTTTGTGCTTTATCGGGTTTAACGTCGCAAAGCGGCTCATGCTATGAGGGACGCTTAAGTGAAGTGCTTCGCAAATTTCAGCCACCTGAGTATCACTAACGTGCACTGATATCGTACAGTAAACGAGCCTCTATAATTTTGAAAGGCATTTGGAAAACAATTTGGAAACGCAATAGAACGCATTTGGAAACAATAAGGCTCAGTGTGTCAATAACGCAATTCCAGCGTAGACAACCGACGAAAAATATTGGCGATCTTACTCAATGCTTGTTCATTCGTTATGTATCGACGACAGTTAATCTTCGCTCTTACTCAGCGATAAATATTTAACAGTGACATTTAATTCTAATATCTGTTGGTAATTCGATAGCGCTGGAAGTGGTTGATACGTTTGAATGAAATTTTGTGTAATTATTTCATGGCTTTAACTGTAGACCCCTACGAGTCTGTCTGCACACAGACAGACATTTCTTCGGGTAATCTAGCTAGGGTTAGATTTTCCCCCTGAGGCGTCTGGACATGACGACACGGACGCAATGAATATGAATCGAAATGTGCAGTTGTCACTTCCGATCCGGTGCCATCGGTGCTGGCACTGAGAATTCATCTCGTCGACAACGCATTTTATTCCCGATGAGTCTTTCAATGCTTTAACTTTAAACACTATAGTCGGGAGCAACTCAAGGAGCAAGCGAAGAATGTTTCTCAAAGGAGGCCCTCCAGCGATTGGCGTCGACCCGCTGTCATTAGATCGCGGTAAACCACCTCGCAGTTGTTGCGGCTGCTAGCAGGTGTACCCTACCTAGTCCGCGGTGGTTGATCACCACATCATCACAGTACCCCTGCGTCATAAACTGAAGGGCTTCCTTTGATGAGATTTGCTACTGTGATCTTCTATTGTCTAAAGCTATAGAACCAGACTTGAAATCAAGCGTGCACATATATACTGGCAGTAGTGGCTGTACAGTCAGAGCGCTCGCTTAAGCGTGGCGACCGACTTCAGAAGACGTCGACAGGCGCACAAGGCCGCATTGAGTGGTCGGGAAACTTAGAAAACAGAGGGTGCACTCGCTTCCACAACTACTGCTCTCTGTACATGCTCAGCGTACCTATAGCAACAAATAACAAGGCGGTGGCGTTGCAAGGACGTGGAGAGACAGGTTGAGACATCTACAGGACATGCGGGGCATTCTTGCGTCTGGCTCGCCTCGCCAAAGCCTGAGCTCTCGTCGTGATAATTCAGGACTCTCCGTGTGATCGACCGATCTGCGCCTCTCTCTTTCGCTCCAGGATTTGTTAATATCCTTGATATCTCCCATCAACAGACGGTGCCAGTCTGTTGGATGCTGAGGTATGGACTAAGAGTTGGTGGGTCCAATAATGTCGTTGTAATTCAGAAGCAGAAATAAATCAAAACAAAAAATATGCGTGCACTCTTGCACTCCTAGTTTGCTGACCCTCCCGAAGAGGACGCGAAGCAAGCTTTGGCGCGCCAGCTGCGAACGCCACTTATGTTTAAAAGGATTCAAAAAACATTCTCTTCTGCCCGCCGCAGATATCTGTCTTCCCCGGCAAGGCGGAAAAAATAACTCCCTTTCTAACGCGCGCACAGTTACCCGGAGGTCTGATTCAGGACGTCATGTAGTCGACACATACCACGATACATAAAGGATTTAAAACAGTGTATAGGGACAGGCCAGCAAAGAGGTAGCTCTTTCTGAGCGTTGTTTTTCGTAATGTTCTCGTATCACTAACTACTCAAATTTAAGGTTGTTATCACGCGACACAGATATTCGCACTAGCCACCGCGGTGGCTGAGGTGTTATGTCACTCGGCTGCTGGCCCCAAAGATGCGGGTTCGATCCCGGCTGCGGCGGTCGAATTTCGATGAAGACGAAATTCTAGAGGTCTGTGTACAGTGCGATGTCAGTGCGCGTTAAAAAACCCCCGATGGTCGAAATTTCCGCAGCCCTTCACTATGGCGTCCCTCGTAGCCTGAGTCGCTTCAGGACGTTCAACACTCATAAGCCATAAAGAGATATTCACAATGTCTTAGCAGCGCCTACATGGCGCCAGAGAGGGACAAGGCATTATTCTTTCGTAATTTCAGCTTTATGAAGCTATTTTCGGTAACATTCATTTTCAGATCTGACAGCGAACCTTGATTTGACGAGCCCGATAGCTAGTTTTGCGGGAAAAAATGCCAATTTGAAAATTAAACAAATATGTCCTCCGGGAGGACCAGAAACGGGGTACATACTACGTAGGCATTCGTAATTGCTGCTGTGTGCGCAAAACAATGTACATTTGCACCTTAGTCATTACAATTGTGGTTTCCCTTTCACTTCGCAATGACATTGCGGTCGCGTCATTGAGAAGAATTTCAAAAGCGAAAAGCAACCCGCCAGTAGCTGCTGTGCAACGCGCAGCGGATGAACCAACAGCACAAGCCGCCCATTCCACTGCTCTGAACCGCCATTTGCCGTCACCCTCGCGCCCAGCCACATGTCCGGTGCTATAGATTGAACATCGATCTGTGACACGTAGAATTCGCAGCGGCGGTTGTGGTGCCAGCTGGGAAGAAAACTTAGGAATACGTCTGATATGAATACTTTTAAACGAAATTTTTCAGAAACGTTTTCTGATTTCTAGTTGTCGTAGGATGTCGTCTCTTAGAGTAGGAAAGCCTATTACAACCTAGAGCCCATTGTGGAGTTATGAAAGAAATTCAAAAGTGATGTATATTTAAAATCAACACAGTATGTGCGTGAGCGAGTAACCCGGCCGAGGGGGTGTAGGTGGGGGGGGACCACTGGGCGGGAACGCAGCCAATAGAAACAAACATAAAGAAAACTTTCGTATATATTTTTTTGTTGACACAGTATCCATGCTGGTGGTGGTCGTTAGTTAATTTTTCGCGAGTAACTTTAAGTAGATTGCGAGAAAGTGTAGCACCGCAATGTGAAAATGACACTTTTTCAAAAAAGCACGCCCAATGTTTATTTTCTTGCCGGACAAAGCCTGACAGGCCCTCTATCAGCTTGGAGTGTGTAAGAATAGCACAAGCTTCTCGTGGAATCAGCATTGGTTTCGTCGCCACGACAATGTTCTTCCTGTAGACATTGCTTCTCCACAGTCGTAATGAAGTACCGTGAGAAACACGCCTCACCATGAGCTCCTACTACTTCTAGCAGTTCGCGTTACTGAATGAGCGCTCTACAGGCTTTTCTCGAAAGCGGGGGCCGAAGAATTATCCTTGACCATGTCAGTGCGAGCACACGGAAGCGAAACGGTAAGGTTTGTAAAATTGTCACCGCGCAATAGCGTACGTTGATGGAGCCTGTACCCGTATGTGCGCCTCTAACGTTTCTGATTTTTGCTAACTGTGCATTCTGTGCACACGCTTCGAAGACGCTATAGTGTCAAATCTGCTGGCAGCCACCGCAAGCATGACGCCCGCTTCAAAACAAAAATAAATCTATGGATTTCGCTTTCACTACGGTTGGTTTTATCTATAGTCCACACATCAGTGGGTCTCATGATGGCACCTATTCTTAGGAAGTCAGTTCTGACAGTGGCCACGACGGAAACCAGCCTGCAATACAGGCGGCCACACTGAGGTGCCCGACTACAGGGTTTCCAGTTCCTATTTTTGTAGCAGACTAGGTTTCAGAGTAGATCTTCGGTCCTTCTCAATTATTGGCCAATCGAACGCCAAGGATTTTGCATGTTTCAGGCAATTTTGAGCATTTCTTTCCTCTTAGAAAAAGGTACCATTACACCTTTTATTGAAGTCTATTATAAAATCTTGTTTTCAGCTAAAAACGTTTTGTGCTGCAGTGCATTGTTCGTTATTCAAAGTTATATGCCTAAAAAGAGTATTTATACTGCTTTGTTCTCGTATGTTGCACGAAATTTTAAATTGAGTAGTTTTCGGAGAGAAAAAAACTAGCTAAACCTACAAATACAAAAACTTTCCCCATGTCAGAAAACAGTTAAAACTCTTCCCTGAAGTAATAGAGGAGAGCACTCCCATTGGCAGAATGTGTGTCCTTCGCCGACCATGAAGGACACGCAGTTATCTGTTCTCTGCCTGCGCCAGAGCGCCCATCATGCTGGCACCATTACCGGATACATGTTCCTTAATGAACTGAGTCAACATCATCCCATGGCTCTTGACTTCTTCGAGGATGTTACATATTAGAGACCCCGACTGCCCCTTAGACCCTGGGCGTTAGCCTTTTCTTGACAAGTTACCGGGCACGCCACGACGGACCGAGCAGAAAGACGACGGACCTAGCTGAAAAAAGAAAAATTAGTTCTTCGCGGCATGTCTTCTTCTTGAACGTCTATAAAACTCCGTATTAGAGAATGCGTGGAGCGGTCGTTATTAAAATTTTGACTGTTGTCAAAATTTTCTCGCTCGCTCCCTTAATGTTTTTTGCTCATTACTCTGCAAAGCAAGATCTGCACGCTCGGCAGCACGCAATTAAAGGTTAGGGAATGGCGCTAACCCTGAGATTGCAGCGAGTTCACAGAATCGAGTCAAAAATTAACGTAAAAGCCTTCATCCCCGATTACCTAACCTTGAAAGTATCAAGAAAAGAAAATTTTGAGACATTCCTGCTCATAAAATTACCTGTCGAGTGCTTGCCTAGATCCTGTGGAAATATTGGGGGACAAACCTTTCGCCCCGCCCGCACTCCCACTCCGCGGATGCAGCGTTCCCGCTCGCTAACCGCGGAGGGGTTCGTGCTCGAGGGACAAAGGAAAGGGACGACACAGCGTTAACACTCATATGCTATTTATTACACTTGCAATTAATACACAGAGCGGGCCAGCTAGCTACAAAACATCAACGAGGCATTCCTCGGAAATAGAAGGCTACGTAAGAAGGACTTCCGACTTACCGGCTGGGGCGCGACTTCGGAGGTATTGGCGGCGAACGTTTGTATGCGCCGATAATGGCGGCCGGGTTCTCCCGTGCGCGCCGCATTCTTGAGGCAAAGTCATTCCCTAGCATTTGCTTGGGAAGGCGTCCAGAGCGCGCGTTCGCTGCCTGGAACCAGAAGTCCAGCGGCAAGGCACAACGGATCCCCGTGCGCCTGCTGCGGAAGGTGACGGGAGCGTGCGGCTCCAACCGCTCACGACGCTGGCCGGATCCCGAAGGGCTTCTCTCCGGTTCCGCAGAATTCCGCGTAACCTACGAGGTGGCGCTCCCGTCGCCGTTCCCTTTCTCCCATGAGGGAGACTTCCCTCCTCGCCCAGCCGGGGGCTGTCCGTCCCGACGGCCGACGATGAAGATGGGCCGCATCGAAACGGAGAGGGGAAACAGGTTCTCCACAATCCTTGCATCAGTTACACCAAAGTAGAGACAACGCGCCTGGTTTCCAGCGGGTGGCTTTAAGCCCATGTTGAAATGAAATTTCTAAATGTAGCCATATCTGAAGATTTCTACTGACGTTTCTGGAAATGGCTGGTAGTTCAATGTTACGAAAACAGTCATTTCGATCATCCACAGAGCGTCCTCGATGTGTCACAGTTGGGTGCATGAACACCCAACCGTGGCATTTGCAGTGAATGTGACCGAGGCACACTTGGGAATTTTTATTGTTCCCATTAGCGTCACCCTCGCATGTGAAATCTACCTCCAAGGACGCGCTGATGGCAATAGAGGGCCACGTGAAAATATTGGCAGTAGTTCGGGAGAAAGATCTATTTTTGTTCATTACAAATGTAGCTTTAAATCCTGGATATAACGCGGTACATGCAATGTGTTTCTCAGCACATGAAGAATGTTTCCTTTCCAGATAAGTTTTTTTCTTAATGATGTGCTGCAATAGGTTTTCGCATTCTTCTTTGAAACCGCTTTTCCCTTAGAGCTATCAACTACATATTTGTGCAGCAGTATTATAGCGGGTATTCTGCAAAAAAGGAAAACATAGCACAACAACCGCAAATGTCAAGGTTTAATGAAATGAACGGTGGCGCAAACAAGGACACTAACAAGAAAAAAAGAGGCACCACATGAGTACACTTCCAATTGTTTATTGCGCGGAAAGGTGTCATATTTAAACATTCAGCTCAAGCATGAGACATCGCATTATCGCTTCGTTATTTTTATCAATATGTTTGTACCCCACTCCTGCCTAAGGCCTGTAACACAGGCCGGCAGTATTTGCTAAATAGAAAAACTTAAAAAAAACATTAACATCAGGAAAACGAACATGAAAGTTAACCCTGTGGAAAACAGGGGGACAAAGCCTTTCGCCCTGCCCGCACTCCCACTCCGCGGATGCAGCGCTCCCGCTCGCTAACCGCGGAGGGGTTCGTGCTCGAGGGACAAAGGGAAGGGACGACACAGCGTGAACACTCATATGCTCTTTATTACACTTGCAATTAATACACAGAGCGGGCCAGCTAGCTACACAACATCAACGAGGCATTCCTCGGAAATAGAATGCTACGTAAGAGGGACTTCTGTCTTACCGGCTGGGGCAGGGGCGCGACTTCGGAGGTATCGGCGGCGAACGTTTGTATGCGCCGATAATGGCGGCCGGGTTTTCAAGTGCGCGCCGCATTCTTGGGGCAAAGCCATTCCCTAGCATTTGCTGGGGAAGGCGGTCAGAGCGCGCGTTTGCTGCGCTCGCTTCGCTGCTTGGAACCAGAAGAACAGCGGCAAGGCACAACGGATCCCTGTGCGCCTGCCGCGGAAGGTGACGAGAGCGTGCGGCTCCAACCGCTCACGACGCTGGCCGGAACCCGAAGAGCTCTCTCCGGTTCCGCAGAATTCCGCGTAACCTACGAGGTGGCGCTCCCGTCACCGTTCCCTTTCCCTCATGAGGGAGACCTCTCCTCACCCTGCCGGTGGTGTCTGTCCCGACGGCCGATGATGAAGATGGGCCGCATCGAAATGGAGGGGGGAAACAGGTTCTCCACATCCCTCCCTCCTTAAATGTCGGCCACCCGTCCATGGATGCCATCGACGAAGGGGCCACGAGCGTTGCTGTGATGACGGCAAGACAGCGCGTACAGGCGGGGTGCCGGGGTCATCCGATGAGCAGCAAGGTCACCGGGCATCCAAAATTAGCGTGTCGGGAGGGTGTTCGCGCCGACGCGCCTTTGTTGGAAGGTAGAGGGGCTGGCCCCCGCCTCTCGTAGCCGCTGCAAACTGCTCGCCGGAGACTCCGGAGCTTGACCACTCACGGCCGCAAGGCAGCAGGCAGGGACCCATACAATGGACAGCAGGCCGGGGCAGCTTCCCTTGAACTGTGCATATCGCTCCTAGGATCTTCAACAGTTTGAATAAAAAACAATGGAGACCGCGCAACTCACCATTTGGTTAAATGCGGAGCAATGCAAGTGCCAAACAATGCTATCCGGCACCGCCCGAACGCTTGGTTCATTTGAACGTAGCTGGCTGTCTTCGGTCGAAGCCCATTCGCGGTTCGCTTTCCGGCATGGTGATGTTAAGCTCACTTGAGCTGCGTTAGCGTCTCTGGTTCCGCGAAATTATAAATTCGCTTCGCAGCCCAAAAAATAAGTTCGTTCGAACAAAGTCAGCTTTCTGTAGTTGAGCGAGACCTCTCGGCTCTAGCGAGGTTGAATATCCAACAAGCAAGCCCGTTTGGGCGTTCTTGTGCCACGGTACGACTGTGTCCTCCCAAAAGCGACAGGCAGCTCCCGAAGAGGCTTAGGCTTACTCGCTCTAACACTTCCGGGTGCCAACAAAGGGCCAAGGACAATAGCTAGAACACAACGCCACGAGGATACGTTTCTGCCAAGGTGACCCTAACGCGAACGGCGCCTACCGCTTCTCGCGGTGTCGCAGCGCCCCGGTGCTTTTCCTGTAATCACGACTGAAATACAAATCAGCTGACTACAGCACCCGGCTCCCAGAGCCAAAGAGACAGAACAGAGAATATTTACAACTATGTACAAGAAAAATCGGGCCACCCTCCAGGCTTCCGCAATCACTCGCTTCTGGCTTGCTGTTCTCCGTGGACGTCTCGGTCTCGCTCTCCATGAGCGGACCTCGTAGGTTCACCTTCCACAGGTGTACCGATGAAGTGCTCATCAAAAGCGTAGCATGCACGACAATTCTCCCATGCTGCTATTACGCTCATCTCGCTGTCAAGAAAGCATCTTAGCCTTGCTAGCAACTCCGAATTAGTCAGGCCTAACGCTATTCCAAATCCGGGCGGGCATTCCACGAACCGAACTGACTGTCGTCCCTCGTCCCAAGAGCTTGCCACACGTTAGGGCGCCATTGTGGAAATACAGGGGGGACAAAGCCTTTCGCCCCGCCCGCACTCCCATTCCGCGGATGCAGCGTTCCTGCTCGCTAACCGCGGAGGGGTTCGTGCTCGAGGGACAAAGGGAAGGGACGACACTGCGTTAACACTCATATGCTATTTATTACACTTGCAAATAATACACAGAGCGGGCCAGCTAGCTACACAACATCAGCGAGGCATTCCTCGGAAATAGAAGGCTACGTAAGAGGGACTTCCGATTTACCGGCTGGGGCAGGGGCGCGACTTCGGAGGTATCGGCGGCGAACGTTTGTATGCGCCGATAATGGCGGCCGGGTTTTCCCGTGCGCGCCGCATTCTTGGGGCAAAGCCATTCCCTAGCATTTGCTGGGGAAGGCGGTCAGAGCGCGCGTTTGCTGCACTCGCTTCGCTGCTTGGAACCAGAAGAACAGCGGCAAGGCACAACGGATCCCCGTGCGCCTGCCGCGGAAGGTGGCGGGAGCGTGCGGCTCCAACCGCTCACGACGCTGGCCGGATCCCGAAGAGCTCTCTCCGGTTCCGCAGAATTCCGCGTCACCTATGATGTGGCGCTCCCGTCGCCGTTGCCTTTCCCCCATAAGGAGACTTCCCTCCTCGCCCAGCCGGGGCTGTCCGTCCCGACGGCCGACGATGAAGATGGGCCGCATCGAAATGGAGGGGGAAACATGTTCTCCACAACCCCTACAGAAAAAATAACAAAATCTGATAAAAAATTAAAAAACTTAAACGAGGGGGTCATCTCTTATAAAAAGCAGTGTCACACAATCGTAGCAATAGCGGAGTCATACATGAGAATCAAAAGCAGTGAGACAGTAAAAACCAATAACAAATAACAATTGTAGAAAAAGGAGAGTCAAACAAGAGAAGCAAAAGCAGTCAGAAACCGAAAAAACAACAAGCACTAAAAAGATAAAATGATAAAGATATGAAATCCCACTGACGTGTGGAAAAGTCTTTATAGGCCAGACGGGTCGCTGCATTGACGACAGGGCACGGGAGCATGAGAAATCGTTAGAAAATGGAGGTGGGTCGAATTTGCCTCCTCATTGTAAAGAATGCAAGTGTGAGCCAAGGCTTAACAGAATAAGGATTCTGGGCAAGAGTCGCGATCAGGTGGCACGTGAAATTCTTGAGGCTTTTATGATTAAAGAGAAGGGAAGCACTTTTGTTAGCGACTCTTCGATATCCGTTCGTAGAAAAGACGTTTCATTTCTTGATAATTTTTTCTGACATCATGCTCAGCGCGAATTTTTATCTCTCCTTTTCTAGCGGCCGTCTGTTTATCTTTTTATTGAGTTTATCTTTTTATTGTCTGTTGTTTTTTCGGTTTTTGACTGCTTTTGCTTCTTTTGTTTGACTCTGCTTTTGTTACGATTCTTATTTGATAATGGTTTTTACTGTCTGATTGCTTTTGCTTCTCATGTATGACTCTGCTATTGCTACAATTGTGTGACACTGCCTTTGCTAAGAGATGGCCCCTCCTTTTAGTTTTTTAATTCCTTTTATCAGAATCTGTTAGTTTTCCTGCAGGGTTTAACTTCTCTTGTTCGTTTTCCTGATGTTGATGCTTTTTCCACGTGTTGAGTTCAGAGCGATAATGCGATATCGCATGCTTGAGCTGAATGTTCAAATATGCTACCTTTCCGCGAAATAAACAGTTCGTAGTGTGCGCATGTGGTGTCTCATTCTTTCTTATTTGTGTCCTTGTTTGCGCCGTCGTTTATTTCATCACGCACCAACTCGCCCCTCAGGCCGTTAATCTGAAGTCAAAGTTAAATATGGATCCTTACCGACTATACTCCAGCTCAGCAATCTTCGTAGAAGTTTTCATTGAAGCACTGCTGTCTTGTCGTTGCTGCTCGTGACTGGAGTGACTTTTTATTGAGTTGTGTCTCCCGTCTTTGTGTCTCTTTCTGTCTCTCGGCCCGCACCGACCTCACAAAGGGAGACGTGCCATTAAAATGAGAAGCTCCGCAACTGGAAGCCTTGAAGGAAGTTCAGCGTCATTAACAAACAGTCCGCACCGATCCTCACGCACTTTGATGAAAATGCCGAGAGTTAAATTCAAAGTGATGGAGGCAGCTTGAGCCTAGGCGCTATCCTTATTCAGAAAACTGACGGACAGGAGAAAATAATTGCATACGCTAGTCGCTCTCCAAAACGCCGAGGTTAACTATTCGACAAGTGAGAAGGAGTACCTTGCCATCATCTGGGCAACGTCGAAATTCCGCCCTTACCTGTAAGGACGACCGTTCCAGGTGGTCGGCGATTACCACGCACTGTGGTGGCTATCCAGTTCGAAAGATCCCTCCGGCCGCCTCGCTCGATGGAGCCTGCGCCTCCAGGAGTTTAATGTCTCAATAGTTTACAATTCCGGACGAAAGCATTCTGGGGCTGACTGCCTGTCACGAGCCCCTGCAGGTGCGCCTCCGCCGGACGTTGATGGGGACGCCTTTCTGGGAACCATTAGTTCCACCTCTGTTGCTCAGCAGGAACGCTCGGACCCCGGCCTAGAACGCCTCATCAAGTACTTGGAAGGCAAGCTTTCTTTACCCCCGCTTCGTTCGAGCGAGGATTGTCTTCGTTCTGTGTACAGAGCGATGCCCTCGTGAAAAACTTCGCAGCGAACAAAACAGCCTACCTCTCTTTTGTACCTGCTAGTCTGCGCGAAGAAGTTCAGTCTTCACAGGACGAGCCTACAGCTGGACATATCGGGTTTTCTCGCTTCCTTTACCGAATTCAAGACAAGTATTACTGGCCTCGACTGTGTGTCGATGTCGCGAATTATATGAAAACCTGTCGAGATTACACACGACGAAAGACCCCTCCCAAACAACCAGCAAGATTTCTGAACCCCGCTGCACCCCTCTGAAGGCCCCTTCAGCAAATGGCATGGACTTGCTTGGCCCTTTCCCTAAGTCAACGTCTGCAAATAAGTGGATCTTCATAGCGAGCGACTACCTGACCCGCTACGCCGAAGGAAAAGCCCTACCGAACGAAGCAGCAGAAGTCGACAAATTCTTCCTACAGTGCATTCTGCGACACGGCGCCCCCGAGGTGCTCATAACGGACACACGAACAGCCAAACCAGCCACTGGAGAACAACCCTTATGAAAATTGTCTACAGACTGTCCATAGACTTTTATAGACTCTATAGCAGTCCTTCAGATTTTGCTTTTTGTCTACAATCTATAGACAATCTACAGACTAAAGTTTACAGCCGGCTTAATTTCCTTCTGTCTATAGACTATCTATAGACTGAAGTCTATAATCGTCTCAACTTTCTTCTGTCTATAGATGGTGCATAGACTATCTATAGACTAAAGTCTATGACAGACAATTTCTCGGAATCCTAGATGATACCAACATCACTCGAAGCACCCGAGGTAAGTACCTGCGAAGGGGCAGTAGTTCGTTCCTGGGGCTGAGATGCTTCCGGATGGTAGACCGGGTAAGGGCAGAGGGAATTGCTGTCGAGAGAGGGGCCAAACCGGCCTGCACGGCATGTGTAAGCTGAGTCGCTAGAACGTTTGTAAGGCACTCCGATACACTTGCGATAATCGTTTCTACCAATTCAGACATTGAAGCCTCCACACGCAGCCGCAATTGCATGGGAGAGAGTCGAGTCTAACATCACTCCTCGACGAGCGGCCACACCTGCATAACCTAGGGCACGTTCTTTTTGCTCTGTAATATCATCATGGCGTGAAATGCGTTTTCTGTGCATTATCTCTAGAATTTCGATTTCATGCGCCCAGTAGTTTGCAAAGTGGGCGCCACCGCAAAGGCAATACTTCTCGTTCTTCTCAGTGTAGATGCTGGTTGCATGACCATTCCCAAAGTTGCAACACCGCTGCTGGCGCTATGGCCATAGTACCAGCAGTTGTTGCACTGTAGAGGCCTAGTTGGCAAAGGGTCTACCCGAAAAATTAGAGGCCATGCCTTGATAAATACAAGGGGGGGGGGGGGGGGTATTGCGCACAAACAGACAAGGACAAGAAGATAACACAACTGGCGCTTACCTCCATTCCTTAAATATAAACTGTGTAAAGGCCTACGTCATCTCTCAGACATTCACCTTCCATCTAAAGAAAAGTCGCGTGCCGAACATTCACAGCGACCAACAAAATATATTCAGAAGGTATGAAGCGTTGAAAAAAGGTTGACTTCCAATTGCGCTAAGCCTCCCTTACCTGAAATTTTTTGAACAGTTTCGAAGGGCAAGTAGCATGACTATCCCAAGCCACAGCAAGTACAGTCTTTTTTTTATGCATGTTATTGAGGCTCAAGACCAGAATAAAAAACGACAACAGCCTTCTGTGCCTTCACGTTTTAAAAATTTCACCAGTGTCATTGCAAACATCATATACGAGAGCAACGTACTCACAATCGGCTTGGGAATAAACAGCAGAAGTGCAAATTCGTTTCCGAGTGCTGCCTTACCCGCGTCGACGCTTCTGTACCTGGGAAATGTCGACACCAAAGACGTGGCTGGTAGGCTGTGTGTAGCGCCTTAAATTGCCGATCGCGAAAGCATGCTGTGCCCCGAGCGCTAAGAAAATAATAATAATAATGCCGCTGAACAATATTTCCTCGCCCTTAAAGGCATGTTTCAAACAGAAAAGCCTCGTCTGTTTATCTGTCGAATTCTCGTTCTACTAGCAATAAATCATTCGGCTCACGAATGTCAGACGGGGCATGTTAAATGCCACGAGTACATGTGCGCATATCATAGGCCCGGGACACTATGCATATATTCTTTGCACTGAGGCTCTGGTTTTCACCTAAACCACGCCGCAGAGCAATGTTTTCACCTTAATCCGGAACGAGCTAACGGAAACCCGGAAACCCGCGAAAATGAAACCGGCGGTCGAACCCGACACGACGGCCGCGTTTCATGGAGGCGAAACGCAAAGGCGCCCGTGTACTGTGCGATGTCAGGGCACTTTAAAGGCCCCCATGTGGTCCAAAGTATTCTGGAGCCCTTCATTACGGCCCCTCTTTCTTCTTTTCTTCTCTCAGCTCCTTTTTACACATTCCCTTACGGCGCGGTTGAGGGTGCACAGCACCGAGATGTGAGACAGATACTGCGCCATTTCTTTGCCCGAAAACCAATTTTCAATTATCAATTTTTCAAAAATCATTATTTATGACTGTTAGAATTAACCTCATTTGTTATATAATTTCTGTTTCCTGACAACAAATTCTTATGGTTTTCTTAATTCTAGGAGCCATATAAGCCTAGGAGAGCAATTTCAAAGCACTTTCTCGATAAAAACAATGTCAAGAAAGCAACGTTTCCTAAAACATTGCAGTATCTGTTCGTGCGCTATTCCCAAAATCAATGACAAACCCTAGAGGAAACAGGCGGTGATCTGCTTCATATGTTCTGTTCATTTGTTCCCATACAGTGATTCAACACCTTTGCGCGGGTGTAAAACCTAGTGGTTGCGGCTATGAAATCCGCAATGTTACTCCCTTCATGAACATTTCGTCATTATGGCGAAATATATGAAGAGGGGCTGATAAAAGCTTTGGCGTCTTCCTCTACGAGATGGCCGTCGGCATGATGTTCCTCACATATACTTTCTACCTCTGTAAATCGGTGCTTCTTTACGACAACCGGCAGAAATATATACTTCCACTAAGTTTTCTAAAGTAGACGTAAATTCATCATGGTGGACAGCCTAACTGTTAATCCGTGGCCCTTTTCACTAGCTTATACTATTTATACATTTACACGCAGTATGCTTTGGATAAAACATCCCTTTTCACAAGTACTCGTCACTATGCCCGTGTGCTATACGATGTCACTACAACCTTAGATGATCGAGGTTAAGAAGTTATGGTGGGACAGCATAGGACTCGATTTGTTTTGCTATTATTTCTGCTTCCATTAAATGAGAAAAACAGAAGTTCAGTACAGCGCTAGTAATATATCTGTAAATTGCGCCCATAAGTTTGAATAGCACACTTCAATGCGTCCTAATGTCATATGAAAATAAATCTGAGGTTTTTTTGCTTTTCTGGAAAAACTATTGAACCAACTTCTCAACTTGCGGTTAAACTTCTTGCATTTCTTTTAGAATTTGTAGTGCTTTAAATAAGAAAAAATAATGATTGTTTTTACAGTTACTTTAAGCCATATTTTTATGCCCTGATGCACTAGTCATTAGTTTTGCCGAACATTCAAAGCTCCTTTTGTTCAGAGTAAAAACATTTTACACATTTGATTGTAGCTGTTCAGTGTATAGACCAGTCAAGTCGAAAAATCTCACACAATAAATTTGACCTGGTTGGTTGACTGGATGCCGAGGAAAGAATCCTTCAACACAAAAATTGTCTTATTAAAAAACTTCTGTTTAGAGACTAGTCGCCCGAACACAATCCAAAAATTAACATGGTGTAGCATTTCGTTTTGTTTTATTGAAATGCTGCATCAAGCCGTTCGTGGCACATTTGTGCACTTCCAGTCTCTTGTGGTTTTCCGCAGAGCTCCGGCAACTTGTCGTTGTTATTAAGGTGCTTTACGTATGGCTCAGCACCGTATTGCAAAATACATCTCGTGTGACACATTTGTTTGCTTGGCAGATTGGCAGAGAAACGAAGCGTCATTAATTTCGCACTGTAAAGCGAGACTGCAAAGAGAGTGCAGAACAGGCAGCCGCTTTCCTAAACTCTGAAAGCTAGAAATAGCGTTTAGAATTTCGGAAAGAGATTGGAGGTTGATGTCGAATGGACTAAGCTTTCATATGATAAATGGAAAGTCGACAATGAAATCTACATCTTTAATATACCGTGCCATATTATTATGTTGTTTCAAAGCCACAAAAACTTCCACCCTATCACCCGCCTAGCGTTGGTCAGCAATGCCGCCCACTAGGCCACGACGGCCCTGCCTTCTCTTTTATGCCAATGATGAAGTCTGCTGCCGAAGCGAGACTACATCTTGGCTGCATTGAGCAGAGTAGACTGCGACAATGCTTTCATTATTGAGACGTTGCCCTCATCAAACATCTAAGAGATGGAACTCGCCTCTTCTGAGGTCTATGTAATTTATTATAGAGACAGAAACCATAGCAAAAGTGGTAGCAGAGTTGTACCCATTACGGAACAAATGGAGTCTGTGGAACATGCTATCCTAAGTGACTTTGAAATAAGTCAGAGCTAATATAAATTATTGCCGTACCTTTATCAGGACAGTATCCTGTTGCAGGCCTCTGAAAAGCCTCTCTTTTGAAACGCCTAGTGTTCTGTTCCTAATGCAAGTAATTCTACAGTCTACCAGAGGCGACTCAATTTTAGAACTCTTTTCATGAATGTCCCCAGTTCTGAGTTTTGTCCTAATCTTTTAGAGCCTTTGGAAAATCTTGAGGTGATCATTACCGGCAGTTCCATTTTTGTCTAAACTTAATATAAAATTCTCAAAGGCAAACCGCCATATGACCAACACAACCATTTCAGCCTTCCTGTACTCCGTTAAACGTTACACTAAAAAGTTTTGGGAGGAAAATGTTCAGCACTAATGAGGTCTTTGTGCAACCACTTCAATCAAAAATGTGCTACTAGACAAACTCTAATACGAGAAATTTAAATAATAACAGGAAGCGACTCCACCCCAGGGACAATATATCGAGTTTAAAGACAGCATGGTACAGCTATCATGACTGTTCTAACGATACAACCATCATATGACGCAATCTAAATCGCAATTTCCTGACAAGCACTTACCCGACCTCGTAAAAAAGGTCAGACAGAATTATCAAGTATTGTCATACCCTCCCTAAAAGCTACGTTTTGTCCTTTGTGTACCAGCAGGATAATCTTTTGGAACATGCTATTCTGGAAAACACGTTTAATTTATTTTCCTGCACTGTTTTAACTGATACAAGCTCCTCCTCATCCTCGCTTTTCGCTTCTTAAAATCTTGATGCCTCTCAATGAGTCGACCGAAATCTCGCCTGAAGACATATTCTCAGTTCTCGAAAAGCTTGCCACAGTCCGCGGATAAGCCTGAACGTAAACAAACACTCTTTGAGCCCAATTATAACAAACCTCTTTATTCAATCCGTTTTTCAGGGGCGTCGTTCAGTAAAATACAAAATTGCAAGAATCGATGTGTTTTAAAGTGTGGATCATCATTTAATATGAACTCGTAGCCTGTCTTATAAGAAGTGCCTTTAAAAGGTTTTGGAGTACGTTTTCTACTAAAACGTTTTGAATCACCATGATTAAATGGTCGGATCATTGCACACTACCATGGATTCCGGAGTAATTATTATGGCGAGGCTCACATATTTGAACATATTACTGTCATTTATTTTAGTCTGCTGTCATAGAGAAATTCGTGATTTCTTCATTGATATTAAGAAAGCATTCGATAGGGTATTAAATGTCGCTTGCTCGTAAGCTTAAAGATTGCACAATTTGTGTAGGATAAAAAGCTTTTGGGGACGGGACTCTAGTATGTTGAAATAGAGAACTGCTAATCCTCAAAAGTTTTATTACGCTCACGTATTTCTCAAGGAAGCGTACTGGGGCTTCTACTATTCGTCATTTATTTTAATCAGACACTTTCCTGTTAGCCTAAATGATCCGTCATTTTGTGCATGATTGCATCTTATATAAAAGTTTGAAAAGTGCACCAGACAGGGAGGGTACTCAAAATGACTTCGATGAGTGTTCTTTATGGTGTTGTGAATGCTTGCTCGATAAAAACACTTCTTACAACATGCACATAGATTTTCAAGACGCAATATGCCCAAAGCATACAACTATACTTTCCCCGGCGAGTACCTGAAAGAAGTGATGATTATGACGATGAATTTTTGTGGTGCGAGGGCAGCTTTGGCCAAAGAGCGCCATGGCACAATCTAGTTTTTTATCGCACAAGCTTTTCTTTTCACCCTGAAAAAGCAGAGCACCAGGCAGGGAAGCTCGTACCCAATGTATCAGCGGTGGGTACCCGGCGGCACGGGGGATCGAACGCCGCACCTCAGGCATGCGAGGCGGAGGCTCAAACCACTATGCCACCGCCTAGTGAAATCAAATAAAGAGACGTATATTCACTTTACATCAAGGAAACAGCGAATATAGATAAACAGAGTTAGTACCATAGTCCAAGACTGTCCCGGATCACGAGCGAGTAGCGTACATAAAAATGCAAAAATGCAGCACGTTAACTAGTTGTACAAGATGTTACAGAGTAGTTAATTCTAGGCGAATAAACGAAAGAACGCAGGGAAAGTACGAAATGTACAAAAACCCGTTATATGTAACAAAATAAAAGCTGAATAAACTCTTCGGATTGAATTTCATCCGTACGATTCCCCCACTCCTTGCCAATGTAAACTTGGTGTTTTGCATTTCGATATATTTCCTTAACAGATCGATTGAAAGATTGGCATACCCTGACGCAAAAGCATATTACATGGCCGCTGTTTTTCTGTATTATCACGAAGCACTAATATTCGTTCAGGTGATTAATACCAGTCCCTTCTCAGCCACGGCACTTCTAGGCATTGCGTGTTGTTATGTTTGCCTCTGCCCACACTAGCTTGCTATGCACTTATGACTGCAAAAATCGGTGTGTGCGTGCGTGCGTGCGTGCGTGTGTGTGTGTGTGTGTGTGTGTGTGTGTGTGTGTGTGTGTGTGTGTGTGTGTGTGTGTGTGTGTGTGTGTGTGTGTGTGGTGTGTGCGTGTGCGTGCGCGTGTGTGTGTGCGTGTGCGTGTGTGTGCGTGCATGCGTGCGTGTGTGTGTGTGCGTGCGTGCGTGCGTGTGTGTGTGTGTGTGTGTGTGTGCGTGCGTGTGTGTGTGTGTGTGTGTGTGTGTGTGTGTGTGTGTGCGCGTGCGTGCGTGTGTGCGTGTGTGCGTGTGCGTGTGTGTGTGTGTGTGTGTGTGTGTGTGTGTGTGTGTGTGTGTGTGTGTGTGTGTGTGTGTGTGTGTGTGTGTGTGTGTGTGTGTGTGTGTGTGTGTGTGTGTGTGTGTGTGTGTGTGTGTGTGTGTGTGTGTGTGTGTGTGTGTGGTGTGTGTGTGTGAGTGAGACCATTATTTTCCTGACAAAGGTAGTTGTGACCATTTTTATTTTACCAATTATGATATTCCCCAAATGTCCCCGAGCTAACTCTCCCGATTTTGCATTGAATAATAACTCACGATTAGTAAGTCAGGCTAAGGCAAATTGCTGAAAGTGTTTCCAATGGATGGCCACGCAGAATTACTGTGTAGTTAGTGCAACGTTCTTGAAAACTGAGTATTATTGATGCCGGCTAAGAATTCTAAAGCTTATATCAAGTCTTCTGTGCTAAGTTTGACAAGCCCTCGTGACATAGGGTTCTTTTTGCTTCATCCAAGGATTTTGATCAGTGACAATTGAAAGAAACAGAGGAAAGCCACTTTGTCTCTGCAAAAAATAACACAATTGAATCAGAAAACCGTTAGTCGCATGTTCGAAGACACGGGGTGCCCTGCTGGCACCGCTACTGAGCAACAGTATGTGTCATGAATTCAGTGCCACGCCACAGGCGGCATTAAAACCTGCTTCACTCCCTGGTAGGTGACTCAGAGAGCACTACTGTAGGTCAGGGTCAAGAAACTACAGCTGAGATGAAAAAAGTGAAGCGCTAAAACAAGAATATTTTGCTCCTGCAACAAAACATATGACGATTTCGAATCCACGATTAAAAACGATTATTTATATTTTAACTCATGGGGCGTTACTTTATGCGACATTATTCCACTCGTTCAGAAAATCAAATATATCATTCTTATATTTATTTTTCTTAAAAATATATGTGATGCCTCCAAATTTCATAACCTGCCCTACAGAAAAAGAATAAAAGAACTCGTAGGACGGTTACCACGGTTTTATCTCGCTATATAATGAGGTAAAAAATTTCACAGCGGTATGCACATATGTATAATTTTGCAGTGCTGTTTTAGTTTATTGTACACACTCGTTCTTCGATTACCCTCGCTTTCCAGTGCGCCGTTCGAGCCGCCCCTCTCCTAGGCCAGCATGTCTCGCAGCAGCCGCCGCAGACAGGCCATGTTACATTCCTCCGCTGCAGGAATTCTCTTCATCGTTCATTGGTAATCACTCCTCGGATGGTTCCCGAGCTTCTTCCTTCTATGGTAGAGAGAACGCAGATGGTTTCTAGCGTTCATCATTGGCGGGGCTTAATTAAGGCCTTCACTCCGAGAACTAAGGCATATGATTAGGGCCCAATAATGACGGGGAGAAGGGTGCGATTTGGGAAGGATGTTAGGATGGGGACCGTGAATCTTATCCAGGCATGATGGCAGCTAAAGAGCGTTAACATGTTGACCGGCAAACCGGTGAAAAGAAATAGGCCAGCTCAGCAGCAAGGTATCCCGGAGTGTAGAGCGTGGAGCTTTAAAGGGTCCAGTTGCGACAGGTGGCTTAGTATGACTGGCTGTGCTGACCTGAAAACCCAGTGTAAAGGGATTAAACAGCATGCAGGACGTAATAACGGAAGACAAAAAAGAGTAAAGACGCAAGCACCCTGAGGTTTCCCATTCCCAAGTTATCGTCCTCCTTGCAAGGTAACTACCGTCGGGGTGGTTTCCGTAGCAGCCACCATCTCGTTTCTCCTTCTCACGCTCTCGTCAATCCCTCCTCTTTCCACAGTAACCATCATCCGGTTGCGCATTCGTCCGCTCTCGCTATACTGTCTTCGTTCCACTGTAACTGCCCTCTGGGTCGTTCTCGGGACAACTCTTCTCCATTAGACATTCATACGCTTTCGCCGCACCCTCCTCCTTCCGCAACAACCATCTTCCGTTGGGGATTGCTTCATTCTCGTCATAACCGCCTCCTTCCACGGAAACCACCACCTATTAACCAACGATTACGCCCAACGCAACGCACCCAACCGATACATCAACTACTACTACCGCTTCTGCACCGAAGGAAAACCCAGGAAAGGGCTTTTAAAGGGCAACTGTGGCGTTTTTCGTACCTCCACGGATTTTATTGCAACCTTCGGGGTAACCTAATTTTTCGGAGTTTTCTGGTCATTTCACCCAAATATCGCATCCGGGGCGACGTCTTGTTGCAGCGCAAATTAATTTTAATCTTCTATTTCGTGGCCCCTATTGGGGTGGTCTTTACGGGTATCCTTGCGTGTTTGACGTTACAGGTTATCATGCTCTTTGATATTCGCTCTGCATTAGCTGACGGACAAAATTTTGGGCTTCTCTTTGGTTACTGCAGACCCAAGCTGTCGCTTACAGTCACCAGGTCAGCCAGTCAATCAAAGAGCGTACGTGATCACTTTTGGGACAGCATCCATGGCGTCATACGTTGGTATTCAGCTACGTCATAGTTGAGCCCAAAACCGAGTTCGATTTCCAGTTCTCTGCTGCTTAAAATCGTTGTACTCGGTATTTTCAAAACGTTTTTTTCCTGTACCGGAGAAAGGGGAGTCTGAAGAAAGTTATTTAACAAGTTATTAACAATATTGTCACCGAGAGTCATCAGAAAGCGCAGAAGCGCGCACCAGGACTGGCACAGCAGCCACACTCAGCGAACCCACGCTTGAGCAGGGGAACACGAGGAAGACCAGCGCGCTCTAACCGCACCGCATGGCGGCGCAGGTAAATGGACAACAGTGTGGCATTGCATCGACCTATTCTAGCGATACCTACATTACGGTAGCATTTCGAGCCTTCAGCGTGGCGGCGCTGCCACCCTGTGTCTGCGCCGCCACGCTGTGACGTGGTGTGTCACGTGGTGTGGAGCAGCTGCCGGCGGCGCGGCGCCGTGCCTGATCACGTGGTTTGTCACGTGGTTCGTAACGTAACCAAGTTCCACTCGGCCAGCTGTACCTATGCGCCACTCCAGGTTAAGCCAGAGCTAAACCACCGCGAAGTTTTTTTTAAAGGGCATTGACCAGATGCTGCAGGTAGAGGCAAGGACATACGGATTCACGGGGGGGGGGGGGGGGCGGGGGGGACCGAACAACCTGTGGCGCCGGACTTGGCCGAAGTCCTAGCGGGCGTGGTACGGCTTCATCCTGGCGACGTGTACGAATTCAAATGCCGCCTGCCGGCTGGAGGAGCGAACCGACTCTTGCGGGAGCACTTCGTAGCTTACGTCACTATGTTTCCACAGAACCTCATAGGGACCCAAGTAATGCTAAAGATGAAAACGTTTGCAGCAGCGGTGCTGCAAGGAAGGGCTTTCATCTCAAAATACCGGGTGAGGTAGTCGGGGGCAACTATAATGTACCTGCTGCTCGATAATGATGTCGAAAAGTTATCCAGCAAGTCCATGCCTACCTGGTGGGAAGAGATTTTAGGCAGATCAATAGGCTTAAATGGCCCGGCCGGCCTGAGAGGCGGTGTCTTCCGACGTTTGCATTCGCGGCAAATCTTAAGATAGCGCTGGGCCCCTGTAGCAAGCCTGAGCCAGTAATACTTCTAACGTATCCGCGCCAAACTACGCGAAAAGCGCAGGTCGCCGGAAGACAACTCGTCGTGGCAGCGTGCTGAACTTCCTCGTGAAGCACCGCTGGTATTACTAGCAGGTACAGGGTGCCCGTGGGGCCACAGTTTTTCTTGCAGAGGACGCCACCCCGTCAGTAGAGCCACGACAGTCCGCTCGTGAAGAAATGGGGCGGCATGGAGGCGCGGCCTTCGAGTTAGTCTATTGGATGGGTCGCAGCTCGGCGTCATCTCTCTGTTGTTGAGCGAGGACGGACGTGGCTGAAGCGTCAATAAAAGCGCCAGCATCTTCTGTTAGCTGTGGTGCACGGAATAGGTGCACGGGAGAGGCAATCGGCATCGCTGTGTTTGTTCCCAGACTTGTGCACGATGGTAACGTCAAGTTCCTGCAAGCGGAGGCTCCCAACGCGCTAGCCTCCCCGAGGGGTCTTCAAGGTTCGCGAGCCAACAAAGGGAGTGGTGATCGCTCACGACACGGAACGGGCGACCATACACGTGTGGGCGAAATTTCGTTAGCGCGCAAACGACAGCAAGGCACTCCTTCTCCGTGGCAGAATAATTCGCCTCAGATGGCGACAGTGCGCGGCTTGCATAAGCAATCACGCGCTCAACGGCATCTTGCCACTGAACGAGGACGGCACCCAGGCCGGTGTTGCTGGCATCGGTGTGCCGTTGCGTGTCCGCCTCCTCGTCAACGTGGCCAAGGATGGGTGTAGTCTTTGGAGCCGTTTTTTGAGGTCCTCGAAGGCCTCCTGCTAGTTCTTGGGCCTCCGATGAAAGGTTGCTGGTCCTTTGTCAAGCGAGTTAGTAGGCTCGGCAAGTCGGGAGAAGTCTCGCACAGAACGTCTATAATAGGCGCGGAGACCCGAAGAACGGCGCACAGCACGCTTATCAGAGGGAGTCGGGAACACAGCTACGGCAGCCGTCTTGTGGGGGTCACAGCTAACACCCTAAGCGCTCACGACGTTGGCCCAGAAACTTTAGCCGTTTGAACGAAAAGTAGCAGTTTTCTGGTTTGAGAGAAAACCGGCCGATCGTATGACCTCCAGTACTGCGCTCAAGCGCTTGAGATGCTCGTCGTAGGTGGCCGAAAAAATGACCACGTCGTCAAGGTAGACGAGACAAGACTGCCATTTCAGACGAACTAGGACAGTGTTCATCATTCTCTGAAAGGTGGCAGGAGCCGAGCAAAAGCCGAAAGGTAACGAACGATGTCCTCTCGCGGTCCCGCTCATCCGCCTAAATCTGTCTGTACCCACTGCGGAGGTCGAAAGAGGAAAAGTAGCGCGCATGACGCAGCCTGTTGAAAGAGTCATCAACTTGTGGTAACGGGTAAACGTCCTTTTTGGTAATTGTGTATAGTGTTCGACAGTCGGACGCAAAATCTGAGCTTCCCGTCCTAATCGGTGACCAGAACAACGGGCGAAGCCATGCATGGGTTTGTAGACGGCTGTATGGAATCATATGGAGCATTTCGTCCACCTGAAGCAGTATCGCCTCGCATTATTTCGGCGACACTCGATAGAGGTGTTGACGAATAGGCCATTCATTGTCATTAATTATGATTCTACGTTTCGTTATGGACATCTGCTGACTTTAGAGGTTTTCGCAAAGCAGTCATGGAAAGAGTCAAGGATTGTTTGCAGGCGGAATGGCTGATCAGTGTTCAAATCAGGATACAATTCAGCTTTAACTGTCCAACAAGACCTCACTCGAGGGGTTTCTCTGGACGTTGACAGTGCACAGTGGGCGGCGGCCTCGCTAAGTTCATCGAAATATGCGATGGCTATAATTTTCAAAGTGGCGGTATTCGGCGCTAAAGTTCGTGATTTGAAGCTGAGTTTGCTGAATGTGCAAGGCAACGACGCCTCGGTCGATGCTTACTTATTGCCTCAGCAGTAACGACAAGTTTGCTTCTGCGATGCCGTTGGACGCGCGGTGGTTGTCGCACTACACCGTAACAAACAAGCTGGCACGCGTTGGCCTGCCTGGCTAACCGTCGTCGGAGATTTGGTGCACAGGGCGGAGAATGTCACCCTGTGTTCGCGAAGGTCGATGGTAGCGCCATTTTCGCGAGAAAATCGAGGCCGACGTCAAAGTTCTTCGCGCATTGAGCCAGCACAGCGAAGCAGCCAGTGAAGATCATACAGCGAATCTCTATCCTAGCGGTGCAGACGCCGAGCAGCATCAGCACATGGCTGACAGCTGTCCGTATTTCTGTGCAGTTCTATGGGGTCAGCATTTTTGTCAAAAGAGTAGCAAGACCACGATTCATAACGGAGAAATCGGCGCTGATATCAATGATGGCAGTAATATGGTGGTTGTCAGCGATGACTGGTATTTCGGTGGAAAAGAGCTCACTTTCTGCAACGTGCGTCGCGGAAGAATCCAGAGTCGAGGGTCGCGGTGTTTGTCGAAATGGGGCGTCGAGCAGAGGCTGCTCTGGGCGCCGGAAGGTAGTCGGAGCAGGGTGTGGCAGATCGGGTGGAAGGGTCAAGTCGGCGAGCGGAGGATGTTGTTCGAGTTGCGGAGCTTCGGCGGCCCTACCCTCAGAGGTCGCCATTCTCAGTTTTCCAGGCGTGGACTAGAGGACTGCCGGAGGGACTGCTGGCTGCCTTGGGAAGAGAAGCGATGGGGCGACGACGACCTGGGCTGGCGGTGTGGCGAGGGCGCAGTGGGGGGGGGGGGGGGCGTCAGGTACTGCTCGTTTTCACGGGGTCGTTCATCATAGCGTGGCCGGGTGCTTCTGGTTAACCCCGGGCCCCTGCCCTGGCCCATCCGACGGTACAGCACTGGCGCAGTATGTGGCCGGCTTCACCGCAGTGGAAACGCAGGGGCTGGTTGTTTGATGTGAGCCACGCGTGTGCTTTGCTGACGGGTGGTCGTGCCTCAAAGAGATAAGTGAAGTCGAGAAGCTATGATGGAGTGCAGGAGGTGCAGAGCAGTAAAACGCCGGTAGTGCTGGCGCAGAGATGCGTAACGCTTCGCTCTACGTTATGACGTCAGTACAGGGCACTGTCTGCACTGCTCGACTGTCTTGGTCATGAATGACATCCGTGACGGCTACGACACCCTGGTGTGGCTCGACAGGGCGAAGATTCGGTAGCTGTTCGCGTACAATGCTCCTGACGAGCTCACGGAGGGCCTCACTCTCGGTGGCGGGCAGCGGCATGAGAGCGTCCATAGCAGTTATATTCGCTGGACGGCCATAATGCGCGAACCTCTACTGCAAGGCGCGCTCCAGCTTGTCGCCTCCCGAGCAAAGTCGACCACTGTGCTAGGAGTGTCGCGCACAAGTCCTACGAAAAGCTGCTTCCTGACCCCTCGCATAAGGTGACGTACCTTCTTCGCTTCAGACATGGTAGGATCTGCGCCGTTGAAAGGCCGCGTCATGTCTTCTGCAATTATGGCGACGGTCTCATTTGGCCGCTGCACTCGGGACTGCAGGACAAGTTCAGCTCGCTCCTTCCATTCGTTGCTACAGAAGGTGTCCAGCATCTGCCGCCGAAAATGTTGCCAGGTGGTGATGGCGGATTCGTGGTTTAAAAACCACGTCTTGGCGGAGTCTTCCAGGGCAAAATAGACATTACGTAGCTTGGAGTCCTCGTCCCATAGGTTAAACGCAGCGGCCCGGCCATAGCTGGAAAACCAGTCCCCTTCGTCTTCAAACTCGTCGGTATGAAACGACGCGGGACTGCAAGGCACATGGAGAAGCAGCGATGGGGAACTGGTGACATTCTGGATGGTCTGTCTTGTTGCAGTGGACTTCAGTGCGCGGGGTACCGTTGCCAGGGGTTGGAACTGAAGATCCAGCCCTCGCAAGCGCTGGCTTGCCGTGTGTATAGGCATCGTGTCCATGGTGTGTACCTGCGCGTCTGATCCTTCCGGGAGTTCTTCGTACATCAGGAGATTACCCAGCACCTACACCAAATGTCCCCGAGAGTCGGCAGAAGGGCACACCAGGACTAACACAGCAGTCACACTCAGCAAACCCACGCTCGAGCAGGGGAACACGAGGAAGACCAGCGGGTCGCACCGCATGGCGGCGCCAGTAAATTGACAACAGTGTGGATATATTGAAAGAAAAAGAAACCCCTCAGTAGCAAACAGCTGCCCTTGTAAAACAAGATCACTTTTGTCATAAAAACCATGAAAGCCTGGGCGCAGATTCTTAGCAAATCACCTTGCTTATACTGCGCAGCAAATTGCTTGTATATCTTATTATAATAATAATTCGTTTTAGGGAAAGGAAATCACGCAGTATCTCTTTTATATATCGCTGGACACCTGAACCGAGCCATAAGGGAAGGGATAAAGGAGGTAGTTAAAGAAGAAACGAAGGGAAAGGTGCCGTAGTGGCGGGCTCCGGAATAATTTCGACCACCTGAGGATCTTTAACGTGCATTGACATCGCACCGCACACAGGCGCCTTTTGCGTTTCGCCTCCATCGAAACGCGGCCGCTTCACTTCCTTGATTTTCGTCGTGGCCAGAACCCTGTTCTTTTTCTGTCAGTTAAATTAAATTCAATTTTAATTTGCATATATTACAAAAACACCAAATATTCAACTTTGTGACTGTGACTTTGAATGCGATGTGTATTTTGTTTCCTCTTCTCGAGTTCAGTTGTTTTTTACTGCTCTGATTTTCTGCTTAGTTTATTTTTATCTTTTCAACAGTTAGCTCTTTTTCATTCATTGTGAATTGGCGTTAAGCCTAGCAAATGCTGCTGGCCAGGGCTCCCTCTCTCTTTTTTTATGTTTTTCTTTACATTCTCTAAATATAACTATAGGAGGGTAAAGAAGTTAATTTGGAGGAGCGTCGCGCCAGCTGCAGCCAATGAGTGGAAGCTCAAACTTCGGAGGAGCGTCGCGCAAGCATCTGCCAAAGGGAGGAATCTTGGGAACGTTAGGAGGAGCTTCACGCCAGCTGCCGCTGAGTGGAAAGAGTGTGTTGCCATGAATAGCGGGAAATGCGGTTGCGTGAACATGACGCTCCAAGAAAGAAGAGGCGAAGAACCAACGCATGCTTTCGCACGCCTACTCGGTTTAACCGAGTTGAAACCCTACGTCTTTTATTTACGGGTTAGCATTCATGCTGACCCGAGAAGCAGCGCCACGCCAAGTGTTCAAACGCGCCAAGCTGCAAATGCGAAGTGAGGCGAGATTTTTCTTCTGTTGTTACGGAGTATTCCAGGGCTTCCCTTCTACCCATTGTGTTCCAGCTGCGGCGAGCAGCCTGTAACGTCACCTGCGGAACCAGCGTTTCTGACTGGCTGCGCCGTCTGTGATGTCGCATATGGCGCGCGCTTCTGATTAACTCCCCTGTGCCACAGCTGTGCTCCTCCTCCTCTCCCCCGTGGGCTCACCCAAAGGCCCATAAGGCTTCAGAAGTGTGTGTAGATATGCCCGAAATCCGTAAAGTGCAACTTGTAGCGATACTGCACTAAAATCATCATGAGGAAAAGGCGCAGTATGTGTCTTACAAAACGGACTCCTCAGTTGCATCCTGAGGGACAGAATGTAGAAAGGGGCTATAGAAGGTATTCTTTAAAGTGTTGACATCGCACAATATGCACTGGCGTCTTTTGCTTCTCACCTTACTCCTACTCAGCAGCCAAATGCTATAGAATGCACTGCCACGCCACTATAAGATACTGGCAGGACGACAAAAGAACTGAACTTGAGCGTGCTCGAGAATGAAGATCTTTTTTCTATCTATGCGCATGCGCCATTTGAGAGAGCAGAAACTCTTCGCTCGCGCGCACTTTTTCAGAACTTACGGATTAGAAGTTACGGGTTAGTAAGCCAGGTTTTACTCAGACGTCCCTATGCCAGCTGTCCCTGCAATAAGCACATCCCCAAGCAACACAGGTAATCGGCCAAATATTGGAAATGCATTGGCAAATGCCGGTCCTGCTAAGGACCGCAGTGAAACCGTCCATTTCCAACATTGGGCTGATTACCTGTGCTGCTTGGGTCGCTACAAACTCCCGCACGCCTCTCAATTTCACCCCACGGCTACGCAATCATCCAGATATCGGGGCCGGAGACAATCATGCCTTCAAGGTTTTGTTGCGCGCACCACACAACCCACCAGTCTCTAATCGGGCATCACCCATCCCATGGTGATTACAGTTACTTTCCCCGTCGTAGATGACGTTGATAATGCGAAGGTAGAGATTACAGTTATCCTAAGAGCAGCACAGTGCGTGCTCTAAACATTTCATGGATATGACTCCTGCCACAGAACGGCCTCTTTACGGATTCGTATCGGCGGGCCCGTCAACATAAGTTAGCATTGTCGGCGACTTATCATATGCATCTCACGAACTGCAGCTCAAACCCAAACTAGTCCTAGGACTTCGTGGGGTTCAGCACACGCATATATCGAATGCAATGGGTGTGCCAACAGCAAAGTGCGAGCGGCAGCATACAGTTTAGTAACCGCACCGAATGCACTTCTTGCCTTAGAGGGTACACACGGCTGCCGTCTGGAGCAGCTTTCAAAAACGTTGTGAAGATGCGATGCCACCATTAATACTGCGCCAAGGAGCAGACGCGTCCTATTCCGCCTACACAAGACGGGTACCTAGGGAGCGCAGATTTTAGCACGCCGCGTAACAGCCAACACTGCGCTAGCACCGGCATTAAGACACAACCTTTAACGCGACAGCGTTAGTGCTCCAGTGGCGGAAAAAATTGTCCGCCGTTGGCGACCTTTTGAAGCCTCGCATCCAGAGCAACTGGAACAGAGAGAGAACCTACGTGGACCACCTAAGTCACGTGACCTTGTGGCATCGTTATAACCTGCCCACCGGGTTATGAGCAAACTGACCGCCGCGGCTGGTGGTAGTTAAATTGGTTATTTGTCGCTTGGGAGGTTGCTTGCGAAGAGCAACGGGGGTCTCACAATCTGAACTGTTGACCTGTCATCGCAGGGCAGCGGCGCAGCACTCCTCCAAGATAGGTTTCAGCACTCCGATTCGTCTATGAATGTAAAGTCTCGGATGAGTAATTCTGCATACTTGGGCATTGACCTATTAACGCTATCGCGCCATACACTTAAGGCAGAGTTGTGTCCCCTCCAGCTTTTCAACAATGGTCCCGATGAAAGAATGCTTCGTCGTTGCCGAACACCTTCGACGGCTACCCACATCACGAGGGATATTCTTGCATCATATGAGCTGTGTAAAAGATCACAGAAATTTTTATCAGTATCCGCCAGGCCATGTACAGCGACTGGGTTCTTCAAGCAGCCCTTGACAGCACGGCTATCGCCATTTTGTGACAGAGGTTCCGAGCCACAAGGTTTATATCAATCGCCAACGACCCAATCAGTTCCCGCCTCGGCCGAGAGGACAACTGTGGGGCCACATGCTGTTTTCCGCTATATATTCATGAAGGAAATTTATTAAATGGCGTGTTTAAACAAGCAAGTCACTTTTCTCAGTTTATATTTATCAAGGTCATGTTTATGCGGTAATTTTAAAGCGAAAGCTTTACTGGCCGCGAACTTGCGATTTCGTCGTGGCGGTGCTAAGAGGAGGCACAGGACGTCACAACGCGCCTCGCCGCCGATATTTCTCTCTCTCTCTCGCTTCCTAGTCCCTACAGCGCGTGTACCACTAGTAGCACCGAGCCACAGGTGTTCCGCCTCTGCGCAGCGCCGCGCCTTTCCTCAAATTCCGACTTACAATTTCAGTTTTCTCCTTCTTGTTTCCGTCCCTCCTTCATCCCTTCCTTTACGGCGTGGTTCGTGTGTCCACCGAGATATTTGAGACAGCTACTGTGTCATTTCCTTTCCTCAAAAACCAAACAAAACAAGTAAGCCGACGGTGTTCATACAGTTCATTGGCGTTGACAACTTTGCAAAGGCCGTTCATCTTCCCGAAAGAAAAGGCGCACTACCGGCTCTGTGGGCCAGTGGAGACCTCAATCGTGCTTTCATATACGTGGCGTTGGTGTCCAACTGCAAGAGTTTGTTTGATTGCGTTTCGCACAATGGATTGGTAAGCGCGCCTTCCCTGCAACACTGGGATGTGGCATGAAGTTAATGGTTGATCGCGAGGGATTGATCACCAAATGAACGCTGCGGCCTAGCTATTGCTGCAGTGCCGCATATCAGGTACAGCGCTGTCAGCACTAATGAATTCTGGTCACATATCTCTCTCACCACCGCCACATGTATCAAAACACGAATGAGGCGTCCACATATCCAGGGAGCCAGTTATGCGCCCTTCCTTTGCTCAAGGCCTTCGCCGTCAAGAACATTGTCAACGCCAACGCCAATGAACACAGTGGACGCCGACATCTTTCGTTTCGTATAACCTGCATTAGCTGAGTTAATCCACATTATTTTCGTCATCTTTTGGGCTGTCATACTTTATAGCTGTACCCGCATTAACTGCAGTGTTTTCTAACTTGCCTTCTCATTTTTTTTCTATGAATGCTGCATATACAGATTGGTGCTCGAGGAAGAAATGCAACCTACTCCTAAGTTCTAAGACATAAAATTGGAGGCTATAGGGCGTCATTGCGATTGCTCTTGACATGCACCACTGTGATGGACAAATGCATATAACAGACGCTTGGCCGCACTGAAGAGCAATAGTAAAGTTGGTTTGCCTCAAACTTCTACGACGTCAACATTTCTTGTAAATTGATGTAAACAAAATAAAAATCAGTTCGATCTTGTTTTCTCGGAAGCTACAAATTCTGTGCGTAACATGGACGTGGCTCTCCGACACCAAACTGCACCTAATTAGCAATACTCTTAACATTATAATTTATTTATCGCATTTAGTTATTTCAAGAATAAACTTTAGCTACCCTGTGGATACGTACTAGCCCAGTTTATGTAGGAATGAACGCGGGATTTCTAATATATAACTAACCACCCCGACCTCAATAGTACGAGTCACTAAGCCGAAAAGTAGCCTACGCTATCTTAACTGTAGCACATTCTGCTATGATTTTCTTGGCAACCAGTTATGATTTCCCTGGCAAACCATAATTACTGCTGACCAAAAGGTGAGGCTCTTTACAAACACGCTGCTAACGGACGTTACTGCTATTCGCTAACTTCCTGTGCTAGTAACTAACTGCTTCCACTGTTACTACCTCTATACTCACTAAAAAAATAAGGTCGTGGTTTATGTAATAAGTATCTGATGTTAAGTTACTTAGTGAATTCTCCCCCTTCTCGTAACATTAGGTGTCTTTCCGCGCCAAACACAGGATATCCACACAGTAGAAGTTGTATTGTCTCTTCAAAGTTACATGTCTCACAAGCAGTGCTGTCGTCCATGGCAATTAGGAATGAGTGCTGCTTTGTATTTAAAGATTTATTTTTTCAGTAGAATACAATGGCCTTCTGTTTTGTAGCGACCGCTACAATACATTAGCATTTGGAGCCTTCAGCGTGGCCACCCCGTGGCCACCTTGTGGCGGCGCCGGGGCTGGTCACATGGTGCGGAGCAGCTGCCGTCGGCGCGGCGCGCCGGTGAAACCGAGTTCGGGTGGGAGAGGGGGGGGGGGTGTAGAGAGGGGAAGAGAGTAAATCCACCTCCAGGTACGAATATTGAAGAAGGAACGCCCAGCGAAATGGAGCGGCGGCATTGCAATGCAATTCCACTGAGCGAGTTCCACTCGGCCAGATGTAGCTGTCGCGTCTCTCCTGGTTTAACCAGAGCTAAATCACAGCCATTTTTTCTCGCATTCAGTTTCAAAGAAGAATACGTGCCCTAAGTGTGCAGCTCATAACGAACTTTTCTAGCCCTTCCTATCTATATGTGTACTGCCGATGCAATAAAAAAGATTATCAGGTCATCTGAAAAAATAAAATATGTGGTATCTGGACGATGTTAAAGTAAAACATGTAAAACAATGTGAAAATTCAACAACAATGGTCGTTGAACACTTCCTCGAGGAACATCTGCACAACGGAGCTTGATGTTTGATTTATAGTCATTGATGGCTAGCTGTCGCTGGCGGTACAAGAAAATACCATGGAAGCCGTACTGTTCAAGTTTTAAAGGTAGGTTTTCGTAACTTTACTTATGAAAGGTATTTAAATATTCATTGAAAATCAAGCGAATATAGGTGTTTTTGAAATCATACAATATAATTTTTTTTTCATTCAAGAGGACTGATTACATAGAGATACCTACTTTAAAACCTAATTAAGAGTCTAATATCAGGCCATGCTTGTTATCCAAACTGGTTAGCCGATGCTGTATTAATTCCTCAATAAATTTCTGAAAGGCCACTATAAAGGATATTGCTCTGTAGTTTCCGAAATTTTTTTATCGCCACCATTTAAAATTATGGTCATTTTTGTAAGCCCGCAGACTTACTGAAAAAATACATAGCAAAAAATATGCAGCCACCGCCTCGAAGACGTTGAAGTAACGAGCGTTAGTTGTTTGGTAGCGCCATCCATTGTCGATGCGATGTATTACCACGTAAATAGGCTCCTTTTCTATACCTAACGGCGAGCCGGCGCCCACTGCCTTGAAGTCAGATATCCGGTCACCATGAGATATGAGAGTTCCCGGGTTCAAACCCGACCGCGGCGGCTGCATTTCGATGGAGGCGATACGCAAAGGCACCCGTGTGCTAAGCGATTTCAGTGCACGGTAAAGATCCCCAGGTGGTCGAAATTTTTCCGGAGCCCTCTACTACGGCACCTCTTTCTTCCTTCATGCACTCCCTTTTTTATCCATTCCCTTACGCCGCGGTTCAGGTGTCCGCCGATATGTGACACAGATACTTCGCCACTTCCTTTCTCCAAAAACCAATTTTTTTTTTCCAATTCTGAGCTGCCGAGTGCTGACGTCACAGCCGCCATGTTAAGCCTAACAACACATAAATGTTAACCTAATTAGGCAATATTGGTGTCTAACATGTTCTACTCACCGAGCCCGTTACGAATATGCCATTAGTTAAACGATGACGTCATTATAAGCAAACAAATGTAAGCCTAACCATAACAAAATATTTATTTATTTAGGTAATATTGTAATATTGGCGCCTAAAGTGTTGTACTCATCCAGAGGATTCAAAATATTTAATTCGTTTCATGATGACCTCAATAATTGCTAAGTTATAAATGATTAAACATAGTGACCTGACTAGGTAATTATGGCGCCCCAAAATCAGTCACCTCACCAATTCGATATCCTAAATACGTCAAAAATCAATCACCAATTGAGTTGCTATATCGATTTACTCTGGAGGCCGCCATCTTCGATTCCTCGGACAGGAAATTTCACACCGAAGGAAGGTGGTAGCAGACCCAAATAAATCGATAATTGTGATGAATAAGAACGACCGCTCTTAAAAGCAAGATATAACACATTTCAAACGTGGCGCAATTTTTTACTTGCATACTTAAGCGGCTAATAAAAAAAAGCTATGGTCAAAGGAATTAGTAGTTTTGGACTGTTCTAGCAACATTTCCTTTAGGCACGCGGGCTATAAATGCAATGTCGGATATCTTTAGCCACATATATGTTTGACAGTCCTGAGGAAGACAGGAAGAAACGAAAAATAGAACAACAATTGTGTCACGAATTTGTAGCGCGTCCCCGATTTTCCGATGGGGAACGCTGCTTGCAGGTTCGAACAAGAGGACAAGAGAACAAAATATCGAAGAAAACAAAACGAAGCCGTATTTATAATTAAAAGGAAAAGGGGTCAACATGAAACGCACACGCCAACAAGAAAAACACTCATCAAGCGTACAACACTACAGAATAAAAGAAAAGAGTTCACGTACTGAGCGTCTCAGGTGAAGCGGGGATGCCTTTCAGACAGGGCGAACGCGGGTCGATGTAGTGCGACGCGTCGCTGGCGATGCGTAGAAAAATGCGGCAGAAAGGAGCCAGGTGGTAGTAGGAGCGGAGAGGAACACAGGGAGACGCCGGTGGGAGATCCCGAAGAGCTTGGCAGCAGCAGAAAGAACGAGCCTATCCAGGTCCCGTCAATGGCGTCACGAAACGCCGGAGGCTTAAAGCAGGCTATCCAAGAGTGTCTTTCGGCAGCACGGACCCTCAGTCCATTGGCTGCCACCTCCACGCTTGCAAGGAAAGCAGGCGGCTTACGTCGGTGATCGAAGGGAGGTCCACGGCAGCACGGACCCAACGTCCGACGGCTGCCACCTCCACGCTTGAATGACCCGATCTCCGCTGCGCTGTCTCCCTTCACACCTCGGTTTTTTGATACGTCAGATTCACAACGCAGATTCTCAAGGCATCTAGCTTCTTCTCGTCGTGCAGGTATGCTGCGATGTAGCAGCAATCTTTGGCCTTGACATTAGCCAGGATAGCGTCCAGCCTGGATTGCCTTCCCTGTCATGGGCTAATCTTAATGGCCTCATAGCAGGGCCGCCTGAACCGTGGCGTTGTTGGCGAGAATGACGTATTCCAGGATAGCGTTTCAAGTCATGTGTTGCGCGGTGACTTACGTGGCAAGTAGGCAAATCGTCTTCTCCGGGCGCTCTGGAAGTCTGTTTGTAGGTGGATGGTGCGTTCTTTGCTGGCAAATTGCAATTTGCGGTGTTTTCTTGGACGGCAGTATAAATGGCTTGGTCAACTGAGCCAAGAATGCTGTTCTTCTGCCTCTGATGAGCAGTTCACTTGGGTGGTTTACTGCTGCATGATGGCACAGCTAAACATTTATTCATGTCTAACTATCAGTTAGAAAAGTCAAGCAAATGTAGTTGTGTTCATGTTCATGTATAAGGTTCAAGGTACTATGTCTACATATGTGGACGCGAATAAAATATGCTTAAATATGAACACTTTTGCGAATGTTTTGCACCATCCCTTCTCCTGACTCTACTGATCTTAATTTAAGCAAAAGAAGATTTTTCCTTTCAGCAAATTTAATTGCCACCTGAAGGGATATTTTTCTTTCCCATCCGAATAAAAATAAAGCCGCACCTAGTGAAAGAAGCAATTACTCCCAAAGCCGTATTCATTCCCAAACTATATCAAGATAAAAAAATGGTGATACTCGCAAATAGATTCTTGAAGGCCAGGCTACTGAACTACGCCATCATCATCCGCCAGAGCACGTCCATTGCAGGACAAAGGACTCTCCCATATTTGTCTAAATACCCAGCCCTGGGCCAGCTACATCCACCATTTCCCTGCAAACCTCTTAATGTCATCCGCCCACCTAACCTTCTGCCGCCCCATGCTGTGCTTCCCGTGCCTTGGATCCGGCCTGTTAACCTAAAGGTCCAGCGGTTACTTGCCTTCGCATTACATGCGCTGCCCAAGCCCATTTCAGAATCAGAATCAGAATCAGAACGTTTATTCACGCAGAAATTGATACACAAAATGCTGTGTAGTCATCTGGATCCTTAGCCGCTATGGCTAGTGATGGATCCATTACAAACATTGTCAGAGTTAAACAATCACTATATGGAGCATTGCTATGAGCAACAACACGTGTTTAGCTTGGTGCATCAGATTGCTTGTTAAGGTAGTGGCGTTTTAGTTTAGAAACAAAGTTGGACGTGTATTTCATGTAACACGGCACGGTATTCCATATTTTAGCCCCGATAAAAGAAATTGAGCGCCGCCCGTATATGTTGTGAGCTATGGGTAAATTAAAATTATTGTGCTGTGCCTGCCTAGTGTCACGTTTGGGAGAGATGAATATGGAAGAAGGATGTGGAGAGTTCGTGCTAATTATCTGGCGGACTAAAATGGCCGTTTTGTACTCACGTACATAGGTGAAGGGCATTATCTTTATTTCATCAAAAAGAGGTTTGGATGGTATTGCTCTCGGTGCATATGATATTATTCTGACAGCCCTTTTCTGGAGAGTGCTAACTTTTGCTAAGTAAGATGCGAAGGTGAAACCCCAGGATTCAATGCAGTATATTAAATGGTTATGAAAAACGCTGAAATATATCATTCGTAGTGTGTTCTTGTCAAAATGTTTTTGTGCTTTAATTAGTGCATAGCACCCAGAGGTTAACTTTTTGCATAAGTTTTCTATATGAGGTGCCCAGTGTAGATTCTCATCAAGAGTTACTCCTAAATATTTGTAGCTTTGAACCCGTTCAATTGGTAATCCATCGAGATGCAGACTACATTCTACGGGGGTAGATTTACGACGGGAGGTGAAAGCAATGAACTTTGTTTTTTTTAACATTTAGCGCTAGTTTGTTTGTGCTAAACCAATTTGCTGCTTTTTGGAGGCTATCATTTGCAAGAGTTTTAGCCTTTTCTGCCGACTGATGAGGTATTAGTAGAGCTGTGTCATCTGCGTACATGACTGCTTGTCCATGCGCAATGAAACGAGGAAAATCATTTATAAAGAGGGAAAAAAGCAGGGGGCCAAGTACTGACCCTTGCGGAACTCCTGTCCTAACTTCCCCCATTGAAGATCTTTGATCTGAGATTTGCACGAATTGCATGCGGTTAGTTAGGTTAGTTAGTTTATTCCTCTTGATTACATGTAGAATGTCATTAAACTGTGTTTGAGACCTGACCCTCTCTGCCTTCCTCCTCTCCCAACGTTTCTCCTATAATTTTTATTTCCATGGCTCGCTTCGTTGTCCTTTACTTACGCTGAACCCTTTTCGTTAGCCAACCGTGGCCTCTCGTTTCCGCGCCGCAGGTGAGTACCGGTGAGATGCAGCTGTTGTAAACTTTTTTCTTTAGGAATATTGGTAAACTGACATTCATGATCTCAGAGAACCGGCCATATGCGCTCCACCTCAATCTTATCCTTCTAGTTTTTTTCCCCTCATGATCCGGATCAGCTGTCACTACCCGCCCTAAGCAGACGTATTCCTTTACCACTTCCAACCCCTCGCTGCCACTTGTGAACTGCTGTTCCCTTACTGGACTGTTCAACATTATTTTGGTTTTCTGCATGTTAATTTTTAGACCCACCGTTCGAGTCTACCTGCCTAGCTCACTGACCCTGTTTTGAAATTCCTCTCCTGAATGACTCAGCAAAGCAATGTTGTCAGAGAGTCGAAGATTACTGCGGTATTCTCTATTAACTGTTTTCAACCCAGGCCTCTAAATACCTCCTCTAAACAGACGATGAACAGCATTGGCGATGTCGTGTCTGCATGACAGCCTTCCTCATTGGAATTCTGCTGCTAACTTTATATAGACATTGTATAGTCGCTTTTGTTGTGGCATCGGATTTGTTTGGTTCTTGCCTTCTTTTCATTAAAAGGGCAAAAAAAATTGCTGGTTATAATGGCAGGATCAGAAAGTCCCTCCGTCCAAATGACTTCAGTCGGAGCAGATGTCTAGATTGGTTGTCAACACAGGGTCCAAATTGTTGGCAATACTATTTGTGGATCGCGTAGGCAGGTGAACGAGCAACGTTACTGAAAAATCAAGACGGCAGTGGAGAAAAGCATGAGCGTCGGTGTCCATGGAAGGGACGGCTAATGAGAACCATTTATGCTCGGGAAGTTAAAATCGCCGAAGATGATCAACTTACGGTTGAGAAAGCGAGTACACACCTCATTCATCATTTGGGAAATTTATTCCGTGAAACCAGATATAAGCTATGCGGGCGATAAAAAGAAAAGAGCAATTAATATGTTACTTAACCCTCGCCGCACTGAGACTACAACGCACTCGAGAAATAAAGTAACAGGGACTGGGACAACCATAAATTCTTTTCTGATAGCGTGAAGGACGCCGCCTCCTCTACGAGAGTTCCCGTCACACATAAAAAAATTAAAGAATGACCCCTGTACTTAAATACAATCATTATTAACGGCATCATTAAGCCACGTTTCAGTAAGAGCTACCATAAATGCTGAACATGAATCAATCAGTGACGAAAGCAAGACGCTCTTGTGCAAGACACTTCGGATGTTAGTGGTCAGAAAGCAAACGTTATTCACAGTTGCAGATGTACGTTGGCATGAAGAAGAATGCAGAGAACTGCCGAGCAATGTCCTTCCTCACTGCTCTGTGATACGCATACAGCATGATTAGCATCTGTGTCCTACTCATACATATCATTATTGGTAAAAAGCTTATTGAAAACGAGACACACACGTTCGCCTTCTTTTTTGATCGTCTTGCAAACCTGCAGAAGCTTGCGACGTTTGACACGGAATGCCTCAAAATATTCCCGCGGAATGCTCAAATTTTTGTTTTTTAGCTTGAATCCTATACTCATTACTGCTTCTACATCATTGTCGTTATAAAATTTTGCAATTATATGACGACCTTTCTCAGACAAAAAGCGCCCCATCTGATGCGCTTTGGCGTTGGAAGAAGCAGTGACTCCAAGATTTCAGTACAAAAGTAGCTAAGCTGACTTTCCGGGGTCTCCCAGTTTTCAGACTCGTCAGCATCGTGGATATCATGGCCTACATTTAATGTTCGAGAGCTGATTTCAAGGTCGTCAATGTTGTCCTGCATTTTACAAATTCCTTGATCAACATTCCTGGCGGCTGCGACACTTGACAAAGATTCGACCTTTGATTCAAGCTCCTGGATATGCTTGCATAGGACTTAAAATTAAGTTTTAAGCATAATATGAATACTTAGAACTTTATTAACAGGTTCGAGGAAATTAGTATGCCCAGCGCTTAGACGTGGAACTACCTCGCCAGATAGCCAAGCTTGTCTACCTGAGCCTTGATCATAGGTCCGGGATTAGCTTCAATGTCGCCGCCATGTAGCAAGAGACGCCGAAGTTACGCCAGTATAGCACGGAAGCGCGTTAAAGAATCAGGGGCCACGACACCGCTACAAGACAAACGTCCTCGTCTCTATAACTCTGAGATCCATTGTAAATGACCAGGAAGTACATGATTGTTGATTAAATTCACTACTGTACAGGTTTCTTTAGAAGACTTCAGCTACTTTAACTATTTTATTCATATTGCTGATATTTCTTTTTTTGTCTCTTGACGCATACGTCTTATTTATACCAATGCCTAGCTTTCTGTTCACAGCTTTCAGGCTACCCCCGTTATTTGGAGCATGCTCGATCCCATCCATATTGAAGTTCTTAATGTCGGCTACCTTGCACTTATTAACTTCGATAGTTCTGCTAAATCTATCCTTTCTGTAGGTTTTGACGCTCTCATGATTTGGCGTTTCTTAATCAGATCTTTTGTCTCCTGAGATAGCTTGTCGGTATCCAGTCGAACCGTCCTACCACCTACTTCTACTGCGCACTCCGTAATCATAGCTGTTAGATTATCGTTCATTGTATAGACATTGAGATCGTCTTCATCACTTAAGGCTGAATATCTGTTCTGGAGCGACATCCTGAATTCCTCAATTTTCCCTCTTATCGCTAACTCGTTAATAGACTTCTTCATCAGTAGTTTATTTCGTTACCTCCTCAAGTATACGCTACTTCGAGACCGCACCATTCTGTGCTCACTACAGCGCACCTTTCCGTGGACGTCCACATCCTGAACGATGAGAGGTTGAGCGCATAGTATGAAGTCGATTGCATTCTTAGCCTCACCATTGAGACTATTCCAGGTCCACTGCCTGTTCGCTCGTTTGCAGAAGAAGTAATCAGGGAGAGAGTAATCAGGGTATGTAATCAGAGCGTTAATGAGAAAGACAGTAGTGCACAGCAATGCGTCATCCCGCCAGTAACGAAAGAGGAAGTAAGGAAAGCCTTAGGAGCAATGCAAAGAGGATAAACAGCTGGTGAAGATCAGGTAACAGCGGAACTTTTGAAGCACGGAGGGGAAATTGTGCTAGAAAAAGTATCCACCCTGCATTCGCAATGCGCTATGACTTCGGAAGTACCAGAAGCTTAGAAGATAGCTAGCATTATCTTAATTCATAAGAAAGGAGGGGCCAAGGACTTTACATATTACAGACCGATCAGCTTATTATCCGTTCCGCTTTAAATTACTTTCCTTATTACAGACCGATCAGCTTATTATCCGTTTCCCTTTAAATTATTTACTAAGGTAATCGCTAATAGAGTCAGGACCACTTTAGACTTTAGTCAACCAAGTGATCAGGCAGGCTTTCGGAAAAATATTCAACAATAGATCACATTCACACCATCAATCAGATGATAGACAAATGCGCCGGATATAACCAACCCCTATATAGAGCCTTCATTGATTACGAGAAAGCATTCGACTCAGTGAAAACCTCAGCTGCCATACAAGCATTGCGGAATCAGGGGGTAGAAGAGCCTTATGTGAAAATACTGGTAGATATAATGGCAACTGCACAACTACTATAGTCCTCCACGAAGTCAGCAATAAAACTCTAATAAGGAAGAGCGTCAGGCAAGGAGATACGATGTCGCCTGTGCTATTCAATGCCTGTCTACAGGAGGTATTCCGAAGCTTGAATTGGGAAAACTTGCGGATAAGAGTTAATACTTAAATAATCTGCGGTTCTCGAACGACATTGCTTTGCTGAGTCACTCAAGATAATAATTGCAAAACATGATCAATGATTTAGACAGGCAGCGCTAAACGGCGCGTCTGAAAATTAACATAGAGAAAACGAAAGTAATGTTCAACAGCTTAGCAAAATAACAGCATTTCACAATCGGAAGCGAGGTGCTGGAAGAAGTAAAGGAATCTACTTAGGGCAGGTAGTGACAGCGGATGCGGATCATGAGAGGGAAACAACTTGAAGGATAAGAATGGGGTGGAGCGCATATGGCAGGTTCTCTCAGATCATGAATTCCAGTTTACCAGTATCCCTAAAGAGAAAAGTGTACCGCAGCTGTATCTTGCCAGTACTCACCTACGGGGCAGAAACGTGGAGGTTAACGAAAAGAGTTCAGCTCAAGTTCAGGACAACGCCGGGAGCCATGGAAAAAAAATGATAGGTGTGACGTTAAGAGACCGGATGCGGGCAGAGTGGGTGAGGGAACAAACACAAGTTAATGACATCCTAGTCAAAAACAAGAGGAAGAAATGGGCTTGGGCAGGCCATGTGATGCGAAGGCAAGACAACCTCTGGTCATTAAGGGTAACGGAGTGGGTTCCAAGAGAAGCCGGGCGTAGCAGGAGGCGGAAGGATGTCAGGTGGGCCGATGAGATTAAGAAGTTCGCAGGCTTAGGGTGGGGGCGCAGCTGGCAAAGGACCGAGTTAATTGGGGATATATCGTAGAGGCCTTTGCCCTGCAGTGGGTGAAGTCGGGCTGATGATGATTGTGATGACGTGATTGTTCAGCGTTGTGCCACGAAGATGGTGCCGTGACCCGAAGCGGCTTCGAAGTGCGCGCGCTTATATGGAGGCGGGAAAGGGCAAAGCGATGAAGTTCCCAGTGGCCAGCCTAAAGGGAGCGATATGACCAGACTTGGCGGGAGCGGTTGCTGAGGGATTGATGGTAGGCCGCATTTCGCTGATAAGCTAATCCAGCAAGGCAGCCGTTTCTTCTGGAGGCGGCACGGCGAACTAGAAAAGGTCAGCAGGAGACAGGCTACCCAGGACAGCAATGAGTAAAAACTGGAAGAGCATAATGTTTGAGCGTTGTGCAACGATGACGGTGTTGTGACCCCAGCCTAACCTAAAATCTACCTCAGCGTGACTGAGTGGGACTCAAGGTAAATGTGACAATTGTACGCTAACGCGAAATTATGTAGATATGACAGGATAGAAGTGCTTCAATCTTATCTTGTAGTGTCTACCTTTTTTCCTCTGAATGGAGTTAGTAGCACGTATTACCCGAGCTTTTATTGTTCTTTATTTAATAACCGACCGAGCAGCGTCGAGTTTCTGCGCTATACGTAGCCTGCGAGACATTGTTTTCGCCTGGAACGTTAAGCAGCATTGTGTAGAGCGGTGGCGTTGCCTCTTTACCGCAAAAGACCTTCAGAGGTACGATCTGCGCTATTTTATCCATTGCATGTTGTAGACAAACACTGCATACAATAAAACGGATTCCTATGTCTAGTGCATGTTGACAAACTAAATCATGGCGGAGTTTTCTGCGATTCTGGGAAGAACAGACGCTTCCTCACAATATGGGCTAGAAACTGCCGCTGAACGAACTATAAGTGTTACGTCTCTGTGGTAAATGTGGACCCTGACGATGTGACTGCCCTCGTTACTCTCGGAAGTCTTTTCGTGTGACCGTCGATGTTCCAAGCAAACTAGATGTCATCTGTTTGTAGACAACAAATTTTCAAATTCGTGCGCACCTCGGACTATCTATTGTACGTTCTAACGCCGTTTGTGCGCCTAAGAGCCCAAATGACATTTCCTAGAACTTGAAGGGAACATAAGGTGAGGTGAATGCGGCCTTTTTTCGACCCTATTTGTCGACTTCAATTACAAAAGCGCTGCCGCTATAGCGACTATTCGTACATCACGAAGAAGTAGCTGCTGTCGCAGGTCAGTCTAGGTCGTCGTTGACCCTAGGTAGAGGTTGGACGACTTTAGTTCTTACGCTGCTCAGTGGGTGGCAATCGACGCAGGGCTGTGGTTGTGAAGAGTGAGAAGTCGCAAAACGAACGTCATTTGATGACCTATTCATGAGCGGGGCCCAGTCTCAGAGCTGTTTTCTTTATTTCTGTCTGCTGCCCCGCGTATACGAGTTGAGGAGGAAAGGAGGAGCGTAATATTTAATCGACTATACCTTCGTTGTTATTTATAATAGCTCAAGCATTCTTGCGTTGGGGCGACCAGTGATGAAATGCCTAGCTCTCGTCCGCTTTACGTAATCTCAATTAATCCACTGCATAGTCCCTTTAAGGCTATGAGGCGACAGCGCTAGGGGGTTATTGCCCATGTATACAGGTTTGGGCATTCTCTTCTTTCCATGCATAAAGCGCTAGAAATCTTTATTCACCTGAAAAAAAGTGGTTTGGTTTGGTTTATAGGGGTTTAACGTTCCAAATGGAATAAGGTTATGAGAGACGCCGTAGTGAACGGCTCTGGAAATTTCGACCACCTGGGGTTCTTTAACGTGCACTGACATCACACAGTACACGAGCCTCTAGAATTTCGCCGGCATCGAAATTCGCCCCCGCAGCTGGGCCCAAACCCGCGTCATTCGGGCCAGCACCAGAGCGCGATAACCACTGAGCAACCCTGGCGGCAACTGAGCAAAAGAGAATTTGTATTATGAATCATTGCAATAACGGAAACTTAGGCACGTGAAATTAAGTATATATCATGACCCTCAATTCCTCAATTTCCCTAAACATGAAACTATATCCTACACACAGTCTGCCAGAATTGTGTGGTAATGAATTACTTTGAAACTTAAAGTTAAATTAAGGTTGCAAATGCGGCCGCCAAGCGCCATCAACCGAGAAAAAAATGACAGCGATGCAAGGCAGTCTTGTTTGCAGCTTGCGTTAGTAGTTTTTCAGAACGAGTTAAAGCATCATTTGCCCTTTCCAAGACACAATAAGTGCTGTCTTCGCTGCTTTCCTGCCTAGCGCGACATTATCTATCGCTGCAAGTTGTGCACGAGTAACATGAGAAAATTTCTAGAGTGTGAGAAATGTGCTTGTGATAATGAGATAAACTACTCATAAAATGAACTTACTATCCCCAGCTTTGGCATAAAAAGACTCCCTTGATTTTTCTTAAACAAGCATGTCATTGTCCTGTCGTGCGCCTAGACGATCAAAAGATCTGTTCTCCGAGATTCTTAGTCGGGTATCCTTCGGTGCATTTCCGAAGCTGTTGTTTACGAAATTCCGCTCTCTTGCGGCCGCTCTTACGTGGGGCAAACTGGGCGCCGCGTTAATGAGCGAATCAAGGAACACGAAAGAAACGTAGAGCAAGATAAAGAAGGCCCAAATATGCCTAAGCATACAAGGTCCTGCCCGTCACGCTCTTGTGAGCCATGTTTTTTTGGTGCGCGAATTCTATCAAAAAGCAAAGACACAAAAGCCAGAGAATTAATCGAAGCTTTTTTATTTTAAAGAAAGGAAACGGGTGCATCAGCAACACGTCCATGTCTTTGTATAAGGCAGAGAACAATTTTTTTAATCGTTCGCTATCATATCAACTTTGAAGATTGTAGCATTCCTTGCGTGTACGATGGTATATATTTGTCCGTGTTGCCTTCAAATAAACCAGTTGTGAGTGGCGCTCTTTCCATTCTATCTGCCTTGTGGTGTGTCTGTTTTTCGCGCCTGTGGCCAAAGATGTATAGTCTCCAACTTGCCCAGCAAGACGTTCTTTTAAAGAAGAGTATCGACGCAAGGACTTTGGTGAATGTGAAAATCGGGCATTTACGCCTAATGGAGTGAGCAGCAGGTGTGACCATAGCTATACCGTTCTTTATTGCTTAACTGGCAGAGCAGTGTCGCTTCTGAGCACTATAGGTAAGCCGCGAGACAGACAATGTCTTCGTCGGGATGTTAAGCAGCATAATGTAGAGCGTTGTCGTTTCCTCCTTACCGCAAAAGACCTTCATAGGTATCATCTGCGCTGTTTTATGCAGTGCGTTTTGTAGAGCAACACTGCACAGGAAAAAATCGTGTCCCATGGCTAGTGCATATTGCCAAATTAAATCATGGCACTGTTTTTTGGCGGTTCCGGGAAGAACAGAAGCTTCCTTACAATGTGGGCTAGAAACTGCCGCTCCATGAACGCGAAGTGTTACGTCTCGGGTCAAGGTGGGCCCTGACGACATGACTGCCCTTGACACTTTCGGAAGTCTTTTCATGTGACCGTCAATGCTCCAAACAAGCAAGGTGTGATCTATTTGTATAGAACAAATTTCAATATTCAGGGCTGCCTGGGACTATCTATTGTACGTTGGAACGCCTTTTGTGCGGCTAAGAGCCCAAATGGCATTTCCTTGAACTTCAAGAGAACATAACGTGCGGTGAAAGCGGCATTTTTTCGACCCCATTCGTCGACTTCAATTAGAGAAGCGCTGCCGGTATACAGACTATTCGTGCATCATGGAAAAGTACGTGTTGTCGCAGGTCAGTCCAGGGCATTGTTGACCCTGGGTAGAGATTGGACGACTCTAGTTGTTACGCTGTTCAGTGGGTGGAAGCCTGTAGTTGTGAAGAGTGAGAGCACGAAGCTTATCTGAACAACAGGCACGAAATACTCCGCAACGACGTGACTGAGCTCTATAGCAGCCCCTTGTTTTCAACGGTTATCTTTTTTCTGCGTGCAAAAGGTAAACGTTTACACGCAGGGGCTTCTCCATAGAGTTCAGTCACTTCGTTGCGGAGTGCTTTGTCCTTGTTCTTCGGATTGGCTTCGTGATCTCACTCTTCACACTTGATGACGGCTTTTAAGGCGCGGTTTTTTATTTAAGGCGGGGTTAATTATTATCAAAGATGGGTCCCCGATCAGGGAACTTGTTTGCCGATGGAACGTTGTGACTTTTTAGCTCAATTACATATGCAACAATCACCAAGGATCACATAAGGCCGGAACACGCGAGTAAGTGGAACTGCTTTAAGGAAACCTCTGATATGGTCCCCGTTGCCAAACAGCAGTGCAATTAGAGCGGCCATTTGCCTCACCAATATTCGTCACGCCGAGTTGGCCGAAATACACTCGCAACACACTGCCTTCATTGAAACACTGCATAACGTTTGTGCACGTCTGAGAACTCTATATTTGAAACCACTGTTTCAAACATGAGATCCACCAATCTCTGGAATGAAGGATGCGACAGCTTGATAAAATGCAACCGAAAGGTTCCATCGTAACAGATGTAGAAAAAAAAATTCCGCACCCTCTGCATATAAAGGTTGCGCAAATGCGACAGCAGTTCACCGAGCTGGAAGGACTGATAGGCTCTCTGCTCGTGTTACTGACCCTCGAAGCCGGCCCGCACCAACAATCGGAGCTGCGTTTTTCTTTTGTTTTCAAAATTCCCCACCTCCTTTCTTTTATTCCTTTCCTCCAACAGCATGGGCTGCAATGCTCGGCCTCCAGTATGTTACAATAAATAAATAATTATAAAATATTTACGGTGGTAAAGCGTCACTAAGCACAACATTTTGTCAGAACGTAGGTTTTTGCAAGTGAACACACTTGTCATATGTTGTTGCGGTGAGACGCAAGGCGCGTTTTGCATCTCGGAGCAGACTTAGCTGCCTCCGCCTTGTCATGTTGATATTAACGTCTCAACCAACTCTCCTTTAAACAAATTGTCTGTCTTGTGAATGTGTGTTCTTTGTCTCGTGTGTTAACTAAGCGCTAGCAAAAATGATTTCAAACACTTTCCCACTAGCCTAAGTTTCCGCCTTAATGAGCCCTTAACGTTTTGGTCATCATTGCCAATTTACCCGAAAAAATTGAGTTCAGGTGAGTCGAGTTGAGGTGTTGAATGCTACAGGTGGGATTAGCCTTGCATGTTCTGCCGGCAAATGCGCCACAGTAGCGTCACTTTTATGTTAATTTTGTCCTAAAACCTGTCGGATCTACACCGCTACGCGCACAGTCACTTATAATAGTACATATTCCACTCCTGCAGGCACCATCTATGCACACATTCACTCCATACAGTCCACATCACAGTCCACTCCAGAACTCACCATGTATGAATGAACATACTCAGTCACAGTAGAGCATAGTCCATTGCAGTGCCACAATTCAGCACACATCCACTCTCACAATGTCACACTTCCTTGAGGCGGACCTCGTGATAGAACCCTTTCGGTGAGTAAGGTACTCCCTAAGACACCAGAAGACACCACCTACGCACACATTCGATCACAGTAGACCATAGTCCGTTCCTGCTGTCACCATTTTGAAACAAGATGAGTGTCCTTCAGAAATGTTAACAGAAGGCGTGCAGCCTCCTTTTGCATGTCTGATTTCCACTCGGGTAGACAATGTCCTGAACATTGTCTAACTGAAGAACGCCGGCAGACTATTGCTCAAGTACCGCTTTTCTGGAACAATGTTGCCAGCACGAGCGCATTTTGCTCCAATGCCGTGTTTCTGTCAATGCATGCAACGCACACCTCTCTGAGACTATACCGCCACACAGCTCAAACCACGAAAGAGGTGTGCACTTACCTATGGAAACAGTTACTCTACGGATTTTGCGAAGTAGGAGGCTAATAGTGTTTTAGCGCACGGAAGGCAGCGTGAGTCAAAGACGTACAATGCACTCCTAAAAAATGTGGCAGGTTAATATAAGGCGTGATTATCTGCTGCGATAGCATACTGCTCTCGTGCAGAGGCCAGCGCAGTTGATCTGTTTGTGCTGCAACGCCTTCGAAAACCAGTCGCGGCAAAATATATTTCATTTTAGCAGGTATCAGAGAGGTTTGCAATAAATGTGATCTTTTCAGGATTGCTAGTGAAGTAATGCATTCCCACTTAACCTCTTAGGCTATGCTCGGCGGATCGTTTGGATTCGTTAACATTTTCTGTTGCGGCTCATTTCGTCGCAGTTCCAACTTAAGGGTATGAGGCGACAGCGTTTGGCGGTTGTTGCCCATGTATACAGGGTTGGTAATTCTCTACTTTCCATGCATAAACCGCTAGCAGACTTTATTCGCATGACCAAAAGAGAATTTGTTATACGAATCTTTGCAATAACTGAAACAGGGGGACGTGAAATTAAATATATAAAGTGACCCTGAATTAATCAAAAATCTCTAAACGTGAACCTATATCCTACACACAGTCTGCCAGAATTGTGTGGTAATGAATCCTTTTGACTCTAAGTTAAATTAAGGTTGCAAATGCGGCCGCCAAGCGCCATCAGCCAAAAAAAATTTACTGCGATGCAAGGCAGCCTTGTTTCCAGCTTGCGTTAGTAGTTTTTTCAGAACAAGTTAGAGCATCATCTGCCCTTTCCAAGATACAAGAAGTGCTTGCTTCGCTGCTTTCCTGCAAAGCGCGACATGATCTATTGACGTAGGTCGTGCACGAGTAATATGGAAAAATTTTCACAGTGTCAGAAATGTGCTTATGATATTAAAATAAACTACTCATAAAATTAATTTACTACCCCCGCTGTGGCATAAAAAGGCTCCGTTGACTCTTCGTAAACAAGCCTGTTATTGTCCTGGCGTGCGCCTAGACGATGAAAACATCTGCTCTCTATTGTTTGTCGAGTTTCTCAGTACACTCTCGTCTTTTCTGAACAATGACCTAGAGCTGCGTTCTCCGTCGCCGCTGCCACAGCGTCTAGCATCATTTCGCAATTGACTGAGACAGAGCGTTGCATTTGAAAGCCGATTCTCGTTATCATGTGGTCAGAACGAGTGTCTTTGGTGCGGCTGCTACGAGACAATAGACAATGAGCTCGGTGCGTTCCCTTGTGTGCTCTCCGCAGAAGCGTTAGCTGTGTTGAACGCTCAACCGCGTTGACATTTTATTGTTGACGGCCATAAACAGAATATTCTCCGGTGGGGCAGGGGGGGGGGGGGGGGCAGCGACTATCAGTTCTTATGGTTTCGATGACGCTATTTATTAGCAATTGGAGGATAAGTTGTCGGAGCGAAGGTGATGAGAAACGCCTCAAGAGCCACAAAGAGTAAAAAAAAGCGGTCGCCCTTCCTAGGCCCTTTCCCTCAAAGCTGCCAATGGTGTAGGCCAGGAGTACAGCGTATATGATTGCAGATCAAGGCTTGAAGGCTGAAAAGGTTCACATAATATAAAAAGTTCTTAGTTGTTTGGACTCGCAGACGCCAGCATTATGCCGCAAAGCTTTTTAGCATTTTATAATCGCGATAAATGTTCATAGCCAACGGGACGTGCTCTTGTTCTGGTACCACACGAGAGGTGACCAAACTTCTCCGGAATATCTGCACTTGCCCACAAATATATCTTCAGTGGTCGACCTTGGTTGATTTATTGGGCGTCATCTCACAAATCTTCGTCACTTGCTGTTATCGTCTCCAGCGGCATATATCGAATAGTGGGCCGCTAAACGACAAACAAATGCGTCCAATTTACTGGCACTGTTTTGCATGCAAAAAAATCATGAGATGTCGGTCACACCAAGCATAGGACGCTGCCGTAATTTCCCGCGAGTTCACTCTGAGTACCTGCTGCTATTGGACTGCGCTCTATTGCGAAACGAAGCTTCATTCAACGCACCGCATTTGACTTATTGTCAAAACAATTTTTTACCCCATTAAAATGAGGACAACTGTAACGCAAGGATGAGCCTATACGTTATAGCACACAGTTCACATAAGGCCTCATTGCAGCGTCTTTGCAAGCATCACAGTCAACAGCTGCTCTGAACGCAACTTATGTAACGCGCTTCACGACACATTAAAACATCCCGGTCGGTGTCGCGTGGCTGCTCTTTCTTGAGGCGTTCATGTTGTGATTATGTAGTAGACGAGCAGGATTGAGGCCTACCCGCCGCGTGGTGGTCGTTGGCGGAAATTGCGGTGCCAGACCGCACAAGCATCGAAGACTCAGCCAGTTTGATGCGACACCGGAGCTGCCGCTAAAGAACTCTGGCTACAAGTGAGAAGGCGTTGCTCAGACGAAAGCACACCTGGCCACTACCACTTGCTGCCACTTCTGGTACAATCAACCCCTCCGCGTCATAGTCAGTCTGTTTTATAGTTGCCATCTTCTTTCTCTTTATTTTTGCATCCACTCCAGACGCACTGCACGTGCCATCATTCATACATGAGGTGTCTTGATTTGCCTCCGGCGAACAGATCAGAAACGTCTGCCTCGGTTATTTCGCCACAGCTGCGTGCAACACCTACTTTTACCTGCTCACCTGGCAAACAGCCATACAAATGGCTGGGCTACGTCAAACGTGTGGCCACGTTCAATAAGCATAGGCGACGCCGTGAACCTTTCATGCGAAATCTTTGGTGTCGACAAACAAACAGCCTACTTATATGGAATCCAGGGTCCGCATTCCATAAGCTCACCATTTTAAATTGGCCATTTCGCGTCCGTCTGATCCACCGTAGTTGGTTACTTAGATATACCAGAGGCTTTAAGCGTCTAAGGAAATCCACCAGAGTATTGGGTAAAAGGCGGCGGACAGCATCGTGGCACCATATTGCAGCCAATGGCAGCCAGTAGGGAAGTGTGGCCACCTTTTGCTGGCAAAGCGCTCCGACCCAACTCACCAGTGGCTGCATATCTCAGTCAATGCCAGGCATTGGTGAAGTTGAGTATCTAGCCACCCAATGGCCTTGTCGCTTTCCATCGACACTAACAGCCGCAGGTATATTGAGTGACAAATGACAGAGGACTACACGGACGTGAAATGTACAGCTTATAGAATACGGTTCTAGGCCTCTCTCCTAACGACCTCAAAACCATTCACATTGGAGCAACAGTAGATGTTCAGGTCCATCTAATGGAAACATAATGGCCGAGATACGCCTGCATTCTGTACCTAACATCATACGATTTAAAAACTAGCAACTGCTAGTGGCCTTTTTTTCAAACCCCTCTAAACCGTCATACTTCCGTCATAGCAACAAGAGGACCCACAATACAGCTACCCAGCTGTAGCCACTTCCATGTACATAAAAATAACGCCAACAAGCGGTGACAGCTCACACAAGATCATATGCTAAGTTTTACATCAAACCATCTGCCCTCGGCTTCCATCATGAGCGCACTCTCTTACATAGTTGTTCATGGACGTGATGACTTCGTTAGTCTCTGAGCGTCCCTCGGGTGAGCGCTCCAGCACAAGCAGTCAATCCGTGTACTACGCGAGTGTGGTTGAAAGCTAGCTGCCCCACAGGAGTGCTTGGCGGGAGCCTTGCGTGTCGTGAGCCGTGAGTGCAACGCCCTGCTTGCGATTAAATAAGCCGAGAACGACGATTGACCTGCTTGAGTTCCGACACCTCGAGGACTTGCAACCACCGCTCAAACTGTTTACTGCAGTGACGCATTGTACGTTCACAGGAGGATGCGTCCACGTGGCTACTCTTTTTATGCTCCGGACTTCACAAGACAACCGCCTGATATCAGCAAGTGCCTGCACTGAAAAGAGTAAATAGTGAGCCATGTCGAGGGCTATCATAATCGTTCCGCACTGCCCTTGCCGCCACCGGGCCGAAGATAAGCCACGGCTTTGTGGCGAAGATCCCACAGCCTCGTAGATGCTACTAAAAACACCTCCCTACGGAGAGGATGATGCCTTGAGGGGAAATGTCGAATATACTCGGCCGCCCACGACGCTACTCAATCACATCCGTGGCCAGGCAGTAGATCCAGCGAAAAACAGCGACATCTCCCAAAACTGCCAAGACGACATGCGCCATTCGCGAATCGAAGAACAGGCCCTACACCGTAACTGAAGTGTAACTGTAAGACATGATCCTGCGATCTCGGCATGGCTATCGATAGGCGTAAATTTTCAGAACTGGTAGACAGAGGAGCGGAATAGTTATTGATAACTGCATCCTATACCGCAAAGGTCGCGAAGGTGCAACCGTAGCGGAAGACGCACGAAACCGTACCTGCAGGGCCCATTTGGTAACGCCCACGGAATGATGCCCAATGAAAGTGACGGTGGGTATTCCCTTGTGCCCTGGAGTATTCAACGTTTAAAAGTGCTCAAGCGATGTGGTTAAGGAATTGACTTCATCTGCCCGCATCAAGTAATGATTTATCTACTTAAGCAGTCCATCAAGCTCTCTTCTGTGATCGTTCGGTTCTCACTTAAAACAGAAGAGAAAAAATGTGCTGTTCTCGGCTTATTTGTGGAGTTTACCGTCCCACACTGCCGAAACGGTATCGCTTGCGTAGGTGCCAGGGAAGCTAAAACATCGAAGGCATCATCAAGGAAAACGCAAGGCCACGCTTCCTAGCCGAAAATTTTTCATTGCAAGCCGTCGCCTTTTTACGCAATTCACAAGATTTGGTACTGATTACAATAACTACAAGTGAATACCACCGCTAAATAAACATGTAAACAAAGGCCAAAGCTCTCCATCGGTTCTTACGAAGTGTATGAGCCAGAATACTGAGGTACCAGGAATTAAGTGCAAGAACCGCAAATGGACAACGTCATCCTGCCGTCTTAGAGCAATTTGGCGCCATCTCTTTGTGTTTTGTGAAGACCCAGGGTGTTCGAAATTATCCGGAGCCCTCTACTACAGCGTCCTTCGCATCATCAGTCACTTTGGGACATTAAACGACATAAAACCAAGCCGTTTTTTGAAGAAGAAAGAAAGCATGTTTAAAATTTGCGCTGATTACGGCGATTTGAAGCGACCGAAGAAACGTATATTTTCTAGGAATCTCAAGAGCGGCTACTTTCAGATCGAAGGAAATCGTTCAGATCAAGTTCAAAGAGTCCATAAAACGCAATCTCCATCATTACCCATCGTTGTGGCTCTGTGGTTAGGGCGCTCGGCTACTGATCCGGAAAACTTGGGTTTGAATCCGACCGCGGCGGCCGTGTTTCGATGGGTGCGAAACGCAAAGGCACTCGTGTGCTCGGAACTGCCTTTGCACGCTAAAGATCCCCAGGCGGTAAAAATTATTGCGGACGCCTTCACTACGGCACCTCTTTCTTCCTTTTTTCTATCACTCTCTCAGTCCCTCCTTTATCCCTTCGCTTACGGCGCGGCTCAGGTGGTTCTGCGTGTCAATCCATCATACGGCTATTCCACAGGCTAAAATGTCCAATCAGCATCAACAGATTTCACAGAATCTCGGGGTCTTTCAGGACAGGAAAGCACCTTATACAGTAATGCGAGATCTCAATGTCCTTTTTTATTGTTCGCTGTAGTATGTCTCAGAAAAACAATGAATCACGGCACCTTACAAAGCAATAATCGATCGCCTCTGGTTGGCCGCACAGGCTATAGTTCACCGATCACGGCACGAAAGTCCCCCTGGCGCGATGGCAGGTACTCACGGGTAAAGTCTAAGTGAGGAGTTAAAAAACGATTTTGCCGCGGGTTGAATTTAAATTCGCTGAACTCGCTTCAATACACTCGAATCCATAAAACGAAGGTAAGGCTGCCGATACACGGGCACAGGGAAGCAAGCTTCTATTAGTACTTTTTTCATCAGACAGTTCAAAGAAATATTGCAATGGAAAACGAGGAGTCGAGAAATGAAACGTCTCAGCAACATCCGTCAGGAGTCCCCACAAAACCCGTTCTCGGCCTTGATCAGTCGAAGCAAGCAGATAAGGCAGGTTACAACTTAGTCGCCTTCTAAGTGCCGCTGGCTGGCAAGCCTGGGTGGCTTGCAGCTTTAAAGAGGAGAATGCGCGAAACAACCTCGTGAACAAAGCAGTAAACGAGGCAAACAGCTCCAGACTCGACAGAAAGAAACAAATTTTCTTATTTATTTTATTTATTTATTTACAGGATACTGCCGGCCTCAGTTTGAGGCCTTAGGCAGGAGTGGGCATATCAATAATACATCAAGAAAACGAACATAGAGAAAAACATCGCAAGAATTTTAATGAGAAGAAGAGACGAAATCCAGCAATAATAATAGTAACGAAAAGTAAAGCGCGACTAAAACAACAAGGCGCGTACACAGCAGCATGACACAACCACGCATGCTCAGTCACTTGAGCAAGAAACGAAATGTACAAACAATGAAAACAATCATGCATATGAAGCACTCAAGGCATTGCGCACAACGACACGATGGTAATTCTATTTTGCTTCAATACTGTTAAGCATGCCGAAGAATGACTGGACCGTAGGGCATTCCACTGTACTTGAGGTGAGCGCATTCCACTCACGTACTGTCCGTGGAAAAAACGAGTTTTTAAACACGTTAGTCCTGCAAGAAAATTCTTTAAATTTTTTCGAATGATTAGATCGTTTTGGGCGCTTAGAAACTAAATTATAGTACACATCCTTATCTATTCCCAGCATATCATGATATAGTAGGTACATATATTTCAGTCTGTCCCTATACCGTCTCAATTTTAATGGCTCTAAGTTTGCGTTCTTTAGAAGAACCGTCGGAGATACTTGCCAGCTATAACAGTTGAATATAAATCTAACCGATTTTCTTTGAATGCTTTCTAACTGTGTTATGTTTTTCTGGATATACGGGTCCCATACTACTGAGGCGTACTCAAGAATTGGTCTAATGTACGTTTTGTACGCTAAAAGAAGGATTTCTTGTGTTGATTGTCGAAGCGACCTCCTCAAGTAACCAAGCTTGCGCATTGCTTTTTTTGAAATATATGACATATGCTCGTTCCATCTGAGGTCAGATGTAATTACGAGACCCAAGTATTTGTAGCTGCTGACCGTAGAGAGAATATTACCGCGAGTGCTGTAAGAAAATTTTAAAGGGTTTCGTTTTCGCGTGATTGACATAGCGACCGTTTTCTTTGCATTCATAGTCATTCGCCATGTGGCGCACCATGCTTCTACGCTGGCCAATGATGAATTCAAACAAACCTGGTCACTGCAGTTATTGATTTCTTGATATAGTATGCAGTCATCTGCAAATAACCTTATTTTCACGTTCACTACTTGTATTATGTCATTGACGAAGATAAGAAAGAAAAGGGGCCCAAGGACGGATCCCTGTGGAATGCCCGACTGTACCGGTGCTGAGTCAGAGCGCACACCATCAATAAACACACTCTGTCGCCGTGATGACAAATATGCAGAAATCCATGCAAGCAGCAGATCATTTTTAAGTATTGGCTGTAGTTTTAAAAGTAGTTTAGAATGAGACACGCGGTCTAATGCCTTTTCGAAATCTATGAATATCATATCCATTTGACCCTGCTTGTCTAAAATTGCTGCGAATTCATGAATGGTTTCGAGAAGCTGCGTTGTTGTAGATAATCCCTTTCGAAACCCATGGTGCCTGGAATCATTTATGTTGTTGTCATTCACAAAGACCGAAATATATTTGAATATAATATGTTCAAGTGTTTTGGCGCATGTGGGCAGCAATGAAATTGGTCTGTACGAAGTGATAAGCGACCGGTTTTCTGTTTTGGGTATTGGGGTAACCTTTGCGTACTTCCAGTCATTTGGGAGTGCTGCACACGATAAAGACTTATTAAACAGAATACACAAATACTTCCAGCACCACTCGGCGTATCTCATAAGAAATGCAGTAGGTATGCCGTCCATTCCAGGCGATTTCTTGATATTTAGATTTAACAAGAGGGATAAAATGCCTTCTTCAGTCACTGAGATATTATCAATGGGTGGGCACTCAATTAAAGGATTAAAGGTTGGCTTTCGACCGTCATCATTCGTAAACACCGAACAAAAGATCTAATTGAAAGTATTTGCAATCAAACATTTATCTGTTACGGTTTCTCCGTCTATGCAGAAACTGGATAGGGGCTGTTTTTTCGAAGAAAAGTGTCGCTAAAACTTTGCAGGGGAGGAAAGCAGATAATTCTTCAAAGATACACTTTGGTAGTATTCCTTTGCATTTTTAATGGCCATTTTTAGTTGGAGGCGTATGTTAGAAAGTTTAATGGTGTTAATCTCTGTTGGACGCTGACGGTGTTGTTTTCTTATTCGTTTAGCTTTCCGCCCTATCCGTACTATTTTCTTCGTCATCCATGGACGTTTGCGCTGCTGTATACTTAGTTTCGTGGGAACAAAGTTCTTAACGCATTTCAGGACTAGGTTCTTAAAGAAAGACCATAGCTCGTTCACGCAGCATGTGCTTGATTCAGAAAGCGAGATAAAATCCAACAGCGACCTATCCATGGCGTCTAAAATATCGACGTCTTCAGCGCGCGAAAACTTTGGAACGAAACTTTTTTTCCTTTCAATGTCAGTGGTACGGCGAAGTTGAACTGTTAAAGATATCATTTTGTGGTCAGATATTCCATCAAAAATATGTACTTCGGGATTACGGTTGAGCACTGCATTGCTTACAAGAAATAGGTCTAAAATTGAAGCTGTCTCGTTTTGAATTCTGGTGGGCACTTTTACCAACTGAGCCAAGTCATGAAATATTACGAGGTCAACAAAAGGTTCAGCTTTGCTTGTAAGGGGTTCGGGAAAATCGCTACTCCAGTTTATTGACGGCATATTGAAGTCGCCACCCAAGAGGACATTGTAAGAATAGCTTTGAATGGAACAAAGAAATTCGTTTAGCTCGGAAAAAAAGTTTTCTTGTGTAGGTGGACGATAAAAGCCACCCACAATTAAATTGTGCTCATCGAACTGTACTTTAATGATGACGCACTCGATTGCAGGTATATAAGGTAACTTTGAGACAAGTAATGATTGTTGGTAAATAATTGCAACCCCTCCGCCTCGCGAATTTCTATCTTTCCGGTGAATTCCGTAACCTGGTGGTGTTATTTCGTCGTCGGAGATATCAGAGTGAAGCCAAGTTTCTGTAACTATAAGAATATGCGGTTGGTGCGTCATAATAATACTTTCAATGCCATCTGATTTATTAATGATGCTGCGTGCGTTAACGTTGAGGCAACGGAGTGGCTTTTTGACATGGGTTTCGGTTCACTGGGGCGGTGACGGTGGGTTATGTGCGTCTACTGTTGGTCTGCTTGTGGGAATCCTTCCGTTACTTGCACTATCCCAAAGGAACAGTTCGCCGTTAATTCTAATTTTGTCGTACACTAGTTGCACTTTCCCTCCAGCTGCTCTAATTTCCGAAGTACTATCCCAGAGTTTCTTTCTTTTGAGCATTGTATGTGCTGAAAAATCTTCCGAAACTGAGAATGCTTTATTCTTCAATTTGGAACAATTCTTTAGAATGGTCATTTTTTCGCGGTGGTCGAAGAGCTTAATTATTACCGGGCGTGGTCTAGTCCCTTGTTTGCGCCCAATCCTATGTATACGCTCTACCGAAGACACTTGCACTCCAATGGTGTTCTCAAACACGCCCTCAATCACAGCTTCCTTCAGATCGTCTTGAGTTTCTTCATCTTTTTCTTTGACCCCGAAAACTAGAAGGTTGTTCCTCCGGGAACGGTCCTCTAGGTCAATAAATTTGTCTTGCAAGCTGCGGACAGTTTTTTCGAGACCAGAGACTTTTTGCTAATTTCCTTAACAGCCGATGATGACTCCTCAACCACCTTTAGCTTCATTTCAATTTCTTCTAACCTCTTTTCAAATTTCTTTTGCCCATTAAGTATTTCGGCTAGCATTTCCTCAGTGGTGGGCGCAGGATTCGGCTCTACATCTCCAGAAAGCATTAGTAACGAAAACACAAAATCACGAACAACCAAGCACAGTGTACATAGGATTGGTGGGCACGTCAGCTGGATGAAGCATCTATCGCTAGATTTAACAGTAGAATACTTGTTACTGACCTGCATGTAAAAAAGCAACGGGCTGGACATGCTGTCAGGCAGCCAGCCAACGTGCCCACTGGAAGGCGTTGATGGTGGCTGGCTTCTTATATAGGCTCTTGATGATGTCGATGGGCCTGGACGCTTTGACGTCCAGCGATCGTCATGGTGCAGCGGCTCGTACGCGCAGACTCCGTAGGTGGCTGGTATTGTGATGACCAAGCACGCTGAATCTTGCAATGCGCTGACCGATGTTGTGCCAAAAAGGAAGAACTGCATGTAAAAAAGCAACGGGTTGGACATGCTGTCAGGCGGCCAGCCAACGTGCCGCATAGACTCCCATTGAGAGCGCCAAACATTGGTCGCGAGTAGTCTGTGCAGCGCTTGCACCTTATTCCTCGCACAGTGCATTACTTGCAATGAGTAGACGAGCTTTGCAACGAAGATGTTGTAGGCTTGTGCCCGAGCAAAAATTGAGAGCTCCCGATCCATCCACGCCTGCGTTAGGTGCCTCACAGAGAGATCTTGAGACTCCCAAGAAGACCCATTATTCCGGACCTGATGAAGGGGAACTCCAAGATGCTGTTGGGAATCAGAGTACAAGCTAATGCCACTAAAACCGTTAGTTTTCGTGCCCTAGAAAGCCAGCCAGAATCGTTTACATTTTTCTATATTTAGAGCCACGCCAGGGACGTCACAAAGCGGTGCTCCTAACAGCTTCAAGCACCCATTTTTATTTGAGCAGAGAAGGGCGATGTCTTCAGCATAGGCTAAAATTACAATTTCTGACTGATTAAGAGAAAATCCTCAAATAGCTAGACATTGATGGTACCAAGCCACATGGGTTCGAGGTACAAAGCAAACAACAGAGGTGATAATGGACAGCCCTGCCGGACAGACGTGATTAGTTGAATTGGTTTGATAAGTTCATTATCTACGATCAACCTTCTATATGACGCTTTGTAACGTAGTCTAATGTCCTTAAACAATGCATCCCCAATGTTTGCACGTTCCAAGACAGCAAACAAACGACCATTACACACCTTATCAAAAACCTTCGCAAGACCAATCTGAATTAGGGCAACCTGACCAGCCTTATCTGTTGCCGACTCCAACACCGAACGTCCAATATGTGTATGAGTTTGGATACTGTTTCTTCGTATGCCACATGCTTGATGTGAGCCAATTATATCCAACGCCACATGAACCAACTAGCCCAGCAATTTACTCTATTGGCAGAAAAGGTTTTGCCAATATTGTGTAGTATACATTCCACAACGAAATTGGATGGAACCCTTCGATAGTCCTCAACCGGCTCTTACCTGTGCTTTTCGTACTCAGTATGGTATGACCAGCATAAAAAGTCGGAGGCAAAAATCCAACATCGTATGCAACCCTGAACACTTCCAACAAGACAGGCGCCAGGCAAGGCGAGAACGTTCGGTAGAATTCGCTACTCAAGCCATCCCGGCCAGACCTGTGCCCCTGCAGAGGGGAAATTGTCAATTTGACTTGGTCCAAGCAAAGAGGACCCTCGATTAAAGGTCGGGGCTCCTCACCAAGTCGAAGAAATGCATCACAGAAGCGACGGAATCTGACCCACTGTCACAAAATTTGGCGCATATTCGAAAAAAAAGAGCAACACGGAAGCAATCGCGCCCGCGCGCACCGTGAATAAAACAAAAACATCGGAGAAGGAACCCCGGAGAGCCCGTCGTCTTGCGTGTGCTGCTGCCCTTTCCACTCGGCTAGGGGCTCGACGGTCTACTACCTCCTCGTGGTGAGCCCTGGTTAACGCTAAGAGTAGTCCAAGAGAGATGGAGATTGTGTTGCATAAGTTCTCCGTCTCATCAGCTTGGCTCGGTTGGCGTGAGCCTGTAAAGCAAGCCGAAGGCTGGGTGAGGTTGGGTTCTCAGTAACATGGGTGAGCTCTCACCCGGGGCGGCCCTACTGAAAATAGGGCTAATTCTTGCTCCCTAAAGGGGGTACGGCGCCTCGGGGACGACGGTTTTTGGAAGGTGGTGATCCGCGGCCCCAACCAGAACATTGGCAGTTTCGCTGATGATGGGCTGGGTTGACTGCGCCGTCTGTTCTCGGTGGCCGAACCGGAAGGTTTGGCTCCCTGGACGTAGTCTAAGTCTGCGACCGGGGCTGTGGAGTACGTGAGATGCTCCCCGGCCGGGTAACCGTGGGAGGGGTAGCGTCCTCCTGTAACCCAGCGGGCGGCGGGCCTCGGCGATGAAGGCCCTTGGCGTAACGCCGGGAGCAGTTGCGTGCTCCTGTAACCCAGTCTATTGGGGGCGACTGTCATTGGTGAACCTGGGAAGGGCTGTGGTGACCCTCTCCCTCTCACCGAAAGCGAGTGAGTTCATACGCCACGGCAGCTTAGGGACAGGCTGCTGTGGCTAAGTCTCAAGCGAATACGCTGCAGGGAAATCCCCGCTGACTAAACTCATCAGGGGTAGGGGCGTCCCTGTGTAACCCGAGCCCTACCATCACTCGACAGCGCTGCTTGGGTCTGTCCTCGGTCCCCCACCGGGCAACCAGGGCAATCTCTGGGAAACGCTGAGGCCTGCGGGCGTCTCAGTAGGCGAAGAGACCGAGGGCGAAGCGAAAGCAGGACTGGCGCTTGCGTCTCTTGAGAGCCTGTGAGTAGTACTGCTGTGAGACCATAGGGGTGTGGGATGAAGCCCACACTCGCACTTCCCGGTACGTAGGCGGTATGTCCTGACTTAGTACACCAGGGCCGGCGTCAAACCCAAGACGCTTAATAAAATTTGGTATAATCCGGCTCTCGCTTGGAGTGCGGCACGAAGAGACTACCCGAAGTCGAGGGCGCTTCGGCGTCTGGCAGGGGTGCGCACCTCGGAAGCGCACCACGGGGAGTAGCGACCCCGCCTATCCGAAGCTCCTGGGTTGGACCCAGACACGACCAACGAGGTGGCAGTAGTGGACCAGCCCGCCACGCTCGATGGGAGGGCTTTCGGGCCCGAGGATAACCAAACCTAAATTGGTACAAGAGCAGTCTCTGGTGTGGGGGTCCACCAGTGGTCGAGCTTTGCTCCAACTTATGGGACTTGCTTCTTGGGAAGTGGTCTGGCCCCGGCCTACTCCGTGTATGGCTGGGGGGGGGGGGAACACTTGTGGCAGACCGAAAACATCTTATCACCGAAGCGGTGGCCTTGTGGTAGAGCATCCGCCTCGCATTCGGGAGGTGCTGGGTTCGATCCCCAGTGCCGCCGGTTACCCATTGGTTTTTATTGGGTACAAGATTTCTCCCGGCCTGGTGCTCGGCTCTTCTGGGTGAGATGCTTGGGAAAAAGGGACTTGCCCCCAGTTGCTCTGATGGATCAGCGATAAGTTCCGCCGTCAACAACGTTAAATCTGCCTCGTGTGGTAGAAGCCCATTTGTGGCCCTTTTTTAACGAAGCTCACAACGACGGGATTTGAAGCCGCAGGCTCCTTTTCCAAGCCTGTAACCCAACTAAGCCGAGCACCAGGCTGAGTAACAGCTTGTACCCATTTCGAGGAAACCGGTGGGTGCCCGGCCGGCGGCGGGAGTGTACCCACCACCTCCCGAAGCCGAGGCGGGTGCTCGGGAGTCGTTAGACGTTCTCCAGCCAGCTATTTTTTGCCTCCTTTTCGCTTTAGCCACAAGTAATTGCGAAAGCTCCAGAACAATGAGTCTAGAACCCTGTGTTCAGGCAGAAGATATTCTGTGCTGTGCGCGCTTTCTTGAGACAAGTGATGTCCTAGTGAGCCTATCTATGCGCCGCTGTACATGGATCACATTGTTAAGAATTGACCTTGTCATTTGGTCTTTTTTATTCAGAACGCTTTACAAGGATATGCTCCGCTGAAGTACGCTTTTTTTGCGCTGATGTCGAATGCATCAGTAATATTTTAATAAAAAATCTTATAATTCAAGTTTTCGCGGATACCTGAGTGAAAAAAAAAACAATATTCGCTGAAAAACCTGCAACGGAAATAAAATTATGCATAAAGATAGATTGTCCCCGCCGGCTACGACTAACGGCTAGCGGAGTGGGTTATTTTCATGCCCATCCTAGTCATTGTCCTGGCGTGTGTTTTGCGCAGAAAAAAAAAACTCTCCTTAGCGCAGCTTCTCAATCCACGCCTCCATTTCTTGAACCCTGGTCAACAGCTACGTTTCTCGCCTTCTTTTTCACTGCGTTTAGCCAAACTGTATAATTTCTTTTTTTTTCAATCTTCACTGGGGCTAAGTGTTAGGTATACGGGCTTTTCTTCAATGCAATGAAACGAAGCTGACTTTCGCTGATGTCGCTATTGCGAGACGATTGAATATTGAAATTGTGTATTCTCTGTGCTTCGCACAAGAGTCATAAGTGTTGCGCACTCAACCGCCTTCGCACTGCACCACTGCCGGTGTTCAAAACCCACTTGTGGTGGAGGCACCGACATTCCATCCATGTGAATCCCTAGAAATTCCTTATTTATTGCCAGCAGAAAGTGAAGCTGTGAGAGCGTATTTCAAAAGAGAAAAAATACGAACGGAGCAAACGGTAACTGAAAACAGCTAACGGTAAGCCCCCCGCGGTCGCTCAGTGGTTAAGGCTCTCACTACTGAGCCGGAGTTCCTGGCATCGAACCCGACTGCGGCGGCCGCGCTTCGATGGAGGCGAAACGCATCAGTCGCCCGTGTGCTGTGCAATGTCAGCGCACGTTAAAGATCCCCAGGTGGTGCTACTTGATGATGATGGTGTCGTACTTATTCCGGAGCCCTCTTCTTCTTCTCCTTAGTAAGCATGGCGCATACCCACGCAGGCGGATTGGCCAAGGTTCAGTGGATAATTCTAATGAGGTATTTGCGCGGGGAAAAATAGGCGTGAGGGGACTAAATCAATATAAAAATTGGAACAATCAAATGAATCAAAGAAATGAAATACCAGGAATTGAATCAAGCATTTTCGGACATGCGACAAAAGTTTGTATACAGCTAACAAAGTAATCAATCAGTTGCACTTAAGTAATCATGAAGGTAGCCGCAGACACTGCTTAAAGAGAATACCTTTGCGCTGACACTGAACGAAAGAATAACTGAAAGAGACAGTGGGAGTCCTAACCTCAAAATAGGAACCTCCAAATACTGTTTTCTCTGAATTGCGAACCGCCGGCAAGAGAGGAGAAAATGATCTATTGTTGCAACTTGCCCACATGATACACAAAAGTTTGTCCCAGCAAACCCACATCTGCATAAGCACAAATTTAGGTGAGAGATTCTCCCTCGCAGAATCGTCATTGACGCCTCACAAAGCCTTGATTTACACCACCCCATATTCCATGGGAATCTTAAGTGGCTAAAATCCACGGTATTGAGCAATGAATCACTCAGGTTGGCTGAAATATGTTGTAAGCGCTGGAAACGTGAAGTTTCTAACAGAATGAGGTGAGGGACGGGATAGATTACAGAAGCGCTGAGAGCTGACCTTGCCAATAAATCAGCCACCTCGTTAAAATAGACGCCCGAATGCCCAGGTACCCAGACAAAGGGATCTCACGCACTGTGCTCGAAAAAAACTTAAGCGAACGATTCAATAAAGATTTTCCCGAATTTTGGAAAGAGACTAGAACTGAAATGCAGTCTGCAATAATAAAAACCCGTGCTTCATGCCAAGGAAGCTCGAGAAGAGCCAAACCAATGGCCAGAAACCTTTAGAAGAATATAGGAGTATAATCTGGGATACGAACGGAATAGCTCCAAGCCAGCTCCTGCGAATATATGCCAACCGCCGCCTTCTCAAAGCTGCCGGAGGCATCAGTGGAGATAACAGTATCAAGAGGAAAATTCTGTAGGTGTTCAGAAAGGAGACCATTTAGGATATTTGAGGGCATATGTTTCGCATGGGACGGGAAAATATGGTCATAATAGAAGACGGGGTCAGCCTGCTTATCTGCAACTTGTTGCAAGGAGATCAGAATATCCTGAAGCGGGGCTAACAGATTCTGCGTGAACCTAACTTGCGGAAGCTGATAGCGTGGCCAATGATTAGTGAAAAATAGGTGTGGTTGGGATAGAAGAATGGGAATAATAACGCCGGAAGCTGGGTCAAAGGACCTGAGCAGAGTACGCACTGTTACAAATTGGAAGCGGGAAAAGAGATCGGGGATACGGGCTTCCAGATAAAGGACAGCGTTTGATGCTGATTTTGGGAGCCCGAGCCATAGCCGTAGGGCACGCCTTTCCAGTAACGCTAGTGGCTGCAGCTTGTAGTTGGCGCTACCAAAGAACAATGCACAACCAAATTCCAGAATCGGTCTCATATAAGCCTTATTGAGCATATGTGTCACGACGCATGCCAAACTTTTCATTGCCAACTCGTGTCAACCAACCCAGAGCACGTTCCCCTAAATAACATTATTCTTAATATGGCGTCACCAGTCGAAGCTTTGATCATAAGTAACGCCTAGGTGTTTAACCGACTCCACCTGCGGAATTGGAGTGTAGCGGTATACTAGCGAGATGTACTAAGGAGTGTCGGGCGGAAAAACCAGCACGCCACATTTTCTGACATTAAGTGATAAATTAATTTGGTTCAACCAGACTTCAATAGCATTCAGGTATGCCTGCAAACACTCGTATAGTGCCTGAATATTCTTTGCTGATGCGAAAAATGCTATATTGTCTGCGTATACATAACTGCAATGTTTGAATGAATGGGTATGTCCCGAACCAATATATTGAAAAGCAGTGGAGACAAAACACATCTTGCGGCACACCTCTTTATTGAACGTAGGTATTAGAATAGAAACATCCGTCTGTACACAAGAAAAATCTACCTTTTAAAAATTCACAAATCCAAGCATTGATGCAGTGCGGTGGATGTAGCTGAGCGAGACTGTTAATAGGACCATGTGTTCAACGCTGTCATAGGCTTTAGCAACATCAAGTGTCACCAAGGCCGCAACTTCTCTCTTGCGCATTGAGAGTCGTATTCGGCTCTCAAGATCCACATGCGCGGACCATATGAAACAACCGCGACGAAAGCCAATCTGTGCGGAGCTGAGGCCGTTAACGTGATGAACATGTTCTGTGACGCAGCTGTGTACTACTCTTTCTATTAGCTTTTCTAAATTTGAGGTTAAAGCAATCGGCCTAATATTGTCTAAATGAAATTCATTCACTGCATTTTTAAAAGTAGAATTATTTTCGCAATTTTCAACTGTAAGGAATCCAACAGTTTTCCAGTGACGCATTTACAATATCCAGAAAGTGAGTTAAAAAGTCTTGCGATAAAATCTTTAACATGCCCACAGTAACCCCATCAGATCCCGAGGGCAGCAGACTGCATCGAGGAAACAATTGGGAGGAGTTCCGGCACGTCCACCTCGGGGTTGTCCGAGCTGGGAGTGAGAGTGTGCGAAGGTTCCGTTTTCTGCACTTGGAAACGTAAAGCAAGCCCCTGAGCGATACGTTCAATGTGTTGCTTAGCCCCCTGTGGAGACAATAATATTGCCTTTATGCGGTTGGAGGCCGGAGAGTTCTTATTCTGCGCCATGAACCTATATAGAGCCTTCTTATTCTGAGATTTAGAGAGATATGTGTTTAAATTTTGATTGTAATCCTCCTTTGCTTTTTAACAGTTCTTTTGAAAGATGCAGAGTAGAACTTATAATTTATCCAATCAGCTAGGCTCTGATTATAGGAAAGGTTTTTCAATGCTGCTTTTCTAAGGCGATAAGTTTTCGCACACTCCTCCGTCCACCAAGAAGACGGCTGTCTGGCAGGGGCAGTAGCACGCACAGAGAATACAGAGCTCTCAGCAGCATCTGGCAGAAAGGAAATTGCCCGCTGAGCTCTTCCTGCTCTACCTGAGCTAACTATGGAGGGCAGCGAGGCAAATATGAACTTTGTATATGTAGATAGGAGAGGACATAGTAGTAAAGGTTATTGGAAAGTGGTCACTAGATGTACCTGAGTCTACTGTTCACCATGCAGATACTCCAACCCCACGAGATGCTAATCTTACATCTATGACAATGAGAAACTCCACGCATAAAGTTACTGCTCCGGAATTGCAGCCGCGCACTGCATTCATAGGCATCCATGACCAGAGAAGCTAGCCGCAGGAGTCAGAGCGACAACCCCAGACACTGTGGTGCGAATTATAATCTCCTGCGATGACTGTGGTGTTTGCTCCGCTCAGTAAGGTATCCAAACATTCTGTCCTGTGAAAACCTAGAGGAAAGTAGACGTTAGCAATAGTTACTGTGGCTCACTGTGGAAGGGAGATTTCATCCGCATACAACGCACAGTCAGGGAGCATAACTTTCTGCGAGATTGATGCCCTGTGACATATTTTTGTAGAGATCATAGTTATTAGCCCACCACCCCTGTCATAAATGCGGTCTACAATGAAAACATGAAATTTTTTCATTGAAAATGATTTAGTGGAAAGAGCCACGTTTCCTGTGAAATCACAATATCTAGATTATGTTTATGAAAAAGTATTTCAAGATCCGTGAGAGAAGAAAGTACAGAACGACAATTCCATTGCAGAACTTTTAGACCCGCCATGATTATTTACTGATGAAAGAGGCAGCAACAGTTTCCTTCAGCACATCAGTTTGGGGGATTGGTTTGGGGGTCCTTTCTTTCCTTTGATTTGCGGAACAGCTGACTTCGAGGGTGAGGAAGAAGCTCGACGCTTCTGGGAAGGGCAGAACATTTCAAAATCCGTGTTACAGATCTCTCCGTGAGAGACACTGCCAGGAGCGCTGCTGGCAGGCGGGACTTGGGATGCGTCAGGAGGAGACTTGGAGTCACTCTTACTAGCAGCACAATCTAGGAGCGATGCAGGCATATGAATTATTCTTTCGATCCAGAATTGCATACGCATCTGCTCTCGAGCATCGCTTGGGTTGAATTATATCTAGCAGGCTTTGTTCGTCAGCTCGCTTCGAGGAGTTGACATCATCAGATGAGTGGTTACACTTGCAGAGGCAATACTGGGACTGATCAGAGGAGCAGCTGTCATCCGAATGCCCTTCTCCACAAACACGGCAGCGGGTCGCCGATTTACACGCTTTACCATTGTGACCGAACCGCCAACAGTTTGTGTATTGAAGTGGACGAGGATGCAGAGGATCGACACGATACACTATTGGCCAGACCTTGAGCTCAGAAGGACAGGAGGAGCCAGCAAAAGTAGTTATAACTGATTCTGTCGCTACACGCACGCCATTTATTTCTCTACTGCACCTGGTAGACAGAAAGAACCCCCAAACCTGCATCCTGAAAGTCCTCCAGTATTTCCTGTGGAGAAGATGCTGGGTCCACTCCACGAACAATACCTTTGGAGCAGGCGAGCTGTTCAGGGATGAATACTTTCACCGCTAATGACTGAAACATTTTGCACTGTAGGAGGTCTGTGACGCAAGCAATGTCAGTGGACTTGAAAACAATGCCTCTATGGCCGAACGGTCGCACCTTAGAGATCTGGAGGTAGTGGGTAGTGAGAGACCTTAGCTCCTCCTGAAGAACCTTAGAGGTTTTCATCTTGATCATTCCTTCACCTATCGGTACGAGCGCCACAGGGATGACGTCAATTCCATATTTCCTAAAAAGGTCCAGCAGCAAGTTTTGGTTGGGCAGGCTGGCAAACCAGGCTGTCAACCCTCCGCCCGGGGAGATCAGCGACATACCTGAGCCAAACGCTCCCTCAAGTGCACATTAACCGCGCCTACAGACTTAACTTTATACCTGGCCATATCCCCCACGCAGAACGGCCTCCCCAGTGATGAGCACGCAGACACCACCAAGAAACCACAGGCACCACAGGAAAACAGGCGTCGGCAGTCTCTTATTCTCTTCTACTTGCCCTCACAGTACGTCACCTTTAACAACCTATCCTATCCCATTAACGTCAGGCGTTCCGCAAGCGTCTGTCCTCGGTCCGCTTCTGTCTATAATTTATATTAACGATTTACCAACGCATGTATCCAGTAATATTCGCATGTTCGCCGATGATTGTGTAATTTACCGCAAACTTAATAACGCTTCTGACCAAACATCTCTTCAACACGACCTTAACCGCATCCAGGAATGGTGTGCCAATTGGTTAAAGGAACTTAACCCTCAAAAATGTAAAATCTTGTCCTTCACGCGTCATCGCAATCCACTTCATTTCCCATACACCATAGCTAACGTCCCTGTACACCCGGTTCTATCATACAAATAATTGGGCATTACCTTGTGTAGCGACTTGTCCTGGAGCACACACGCTACGAACGTCATTTTATCCGCTAATGTAACACTTGGATTTTTAAGACGTCATCTCCGCCAAGTCCCTAAACATGTGAAGTTATTAGCGTACAAAGCTCTTGTCAGACCAAAATTAGAATATGCCTCACCCATTTGGAGCCCACACCAAGCTTATCTTATAAATGCACTCGAATCAGTCCAAAACAGAGAAGCCAGATGCATTCATTCATCATATTCTTACGCCATCAGTGTGTCAGCGTTGAAAGCTGAATCCGACCTAATGCCCTTATCATCTCGTCTTCGCATTGCCAACCTTTGCTTGTTTCATAAATTTTTCCGTAGTTCACTCGGCCGCGCACCCTATATCGTCCCTCCAGCCCGCATATCTCATCGCACTCGTCATTCTTTTCCAGTTTCCTGACCTCGTGCCTGAACTACCACATTTGCCGCATCATTTTTTCCCGTACTGCAGCAGACTGGAACGACCTACCCAACGACATCGCAGCCATCACATGCTCATCCAACTTTGCGAATAATGTTACCAATCACGTTTCGTTGGTTAACACTTGCTTACCAAAATATATGTACCCACCCCTTATGTAATACCCCTCGTGGGTCTTTAAGGTAATAAAATGAAATGAAATGAAACTTGCGCTTATTCTCTTCTTCTTGTCCTCTACTACAGCACCTCTTCCTTCCTTCTCTCAGTCCCCCCCTTACCCTTCCCTCACGGTGCGGTTCAGGTGTCCGCCGAGATGCGAGACAGATACTGCGCCATTTGCTATCCTGAAAGCTAATTTTTCTTTTTTATTCCAAATGATAAAAGCAAAGCGATTTCCATTCCTGCCCCTCCCGTTACTTTTCTCCTGGCTAGTGTCAGCAGTACTCGCCAAAATCTCAACATTTATGCTTTGCGTTTACCGAATCGTCCTACGTGGCGTTCAAATAAAATACGGGAATAATACTCATTGCCACCCAACAATGTGCAAACCTAAAGATATAAGCCTTTCTTTATGCCCTTAGGACGCCGGTTGGGCTCATACAAATTATTAGTGAGGCGGATCCGGGTTTAATAGACAAAAGGCGTGGCTAAAATCGTTATTTGGCTACCGCCACTCATGTGCCATTAGGTAATTCGGGTCCTATTTCTTTTTTACTTCTTGCACATGTTCTCAAAGGCGAGGCAGACTAAAAATTGCTTTGACGATTGGCTGTGGCGAAGATCATAATATTCGTATGCGGTGTCGCTACGCAACTGCTATGAAACAGAAAGCTGACTTGGTACCCGTATTGTGGTAATAACGGACCTAATTACTTGTTGGCATCCACATAAGCTCAGCCATACACCTACAAAGGAAAGCTGTACAGCTTCCAAGGAAACTTCGTAGTTAAAGAAAAATTTATTATGGTCCGTGGTTCGAACTCAGGACCACCGCTTCACAGAATCAGTTGCTCTACAACCTCAGCTAACCCAGGCGGATAGCATTTAGGAATTTACGTCAAAATATACTTCCGAGCAGACAGTTACTTTATATTTGCTATGTCATGCGTAGCCGATTAATAAGGACTAAGATTCTCTAGGAATATGAAAGGTGGAGCAGGCGTGTGTGTGAGAAAGTGAGAGTGATTGTTGGAATATATAACCCCCTATGCCCATTGCGGTGTATTTCATGTTTTGTTATAACAAGATCAGGGGGTTGTAAACTCAGTTTTCTGATGGGATAATGCGTGGAGTGACATCCTTACTAAACCCAAGCAAATGGACGCATGCTTATTCCGATAAAAAATCTACAGTTAGTTTAAGTGGTAGAGGATAGAAAAATATCTGAGGCTCCAAGGCTTAGCGAAAAGGGATCAAGGGTAGTCAAGGAGACGGACTCCGGCCGTGCGGTCATGCAGTAATTTGATGAGGTAGCTTTATTTGTTTGTCCCGCAAGTTTGAGCAGCAATGATGTTTGCGATGAAGCGTGGTGAAGACCATCAACGTGTTCTCAGTCCAGCGCAATTAGGCCTTGGATCAGGGAAGTTGCAGCATGACGTAGCATGGAGTAGATTTAGCATCCGGTCTACCAAATCAGCCAACTGGGACGGCAAGTTTATGGTTGAGCATGAGCGAATTTATCAATAACTCGCAGCGAGAAACAATGTTGGTGAAATGTTATAGGGGCATACCCCAAAAGTTGAGTAGAATTCATTATGCTCCCCCTTAGGATATGCCCCTAAACATTTGACCAAAAAAAGGGAAACATAGCGTAGCAACCGTCCATGTGAAGGTTCAATATGCATTCATACCGACTATAGCCCGGCTCACCATTCTCCTGAGATGTCTCTATGGAAGCACCACTGGCTTCTAGCTGCTCGTGCTTAGACTGGCTTTTCATTGCTTTGTGTTTCTTGGCTTTTTGTGGTTTGCATCACTAGTTCCCCTCATGTACGAAAATCCTATCAATTGTGGAGGTGCAGTTTCCTGGCGCCCTACAGGTTCCAAGCGGCCACGCTACACATCAGCATCATGAAGATTATGGCCTCTATTCGTTCCCACAGCCACCAACCCTCCTCTGCCTACTTTGGAGCTTTGCGCCAGCGGTGCTCCTGCCTTGGACGCCGCACGCTGCATGGTTGGAGTAATCTGAGCATGTTAGCGGCCACAGAAAATGTGATAAGTGCGTGAAATTGAACATGATTTTCTTTATTATGGACGTTGTCAACAGGTCGTTACGGAAACCACGCGGCACTTATCATAACGTAGTCGACTTCCAGCACTGTACACAGGAGTAGTTAACCGAACGAAAACATATACCAATTATAGCGAAAATAGGCGCTTGATGCTGACAGCACGATATATCACTTTCTAAAGGGACATACACGCGGGCTTGCAGATGCTCCTCTTAATAAACCTAGCCACCTCTCGCTAATGCCAGCCTGCGTTAGTGGTATTTCAGAACAGGGTTAAAGCATCTTTTTTCCCGTTCTAAGATACAAGTGCCGGCTTCTTTGCTTTCCTGAACAGCGTGCCATGAAATATCGCTGCAATTCGTACACCAGTAACTGGGAAAATATTGGAGTGTGAGAATTGTGCTTGCGATATTAAAATAAATGAACGTATAGAGTTACTTTTACTACCTTCCGCTATGGCATAAAAATGCTTCCTTGTCCTTTCAAAAACAAGCTTGTCATTGTCCTGTCGCCTGTTTAGACGAGGAAAACATCTCTTTCCCATTTTTAGTCTTGTTTCCAAGTACACGCCTGCCTTTTCTGAACTGTGACCTATAGCTGCGTTCTCCGTCGCCACTGCCACGGAGTCCTAGCAAATTTTCGCAATCGACTGAGACAGCGCGTTGCACTTAAAAGCCGATTCTCGTTATCATGTAGTCACGACGAGTGTCTTTGCGGTGGCTGCAACGAGACAATCGAAAATGAGCTCGGTGCATTCCCTTGTGTCTTTTGCACAGAAATGCTAGCTGTGCGGAGCACTCAATTTAGTTGACATTTTATTGTTACGGCCATAAAAAAAAAATAGCCTCAAGGAGGGGGGGGGGGGGAGCAACCGTCAGTTCTTATCGTTTCTATGACAGGGTTGGTCATTCTCTACTTTCCATGCATAAACCGCTAGCAGTCTTTATTCGCATGACCAAAAGAGAATTTGTTATATGAATCTTTGCAATAACTTAAACAGGGGGACGTGAAATTAAATATATAAAGTGACCCTGAATTAATCAAAAATCTCTAAACGTGAACCTATATCCTACACACAGTCTGCCAGAAGTGTGTGGTAATGAATCCTTTTGACTCTAAGGTAAATTAAGGTTGCAAAAGCGGCCGCCAAGCGCCATCAGCCAAGAAAAATTTACTGCGATGCAAGGCAGCCTTGTTTCCAGCTTGCGTTAGTAGTTTTCAGAACAGGTTAGATCATCATTTGCCCTTTCCAAGATACAAGTGCTTGCTTCGCTGCTTTCCTGCATAGCGTGACATGATCTATCGACCTTAAGTCGTGCACGAGTAACAAAGGAAAATTTCTAGAGTGTCACAAATGTGCTTATGATATTAAAATATACTCATAAAATTCATTTACTACCCCCCGGTAAGGCATAAAAAGGCTCCCTTGACTCTTCGTAAACAAGCCTGTCATTGTCCTGGCGTGCGCCTAGACGATGAAAACATCTGCTCTCTATTGTTTGTCGAGTTTCTCAGTACACTCTCGTCTTTTCTGAACCATGACCTGGAGCTGCATTCTCCGTCGCCGCTGCCACAGCGTCTAGCATCTTTTCGAAATTGACTGAGACAGAGCGTTGCATTGGAAAGCCGATTCTCGTTATCATGTAGTCAGGACGAGTGTCTTTTCTGCGGCTGCTACGAGACAATCGACAATGAGCTCGGTGCATTCCCTTGTGTCTTCTGCGCAGAAGCGTTAGCTGTGCTGAGCACTCAACCGCGTTGACATTTTTTTGTTGACGGCCATAAACAGAATAATCTCCGGTGGGGCAGGGTCGGGGGGGGGGGGGGGGCAGTGACCATCAGTTCTTATGGTTTCGATGACGCTATTTATTAGCAATTGGAAGGTAAGTTGTCGGAGCGAAGGTGAGGAGAAACGCCTCAAGAGCCACAAAGAGTAAAAAAAAGCGGTCGCCCTTCCTAGGCCCTTTCCATCAAAGCAGCCAATGGTCTAGGCCAGGAGTACAGTGTGTATGATTTCAGATCAAGGCTTGAAGGCCGAAGAGCTTCATATAATATGAAAATTTCTTAGTTTTTTTGACTCGCACACGCCAGCATTATGCCGGAAACCTTTTTAGCATTTTATAATCGCAACTACTGCTAAAAGCCAACGAGACGCACTCAACTTTTTGTTGCATACGAGAAGTGACCAGAGTTCTCCGGAATAACTATAAATGCCGAGAAGCGTATCTTTGACATTCGTTGGTTTATTGGGCGTCTCACCACAAAACTTCATCACTTTCTGCTATCGTCGCCAGCGACATATATCGAATAGGGGGCCGATAAAGGAAAAATAAATATTTAAAGTTTACTGGCGGTATTTTGCTTGCCTGCAGGTCTGTGTCCCTGCTGTAAACCTTGAGAATCGAATCTTCAGATATTGGTCGCCCGAAACACAGGACGCTACCGTAGTTTCCCACCAGTTCACTTTAAGTACCTAAGCCTAATGGAGTGCACTGCATTGTGAAAGGAAGCTTCTTTCAAAGCTTAGCCGTTGACAAATTGTCAAAACACTTTTGTATCTGAGTAAAACGAACTCGCCTCTGAAAGCGTAAGCAAGCGCCAAGTGTCAGTATGCGACCCGTCGTTCTCTTTCCCTCGTTGCCACTCGCTGTCATCTATGCGCCTTCGAACTAACTCTGCTGACGAGGCTAAGTTACGCAGATCTAGTGGCAATAACTGCGTGCTCTCAGTAAAACTAAAGCCTTCCTCTTTCCGTGTAGCTGTAAAAAGGTCACCTTTGAAGGCCTGCCAGCGTAGCACTTCTAGACACGGAAGCCACGGTTTTAGTGCTGCATTAAAGACACTGTCGCACTTGACGCAAATCGACGAGTGTGAAGCAAATTGACCTTTTACCTTGTACAATATGCGGATTGATGGCTGTGTTGTTCCTCCTGCTCTCATGTGAACGGGATTGGTAGGAAGTCCCCTGCCTAAATGCAAGAAATTTGCGCACCAAGAAACTCGTTGAATCAGGAAGATGTGCTGCACGAAGCGAGGCGCCTAGCAAATATCGGATGCTGAAGAGATTAACACGTGATGTCCATGTTTTTTTTTTCCTGCACCTCTTACACTTCAATGTGCAGAGCTTCTCGGGTTCTTCTTGTCTGTGGAAGGTGCAGCGAACGACGTAAAAATTTCGACCACCTGGGTTTCTTTAACGTGCTGTTACCCCGCACAGTACACGCGCCCTAGAACTTCGCGTCCATCGAAATTCGACCGCCGCGGCCGGGATCGAACCCGCGTCTTTCGGGTCATCAGCCGTGCGCCATAACCACTGAGCCACCGCGGCGGCTACTTACAATGAACTGTGTTGAGAGGCGCTCTATATGTAGAAACGAGGTAGTCACGCCAGTACTCTCATTCTCAGAAGTAGTATTGTACTATAAATAGAGAAATGCTGTCCTATTGTTAGGGTACTTTCGGAGCTCGAAAAAAGCGCTTTCGTTTTTCTCTTCGCGGCAATAGATGGTATCGGGAGCCAAGCGTAATCGTAAAACGCCGGAAAATGGTTTAAATTGCCTCTTGGATGCTCAATTAATGTCTCAATAGGGGTTATCAGTAGTTATTTGCAACGAAGTGACAGTAGTACCTATTACGGGGGCCTTTTTGGCTGCACCATACATGTTAAGAAAATCAGTCAGGAAGGTGCGAAAGAGACAGAGATATCAAGAACAAATAAGCTATGTTTGCTCCGTATATCGCTTAATATTGACGACTGACGAGCATCAAGCTTGCTGGTTATTTTTGTAAGCGCAGTTAATTTCTCACGTGTGTGTGCAACTATTTCTAGGTCGCAACATCACAGTACAAAAGAAAGGTGCAATGAACAGATAAGGTATTTTAAGAACATCTTATTGTAGTGACAAATAGTCCGTACGGATGCTTCTTGAGGACCGCCCTTTATCTGGGCTTCGCTCCTCTTATGTCTCCAAGATATGAACCTGTGAAAAAAAAGGTATCGAATGAGGTAATTATAGTTTATAGTACGAAACACGAGGTACTAGAAATGCATGTGTAAGAAATTTTTCGGCAATTTTATTTTGTTTCGTTCCGGTACGAGAAAATTCCAAACCCCCTTCCATATTGTCTTTTTTGACGTTAAGCAGATCTGTATTCAGGTTCAGGTTCTTCTCTAAACAAAAATAACAAAATAAGAATTCTGCAGCCGGTAATAACTGCAGGCCATAGTTGTACAGGTTGCTAAAATGAGAGGCCCAAGTGATGATATTACAAGGGGAAATAAAGACTAATATTAAAAATTATTTTCGGGCGAGTTGATGCATATCGATATTGAAAAAATGTCAAGAGCAAAGCCAAAACCGATCACGAATATGACGGCAGATATATACAAGCGCTAAGTTGCAAAATTTCTCGGGGAGCTTGTGTCCGTCTCGTTCTTGTCGTGGTTTTTCTGTTTGGGTACAAACTTCTTACCAGGGCTAATACTGACACTCTGCACAGCTATCCGCATTGCTGCAGAGTATAGCTGACGGCTGCCTTGTCGACTATACAGGGATCGTGCACTGACTTCATTAACTTGTCTCCAGAAGTATATATAGTTATTTCAACAAGTTCGTTGCAAATTCCGGTTGTGGGGAGAGTTTTGTATATTCCAGAAAAACAACCGGTACGGTCAATTGTTTAGAGGCTTGGTTCCGGCTTACAGCCCACACGTCTGGCACTGCAACCGTTTCATGATATTTCATAACATTTGCGACTACAAGAGATTTTATATAGAATTTTAGAAAGAGATTTAGGTGATGTTTCATGACATTTGAGGCTACAAGGCATTTAATACAGAAAGTGAGGAACAGCTTTAGGTATAATGCGAGATTTGGAAATCTTTGTCCCTTTAAGATGCACTGTGCACAGTTTTTTTCCTTTGTGATTTCAAAACATCATTAGGCGGTTTAAATAGGATCCTATGCTTTGAGACAATTTACTATTCAGTCTAAAGCCTGGTGGGCTGTATTTTTGCATATTATTGCCCTCTAACATAAATTACTTTCTTTTTAATATATACAATACACCCTTTCAAGCAGTTGTACACAATAAACGAGTAAAAACTCACGTCAATTGCCTCTTTGCACCATCTGGACGCTGTTGGTGTCGCCTTTGATAGGGTTTTCTTATAGAAGTTGCTGAGGCATTTTGTTTTGCTTTGTATCACTGCTCATGTCCTCTTATATAATCCGGACGACCTCTCCAGATGTCCGACACCAAGGTTCTGGTCGGTTTTAGATATTCTCTACCGTTGCACTGGCCGCCTTACCCAGGGTTACTTTAAGCGGATGTATTCAAGCAAGTTATTTATTTTTATTGATACTGTCAGCCGTAAGGCCGTAAGAGGGTGGATGCATACAACTCAAGAAGTACACACAACCACAAGTAAAAACTCTGCACAAACTTATATGAAATCATCAATCATCTTACCAGGAGATAAAGCCACAAGTGCGTCAGATACAGGTAAGTGTTCATAATAATACGCTCGGTTTCAGACATCCAAGGATCGCAATGGCAGGTGTAGATTATGAGTGACAGAAAAGAGAAATGGTTTCTATAGGCTTAAATAACAGGACAGATAAGTTTCAAATTGGTTTAGATTGTCGGCCTGTAAAAGGTCCTCAGGCAAGGAATTCCATTGGTTCTGGTTCCATGGTTCTGGGGAAGAAGGAGTGTTTAAAGGAATTGATTCGGGCCGTCATGGGTGTAGCCTGATCTTTGTGAGAAGCTCTCACAGCTCTATAAGAACGCTGTTTCAAGTAGAAGTGGTTATTATATAAGAGATAAGTCATTTTTAGCCTGGCAACCTTCCTTTCCTTTGAAATTTGAGGGAAGTTTAGTTCACGAAGCATGTCAGTTACTCAATCTTTAAATCTGTATTTTGACAAAATGAACTTTGCCGCCCTTCTCTGGCCTTTTTCGATCCTTTCAATTTGGATTTTCTGATGCGGATCCCATATGACGCTCGCATATTCCAGTGTCGGTCGTACCAGCGCTAGATAGGCTGTTAGTTTTGCTTTTTGTGAAATCAAGCGTCAGTTTTCTTCTTATCAACCACAGTTTTGTTTCTGCCTTTGAGCAAATGCTATTGATGTGTGTATGCCAGTTTAGATTTGAAGGTATAGTGACGCCTAGATATCTGAAATTGTTGTCTCGAGTTATATAGTGCCCACCTATTTCATAATCAAGTAGAGTTAAGCAGAGGTCTAAAAATTAACCTGCGCAAAATCAAAGTAATGTTCAACAGTGTGGCAAGCGAACAGCAGTTCACAATTGGCAACGAGGGGCTGGAAGTGGTAAAGGAATGCGGCTACATAGGCCACGTAGTGACAGCTGATCCGCATCATGAGAGATAACTAGAAGGATAAGAATGGGGTGGAGCACATATGGCAGGTTGTGTCAGATCGTGAATGGCAGTTTGCCAATATCCCTCAAGAGAAAAGTGCACGACAGCTGTATCTTACCGGTTCTCACCTACGGGGCAGAAACGTGCAGGCTAACGAAAGGGTTAACGTTAAGGACAACGCAGCGAGTGATGGAAAGAAAAATGATAGATGTAACGTTAAGAGACCGGAAACGGGCCGAGTGTGTGAGGGAACAAACTGGGATTAATGATACTGTAGTCGAAATCAAGGGGAATAAATGGGCTTGGACAGGGCATGTAATGCAAAGGCAAGATAACGACTGGTCCTTAAGGGTAACGGAGTGGATTCCAAAAGAAAGTAAGCGTAGCAGGGGGCGGCAGAAGGTCAGGTGGGCGGATGAGATTAGGAAGTTTGCAGGCATAGGGTGGGCGCAGCTGGCAAAGGACCGGGTTCATTGGAGAGACATGGGAGAGTCTTTTACCCTGCAGTTGGTGTAATCAGGCTGCCGCTGATGATTATTATGATGAAGAAGAGGTATACAATCATGCTCCAGGAAAAATCTTTACAGTTCTTCACAAATCAACACTGTCCGTCAAGGTGGACTGACGCCTAAGACTTTTCAGCAATGCTCGCTAAATTTCCGCGATTACTTCATCATATATTGTGCTGATTTTATGCTTTTCTGAGGCATACTAATCACACTTAAGACTACGCCTTACGTTAAAAAATATAGCCTGTATGGAAATATTTGACTACGTGAGATGCTTTTATGCATTCCATGAACTCGCTAATCAGAGAGCGGCACGCTTTGTTTTAGGGAGTATCGTACGGAAGATTAACCTTCCGAGTGTTTGTCTTGTTGGCACATTAGGAATGCAACAACACCTATCTCTATTGCTACTAACAACACGTGCAGAGGCACGCGCAGAGGGTCGAAGACGTGTTTCGAAGCGTTAGGCATTAGCTTAGAACGCCGCGTCACACACGATAACAAACACGGCAGCGCGAGACGTGAGGCACAATCTTCGTGCATGCGGTAGTTCATTAACCGCGGGAAAAGGTTCCTACTGATTGCTCTGCATTTAGCTGGTAGGCGAGAGTGTTCATATTCATAGGGGGTTGTTTCTCTGATAAGGTTTCTTGCAGATCATAGAAAGGAAAGTTTTAAAGCTTGTGCAAATATACAACTTTTGTCCCTAACGTTCCGAGTCGGAGTCCATTAAAAAATGCGTTCAACATTGAAATCATTTGTGCAGCACCCCTTCGAAATAGATTCCCTTGCAGTCTATAAACAGATTACAAAGCTTCTTGAGGTCTTGGAAACAGGTGGAAAACGCTTCTTTTGACAGGGCTGTCAGCTCCGTTGTCGTGGCGTCTTAAATGGCCTCCACACTCCGCATCCAGCGACCTTTTAGGGTTCTCTCCACAGGAGTAAACAGGAAAAAACCGCATGGGGAGAGGTCAGGCGAGTATGGCTGATGGGGAAGTATGGAGCCAACTTCTAGTGTATTCATGTATTCATGTATAGGCGTCGTGGCATAGGCGTAGTCTAGTCATGTACGTAGGCTTCTGTTCTAGCCCCTGTGCACTGTCTTTCTTGCACGTGAGGTGAGGAAAAGTGAGATGTTTGAGGTCTTAAATTTCGATGAATTGACCTGCGTTCTTCTTCAGATATCTTTTCACAATTTTTCTAGTGAGATGCCAGAACTGTTGGAAACACTTGGGAAATACATGTTCTTTTTAAAAGTGAAAAAAAAAATCTAACCGAATGATTTTCGAATTCTTGTCGCAATTTGCTCCCGTCTGCCCTAATTATTTTGGTTTGCATGACGGAGTGGCAAGAATTATTACAGCTCATGAGCAGCACACACCTCGCATTTATTAGTCAAGAAACATGAATCTTTAGAGTCACCCATTCCGGCTTTAGTTTTTCGTAAGGACTACCTATATTCTTGTCATGAGTCTTGAAAATGCTTGAAAACGTTGATTCTACGAAGGATTAATCAGCCCCTTTGCTCTCAACTTGAAAGCACGAGCGTGGTCCTGAAAGGAGTATTGTTTTTAATTAAGACTTGAGTAACCGGCCTTTACAACTGCACCTTGTATCATGGCATTTAATGACGGTATGATAGTGTCCAAACTTTTCGCTCACAAAAGTTAGACATAAAAATTTGATTGATTGCGGCTAATATAAAGCCATACTTTTGTGTATGGTATGCATAGTACAGCGGCGTGCGAACACTTTGTTATAAGAGAAGCTCAGTTACCTGAAATAAAATTGTGTGGTCAGAAAACTGGTTGAAATTTGCTGAAAGAGCGTCTTTTTTTAAGCGCTGCAGAACCGCAATAGAAGTTTCTTTTCTTCAACCTATCTACAGCATTTTGTTCAGATTCATCTCACCCCAGGTACAATCATTAAGCTCGAGAATTGGGAGCGCTTTTATGCAGGACCAGTGGCTGCCATTCTCTTCAAGTGCATTCGGTGTGAACAGCAGGTAGCATTTAAGGGCAGTGCCGAAATTTCTGTTTTATATGCTGAAAAAATTCTGTTCCTTACACAAAATTCTATGAGCTGGAAAAACATTTTCGCCCTCTAGGAGTGACATTATGAACTTGTAACTTGGCTAGGGACCTTTTGTTTTTTTCTGTCAACAGCTTTTTACGTATTAGATAGATTGCAAGAACAGTGGTTTCAGAGTGTCGAAGAGGCATATTTAGAAGCCCTGGCAAGGGCTATGGCATAAGCACAGCAGCCTCAGCCTTCTAGTAGGAAAGCGATCAAATCCAGATCTAATAAGGGATGAGGCAGGCGCACACAATGTCTGCTCAACAATTCACCGTATGTTTGCAAGAAGTATTCAGGGAACTGGACCGGGTAGAGTTGCAGATGGAAGGTAGTAGTAGTAGTAGTAGTAGCAGTAGTAGTAGTAGTAGTAGTAGTAATGGGTTATTAGAAATTAAAAATAAAAAGTATGGAAAAGGCTTTTCCTAGGTCCGGCATCTGCCATCGCTACGGAAGCACTTGAGCTGGGGCAGCGGAAATTAAGGATAGTAGGCAGACTGGAGAAATGAAATAAGAAAGGTGAGGGGACATGTATAAAGGATAGAGGACAGAGGCACTATACACGAATGTTATATTTCCATAATAATATGTATACTGGTTGGACGCGTCTAATATTCATAATAAAGAGAGAAAAGCACACGCGCACAACACAATGGATGAAAGGCAATGAACAACAGGTATTGAAGGTAACAAAGAATACGTTTTAGTCGAATTGGCGGTGGCATTACCACGCTGTGTAACTTAGGCCATTTGGAGGAAAGATTAATATGATTTGCATGCCATACGGAAGTTTCTGTGGTTTAAATATCATACGGAGTTCATATTCCAAAAAGTGCGCACTAACGTAACGTGCGGTATCTGTCTGCGCTTTTGCTTGTTTTGATTCATCACAGCTTTACGCAACACTGGTTGCGATTCCCGCATGACATAGCTTACATGCTGAATTTCATACCTAAGACAACAAAGAGCGTTCACTGTCATGGCCAGAAATTTCGGACAGATTTATAAAAAAATTAAAAATATACCATATTGAAGGTAATGGTAGATTATTTTCGTATGCAGCAAAATATCTCTTTTCAAGGTGTTTCCATCGGTCGCATCGATCAGTTAAGAATTCCTAGAAAAAAAATGCGCAATGCTTTTGATGATAGCGAAAATGTTAGCAGACAAAAAAATTCACAACTGCCGTCGGGTGATCTGCAGAAGAGTTGATTGTTATAGTGAAATCTTACATTATATGAAAAAAATTGCGTTCCTTAAAGGTTTCCCGTTCAAAAATGCTTAACTCCACAATTTCTGGCTATGTGCCACCCATGAACCTCACGCCTGCCTTACACACGCGCTTCGAGCGTCTCCCATTTAACCGATTTAACCCACACATTCCGATTACCTTGCCCTGGCAAACGCGCGAACATGCCTTCCGCAACCCGACTGAGTTTCAGAGCCTAGAAGGCGTGTCTTGAAGGAATGAAGTAATCAATAACAGAAATGAAGATATTCAGAATATTTAGTTCCACTTTCAGTGCTGATGCCGTTACAGGCCGTTATAAAAGAAGTTCCGCGGTGGCGATTTCGTCGCGAGTACAAGTTTCGGTATATTTCAGTTAGCAATAGCACCCACATACCTCAGACTAATCATTCCTCAGGCATTGCGTTCGTGATAGCTACTAGACAACTGACCATAATCACATCATCGGGCGATTATGAAATTGGCAGCATATAATTAGCCAGTAGATGACCATTATGACGGGTTCAGCGTGGATAAGCTAACTTTCGCAACGTCAAATAAATGGAAGAAAGTTCTGAATTTACGCGTATTGCCTGAAAAACTTTCGTGAAAACCGCCAACCACTGCTCTCTGCCTAGATGACTAATACTTTTGCTCCTGAGCTGGTTCTACCCATCTACCAGCAGCATTCTTTACCGCTGACAAAAACGTCTTCAGAATTGAGTGTGCTTCATCTGCTAAGCTGCTCTGTCGAAGCATTGCAGTGCTAGGCTATCTTCAGTTTCAGTTTATTTATTTCTTGCTACAGAGAGCAGTGGGCCCCGGGAAAAAAAGCCGTAGCTTGACAAGCTCCGGAGGCCCACAACATCCAGCAACAGTGGCGCCATTGGTCACGTGCAAACAAGAAAGGCATACATCAATCTAAGGCATGATTCACAATCTTTGAATGAACAGTGGAAACACAAGCTAAGCGCGCAATATAACATAAAGAACAAGTAATATATAAAATTCAAAGCATGCACTGAAAGCATTATTTAAACATTCTATATGCGCAGAGATTAAAGCACTAAATTTCACAGAAGTGAACACATTGACATCGCATAAAAAAGAACAATTTTCCACATAAATGAATGAGACAGCATGATATTGGCGTGCTGACGGGTTACGATAAGAATTCAACCAGTCTGCATATTTCAACCGTACACGTAAGAACCACAAACCATAAAAAAGAGAATTATTTAGTGAAAGAACGCCCGGAGGTCAGCATTGCTACATTTATTAATGTCAATGCCTGCATCAAAAAGACGGTTGAGTAGTGCGGGAAGATAATATCTGAGCATCTGTAGCCCGTAGTCAGTTCGTGGCATGTTAAGGGTGTAGTGCCGCAGACGGCGTAGCGGGTATGTAGGCACAAGGAGCTCAAGCTTAGCAATTTGAGATATCGTTGAAATTTTGTCCCGTGTTTCCTGTTTGTAGCGTAAGGACAGACGTACATCATAGAGACTAAATATTCTCGGCACGTTACTATTATGAAAAAGGCTGTGGAAGGATAACCGTAAGGTTGGTTAAAAATAATTCTTAGGGCCTTTTTTTGAAGGAGGTAAATATTTTAAAGAGTGGTCTTTGGAGCAGCTCCCCAAACTAGGTTGCAGTAATGCAAATGTGACATGAAGAGGGTTTTACACAGAAGCAGTTTAATTGAGGTAGAGAAAAAATGGCGATAACGTGATAGTACGCCTACTACACGAGCAACTTTAAGGCATATATGATCAATATGTGTTTCCCAGAGCAGTTTTTCTGTAAACCAGATTCCTAATGTTCTAAAGGTGTTAACAATTTCCATACTACTCGAGGCACAGCAGAGTTGTCTGGAGAAACTTAATATTTTTCCTTTCGGACGAAAGAACATTGCTTTCGCTTTCGAAACATTTATCTGTAGAACATTACAGTTTACCCAGTGGACTAGCGCTGAAAGCGTCTTATTTGCAAGGATAATGAGATCATCGGGGTTGAAACCACTGAATAATATGCTTGTGTCGTCCGCGTATATTATAACGTATGCATTCTTATTGTTAGTGGTAATATCATTGACGTATAAATTAAACAGAAGTGGACCTAAGATACTCCCTTGCGGTACGCCAGTTTTGATTTGAGTCATGCGCGAGGAAAATCCAGTGATATCGACATATTGATGTCTGTGCGAAAGATAAGAACGAATTAGCTCTAGCACATGGCCCCTGATACCATATCTCTGAATTTTCGCAAGAAGAGTGTCATGACTAGTACTGTCGAAGGCTTTTTTAAAGTCTATGAAAACCCCAAGTGTAATATTTTTTTCTTCAAAGTTTTGCTAAATAAATTCTTTTTGGGCCACCAATGGAGTTTCAGTAGAAAATCCTTTCTGAAAACCGTGTCGAGATTGGGTAATAATAACGTGGCGATCCAAAAATTGGTGCAGGCGTTTAGCGACCACTTTTTCAAGATCTTTCGAAAACACTGTTAGAAAGAATATTGATCTATATTTGGCGATATTATTGCGATCACCTTTTTTTAAATACAGGAAGTACTCTAGCAGCTTGCATCTCCGTGGGAAACGTACCGGTGCTAAGACATAGATTAAAGAAATGTGTCAGTGAGGGTGAAATAATGTCTATAACATACTTAACAGGAGAAATTTTAAGTCCGTCCGCAACACGCGATGGCTATTGTGTAGTTCCCTGAAGATTTACTGAACTTCTTCGTTGTCAAGTGCAGTAAGAAAAACACTCTGCGAGTTGTTAGTCTCTAGAAATCCGATCGCTTCCGGATTATGTTGTGACCGCGAGTTATCAAGGAAGGAATCATCAAACGCATTCGCCAAGTCGAACCTACTCATCTCCACATCATTAACTGTTAAAATATCAGGAGCTTCGGTAATACTTGAAGGGTTAATGATGTTGGAAAGCTGTATCCACAATATATCCGTACGACCACCGCTACTCTCAAAGTTGTCACTGTAGTAACAGTCCTTAGCGATTCTAATATCGCGGTTTAATTGGTTGCGTTAAGCTTTGTACTGTCTCCAGTCATCAGGTTCTCTCGTTTTGATAAATTTCCAGCAAAGTTTGTTTTTTACCTCGATGCGATGCAAAAAAAGACGATGAAATTTATGGCTTCCTAATACTTCTTCGTTTTTTTACCTTCGTAAGGGGGAAATTATTTTCATAAACCGCGATAAACTTACGTAAAAAAGTATGGTATGCGTTATTAGGACACAATATTGCACAAATGCCATGCCATGTCTCATTTTCTTCTGCACTGCGGAAGGTGTTCAGTCTATGCTCAGTGATTATTTGGCGGTAATAAGGCTAATCAGACAGCCTCTTTGTACGATATTTTTCTTTACACATATAAATTCACATGTAGTCGCTAAGGTCGCAGCAGATTACACCTCTCTTAATAACGGCTACATCAAAATTAGTAATAAAAAGATCAAGCAACGTTGCCGCGCTGTAAGTAATGCGAGTGGGTTCTCTTATTATGTTTGAGCAGCCATTCGAAGAAACAAGAATTTCAAAATTGTTTTATTAGCATTATTACGCAACATGTCAATGTTAAAATCACCGCGCCATACAATGTTATACTTCTTACCATCAATGAAATGAAAGAGGGAGTCCTGACGTTCCAGGAAAGCATTCTCATCACAACTGGGAGGGCGGTAAAAAACTGAGAAAACAGTACAGTTGCTGAGAACTGTGAGAACTTCGCAACTCCAAGTTATGAAGCTTAGCTGTGGGAGCAGTTCACACTTCATTGATTGATTCACCAGCAGGGACACACCTACGCCTTTGCGTTCATTTTGGCGATTTAGGAAAAAAGTTTCATATGAGGAAAGCGTAAACACATGATCATTTACATACCACGTCTCAGATATCATGAGAACATCAAAATCGAAACCAAAACTTGCCAGTAGGATGGAAAAGTAATTAAATTTGTTGCAAAGAGACCGGGCATTATTATGAAAGCATTTCAGGGGAGCGTCGAAAAGATAGTCAATTCCAAGGTAGGTTTTAAAATCTGTGGGAAGGACTGGGACCGGCATTTTGGTGTTTGTCGAAGTTTTCTACAGTTGCCACTCATTTTACCTCATGAGGAGTCTACAGATGCGGAGGAGTCTACGGTTGCAGACGTCATGAGATCCAAATCATGCTTTGACGTTATGCGTAGAACCGCTGACGTTTCGCTTTGCCTTGCAAGAATTTTGCCATTGCTCGTCCTAACACACTTCCAGCCGGCTGAATTCTTACGAGAAATAGCAGCATCTTATTTGTTCGAGTGAGATGTTCATTAACAGAAACTGACTTGCTTGGGCCATCAAATTCAAGGGACTCAGTTGTTAGGCGTGTCTTCCCTGCCTTTGCCAAGATGCTATTTCGCTTTGACCGGCGAGTGAAGCGGATGATTACGTTTTTATCACTGGAATTCGCAGTTACAACTTTGAGGCATATGTCAACATCGGCATCTGTAAGTTCCTCACCCAGTGTCTCAGCTAAAGTTTTAACTGCAGCGACTTCATTACAGCTTTCAGGTAGTCCTTTGATTTCTAGATTGTCGACCTCTGGTACTGTTCTAGTTCGTCAATTCGAACCTGCAAGGCCAGATTTTTCTCTTCAAGTTCTCTGTTCTTTCGAACCAGTTGTTTCATGTCGTCCTTCAGTTCTTTAATGTCTTTCTGAATTTCTATCACATTATCACAAGTGTCCGAGCAAAACTTGACGCTGTCCTTGAGTGTGCGCATTCCAACGCGCATCTCTTTTCGGAATTCATCAAGCTGCTTTGATAAGTCTTTCGCATCTTTCGTCATCAGATTTCAGCACAAGAACAATAACGAAAAAAGATGCAAATATAGGCACTATTTGGCAGCGGCGCACCAGAAGCAAAGTAAAGAAAGTGATTAGAAAAAAATTGCTCACCCGCAAAAGCAGGAATACGTTTTAAGGTGCGTGCCCACCGGTGCACAGCTGCCGAACTGAGCAAGCCGATTCCGTGCTCCGCTTTTACGGCGTAAGCAAGCGCCTGTCGATGCGCAGTCGTCGTTGTCGAGCTCCTGATGCGCAGCAGAGCCAGTCGATACCAGAAGATGCGTAGATGGCACGGCCCGGTAGACAGTCTGCTTTGGGTAGGTGTCACTGCTCTGTCAGCTGCAAAAGCAGGAATACGTTTTAAGGTGCGTGCCCGCCGGTGCACCGCTGTCGAACTGAGCAAGCAGATTCCGTGCTCCGCCTTTTACGGCGTGAGGAGGCGCCTGTCGATGCGCAGTCGTCGTTGTTGAACTCCTGATGCGCAGCAGAGCCAGTAGATACCAGAAGATGCGTAGATGGCCCGGCCCGGTAGACAGTCTGCTCAGGGTAGGTGTCACTGCTCTGTCAGCCAAAAAAGCAGGAATACGTTTTAAGGTGCGTGCCCGCAGGTGCACCGCTGCCGAGCTGAGCAAGCCGATTCCGTGCTCCGCCTTTTACGGCGTGAGCAGGCGCCTGTCAATGCGCAGTAGTCGTTGTTGAACTCCTGATGCGCAGCAGAGCCAGTAGATACCAGAAGAAGCGTAGATGGCCCGGCCCGGTAGACAGTCTGCTCAGGGTAGGTGTCACTGCTCTGTGAGCCGAAAAAGCAGGAATACGTATTAAGGTGCGTGCCCCCCGGTGCACCGCTGCCGTATTGAGCAAGCCGATTCCGTGCTCCGCCTTTTACGGCGTGAGCAGGCGCCTGTCAATGCGCAGTAGTCGTTGTTGAACTCCTGATGCGCAGCAGAGCCAGTAGATACCAGAAGATGCGTATATGGCCCGGCCCAGTAGATAGTCTGCTCAGGGTAGGTGTCACTGCTCTGTAAGCCGAAAAAGCAGCAATACGTATTAAGGTGCGTGCCCGCCGGTCCACCGCTGCCGAACTGAGCAAGCCGATTCCGTGCTCCGCCTGTTACGGCGTGAGCAGGCGCCGGACGATGCGCAGTCGTCGTTGTTGAACTCCTGAGGCGCACCAGAGCCAGTAGATACCAGAAGATGCGTAGATGGCCCGACCCGGTAGACAGTCTGCTCAGGGTAGGTGTCACTGCTCTGTCAACGGAAAAAGCAGGAATATGTTTTAAGGTGCGTGCCCGCCGGTGCACCGCTGCCGGATTGCGCAAGCCGATTCCGTGCTCCGCCGTTTACGGCCTGAGCAGGCGCCTGTCGATGCGCAGTCGTCGTTGTTGAACTCCTGATGCGCAGCAGAGCCAGTAGATACCAGAAGATGCGTAGATGGCCCGGCCCGGTAGACAGTCAGCTCAGGGTAGGTGTCACTGCTCTGTCAGCCGAAAAAGCAGGAATACGTTTTAAGGTGCGTGCCCGCCGGTGCACCGCTGCCGGATTGCGCAAGCCGATTCCGTGCTCCGCCATTTACGGCCTGAGCAGGCGCCTGTCAATGCGCAGTAGTCGTTGTTGAACTCCTGATGCTCAGCAGAGCCAATAGATACCAGAAGATGCGTAGATGGCCCGGCCCAGTAGACAGTCTGCTCAGGGTAGGTGTCACTGCTCTGTCAACGGAAAAAGCAGGAATATGTTTTAAGGTGCGTGTCCGCCGGTGCACCGCTGCGGTATTGAGCAAGCCGATTCCATGCTCCGCCTGTTACGGCGTGAGCAGGCGCCTGTCGATGCGCAGTCGTCGTTGTTGAACTCCTGAGGCGCACCAGAGCCAGTAGATACCAGAGGATGCGTAGATGGCCCGGCCCGGTAGATAGTCAGCTCAGGGTAGGTGTCACTGCTCTGTCAGCCGAAAAAGCAGGAATACGTTTTAAGGTGCGTGCCCGCCGGTGCACCGCTGCCGGATTGCGCAAGCCGATTCCGTGCTCCGCCGTTTACGGCCTGAGCAGGCGCCTGTCGATGCGCAGTCGTCGTTGTTGAACTCCTGATGCGCAGCAGAGCCAGTAGATACCAGAAGATGCGTAGATGGCCCGGCCCGGTAGACAGTCAGCTCAGGGTAGGTGTCACTGCTCTGTCAGCCGAAAAAGCAGGAATACGTTTTAAGGTGCGTGCCCGCCAGTGCACCGCTGCCGGATTGCGCAAGCCGATTCTGTGCTCCGCCGTTTACGGCCTGAGCAGGCGCCTGTCGATGCGCAGTCGTCGTTGTTGAACTCCTGAGGCGCACCAGAGCCAGTAGATACCAGAAGATGCGTAGATGGCCCGGCCCGGTAGACAGTCTGCTCAGGGTAGGTGTCACTGCTCTGTTAGCTGAAAAAGCAGGAATACGTTTTAAGGTGCGTGCCCGCCGGTGCACTGCTGCCGAACTGAGCACCCGATTCCGTGCTCCGCCTTTTACGGCGTGAGCAGGCGCCTGTGGATGCGCAGTCGTCGCTGTTGAACTCCTGATGCGCAGCAGAGCCAGTAGATACCAGAAGATGCGTAGATGGCCCGGCCCGGTAGACAGTCTGCTCAGGGTAGGTGTCACGGCTCTGTGAGCCGAAAAAGCAGCAATACCTATTAATGTGCGTGCCCGCCGGTGCACCGCTGCCGAACTGAGCAAGCCGATTCCATGCTCCGCCTTTTACGGCGTGAGCAGGCGCCTGTCAATGCGCAGTAGTCGTTGTTGAACTCCTGATGCGCAGCAGAGCCAGTAGATACCAGAAGATGCGTAGATGGCCCGGCCCAGTAGACAGTCTGCTCAGGGTAGGTGTCACTGCTCTGTCAACGGAAAAAGCAGGAATATGTTTTAAGGTGCGTGCCCGCCGGTGCACCGCTGCCGGATTGCGCAAGCAAATTCCGTGCTCCGCCGTTTACGGCCTGAGCAGGCGCCAGTCGATGCGCAGTCGTCGTTGGTGAACTCCTGATGCGCAGCAGAGCCAGTAGGTACCAGAAGATGCGTAGATGGCCCGGCCCGGTAGACAGTCAGCTCAGGGTAGGTGTCACTGCTCTGTCAGCCGAAAAAGCAGGAATACGTTTTAAGGTGCGTGCCCGCCGGTGCACCGCTGCCGGATTGCGCAAGCCGATTCCGTGCTCCGCCGTTTACGGCCTGAGCAGGCGCCTGTCGATGCGCAGTCGTCGTTGTTGAACTCCTGAGGCGCACCAGAGCCAGTAGATACCAGAAGATGCGTAGATGGCCCGGCCCGGTAGACAGTCTGCTCAGGGTAGGTGTCACTGCTCTGTCAGCTGAAAAAGCAGGAATACGTTTTAAGGTGCGTGCCCGCTGGTGCACTGCTGCCGAACTGAGCGCCCGATTCCGTGCTCCGCCTTTTACGGCGTGAGCAGGCGCCTGTCGATGCGCAGTCGTCACTGTTGAACTCCTGATGCGCAGCAGAGCCAGTAGAAACCAGAAGATGCGTAGATGGCCCGGCCCGGTAGACAGTGTGCTCAGGGTAGGTGTCACTGCTCTGTCAGCCGAAAAAGCAGGAATACGTTTTAAGGTGCGTGCCCACCGGTGCACCGCTGCCGAGCTGAGCAAGGCGATTCCGTGCTCCGCCTTTTACGGCGTGAGCAGGCGTCTGTCGATGCGCAGTCGTCGTTGTTAAACTCCTGATGCGCAGCAGGGCCAGTAGATACCAGAAGATGCGTAGATGGCCCGTCCCGGTAGACAGTCTGCTCAGGGTATTTGTCACTGCTCTGTGAGCCGGAAAAGCAGGAATACGTTTTAAGGTGCGTGCCCGCCGGTGCACCGCTGCCGCGCTGAGCAAGCCGATTCCGTGCTCCGCCTTTTACGGCGTGAGCAGGCGCCTGTCGATGCGAAATCGTCGCTGTTGAACTCCTGATGCGCAGCAGAGCCAGTAGATACCAGAAGATGCGTAGATGGCCCGGCCCGGTAGACAGTCTGCTCAGGGTAGGTGTCACTGTTCTCTCAGCCGAAAAAGCAGCAATACGTATTAAGGTGCGTGCCCGCCGGTGCACCGCTGCCGAACTGAGCAAGCCGAATCCATGCTCCGCCTTTTACGGCGTGAGCAGGCGCCTAAAGTGGTTATTGGGAAACTTTTATACGGGGGGGGGGGAAGAGAAGGGGGGAGGCGCAGCCCGGTAACTGCCTCCTTTATGCAGGGGAACACCGCAACTAGGCTGCGCGGGGAGGGGGAGAAAAGAGAGAGCAGAGAGGGAAGCGGGTCTAGTTGGAAAGGGCAGGAAGAGAGGAGGGAAGGGGGGGGGGGGGGCAGTCGGCGCATACCGATCTGTCCCTGCGCAGCGGCGGCTCGTCGGGGCGCCCGAGGAGATGTTGGCGGCGCGCTCATACTACACAGAGGAAAGCGCGCGGCCTCGGGATCAGTTTAAAAGCGGCCGGTAATGGCCGCCCTGTCAATATAGTGGATCAGGTGGCGTAAAGCCCTGCGTGTTCTCCAGGCAGATGCGCGCCTGTCAATGCGCTGTAGTTGTTGTTGAACTCCTGATGCGCAGCAGAGCCAGTAGATACCAGAAGATGCGTAGATGGCACGGCCCGGTAGACAGTCTGCTCAGGGTAGGTGTCACCGCTCTGTCAGCTGAAAAAGCAGGAATACGTTTTAAGGTGCGTGCCCGCCGGTGCACCGCTGCCGGATTGCGCAAGCCGATTCCGTGCTCCGCCGTTTACGGCCTGAGCAGGCGCCTGTCGATGCGCAGTCGTCGCTGTTGAACTCCTGATGCGCAGCAGAGCCAGTAGATACCAGAAGATGCGTAGATGGCCCGGCCCGTTAGACAGTCTGCTCAGGGTAGGTGTCACTGCTCTGTCAGCCGAAAAAGCAGGAATACGTTTTATGGTGCGTGCCCGCCGGTGCACCGCTGCCGAGCTGAGCAATGCGATTCCGTGCTCCGCCTTTTACGGCGTGAGCAGGCGTCTGTCGATGCGCAGTCGTCGTTGTTAAACTCCTGATGCGCAGCAGAGCCAGTATATACCAGAAGATGCGTAGATGGCTCGTCCCGGTAGACAGTCTGCTCAGGGTATTTGTCACTGCTCTGTGAGCCGAAAAAGCAGGAATACGTTTTAAGGTGCGTGCCCGCCAGTGCAACGCTGCCGTATTGAGCAAGCCGATTCCGTGCTCCGCCTTTTACGGCGTGAGCAGGCGCCTGTCAGTGCGCAGTAGTCGTTGTTGAACTCCTGATGCGCAGCAGAGCCAGTAGATACCAGAAGATGCGTAGATGGCCCGGCCCAGTAGACAGTCTGCTCAGGGTAGGTGTCACTGCTCTGTCAACGGAAAAAGCAGGAATATGTTTTAAGGTGCGTGCCCGCCAGTGCACCGCTGCCGTATTGAGCAAGCCGATTCCGTGCTCCGCCTGTTACGGCGTGAGCAGGCGCCTGTCGATGCGCAGTAGTCGTTGTTGAACTCCTGAGGCGCACCAGAGCCAGTAGATACCAGAAGATGCGTAGATGGCCCGTCCCGGTAGACAGTCTTCTCAGGGTAGGTGTCACTGCTGTCAGCTGAAAAAGCAGGAATACGTTTTAAGGTGCGTGCCCGCCGGTGCACCGCTGCCGGATTGCGCAAGCCGATTCCGTGCTCCGCCCTTTACGGCCTGAGCAGGCGCCTGTCGATGCGCAGTCGTCGTTGTTGAACTCCTGATGCGCAGCAGAGCCAGTAGATACCAGAAGATGCGTAGATGGCGCGGCCCGCTAGACAGTCTGCTCAGGGTATGTGTCACTGCTCTGTCAGCCGAAAAAGCAGGAATACGTTTTAAGGTGCGTGCCCGCCGGTGCACCGCTGCCGAATTGAGCAAGCCGATTCCGTGCTCCGCCTTTTACGGCGTGAGCAGGCGCCTGTCGATGCCCAGTCGTCGTTGTCGTGCTCCTGATGCGCAGCAGAGCCAGTAGATACCAGAAGGTGCGTAGATGGCCCGTCCCGGTAGGCAGTCTGCACAGGGTATTTGTCACTGCTCTGTGAGCCGAAAAAGCAGGATACGTTTTAAGGTGCGTGCCCGCCGGTGCACCGCTGCCGCGCTGAGCAAGCCGATTCCGTGCTCCGCCTTTTACGGCGTGAGCAGTCGCCTGTCGATGCGCAGTCGTCGCTGTTGAACTCCTGATGCGCAGCAGAGCCAGTAGATACCAGAAGATGCGTAGATGGCACGGCCCGGTAGACAGTCTGCTCAGGGTAGGTGTCACCGCTCTGTTAGCTGAAAAAGCAGGAATACGTTTTAAGGTGCGTGCCCGCCGGTGCACCGCTGCCGGATTGCGCAAGCCGATTCCGTGCTCCGCCGTTTACGGCCTGAGCAGGCGCCTGTCGATGCGCAGTCGTCGCTGTTGAACTCCTGATGCGCAGCAGAGCCAGTAGATACCAGAAGATGCGTAGATGGCCCGGCCCGTTAGACAGTCTGCTCAGGGTAGGTGTCACTGCTCTGTCAGCCGAAAAAGCAGGAATACGTTTTAAGGTGCGTGCCCGGCGGTGCACCGCTGCCGAGCTGAGCAATGCGATTCCGTGCTCCGCCTTTTACGGCGTGAGCAGGCGTCTGTCGATGCGCAGTCGTCGTTGTTAAACTCCTGATGCGCAGCAGAGCCAGTAGATACCAGAAGATGCGTAGATGGCCCGTCCCGGTAGACAGTCTGCTCAGGGTATTTGTCACTGCTCTGTGAGCCGAAAAAGCAGGAATACGTTTTAAGGTGCGTGCCCGCCGGAGCACCGCTGCCGAACTGAGCAAGCCGATTCCGTGCTCCGCCTTTTACGGCGTGAGCAGGTGCCTGTCAATGCGCAGTAGTCGTTGTTGAACTCCTGATGCGCAGCAGAGCCAGTAGATACCAGAAGATGCGTAGATGGCCCGGCCCAGTAGACAGTCTGCTCAGGGTAGGTGTCACTGCTCTGTCAACGGAAAAAGCAGGAATATGTTTTAAGGTGCGTGCCCGCCAGTGCACCGCTGCCGTATTGAGCAAGCCGATTCCGTGCTCCGCCTTTTACGGCGTGAGCAGGCGCCTGTCAGTGCGCAGTAGTCGTTGTTGAACTCCTGAGGCGCAGCAGAGCCAGTAGATACCAGAAGATGCGTAGATGGCCCGGCCCAGTAGACAGTCTGCTCAGGGTAGGTGTCACTGCTCTGTCAACGGAAAAAGCAGGAATATGTTTTAAGGTGCGTGCCCGCCAGTGCACCGCTGCCGTATTGAGCAAGCCGATTCCGTGTTCCGCCTGTTACGGCGTGAGCAGGCGCCTGTCGATGCGCAGTAGTCGTTGTTGAACTCCTGAGGCGCACCAGAGCCAGTAGATACCAGAAGATGCGTAGATGGCCCGTCCCGGTAGACAGTCTTCTCAGGATAGGTGTCACTGCTCTGTCAGCTGAAAAAGCAGGAATACGTTTTAAGGTGCGTGCCCGCCGGTGCACCGCTGCCGGATTGCGCAAGCCGATTCCGTGCTCCGCCCTTTACGGCCTGAGCAGGCGCCTGTCGATGCGCAGTCGTCGTTGTTGAACTCCTGATGCGCAGCAGAGCCAGTAGATACCAGAAGATGCGTAGATGGCGCGGCCCGGTAGACAGTCTGCTCAGGGTATGTGTCACTGCTCTGTCAGCCGAAAAAGCAGGAATACGTTTTAAGGTGCGTGCCCGCCGGTGCACCGCTGCCGAATTGAGCAAGCCGATTCCGTGCTCCGCCTTTTACGGCGTGAGCAGGCGCCTGTCGATGCCCAGTCGTCGTTGTCGTGCTCCTGATGCGCAGCAGAGCCAGTAGATACCAGAAGGTGCGTAGATGGCCCGTCCCGGTAGGCAGTCTGCACAGGGTATTTGTCACTGCTCTGTGAGCCGAAAAAGCAGGAATACGTTTTAAGGTGCGTGCCCGCCGGTGCACCGCTGCCGCGCTGAGCAAGCCGATTCCGTGCTCCGCCTTTTACGGCGTGAGCAGTCGCCTGTCGATGCGCAGTCGTCGCTGTTGAACTCCTGATGCGCAGCAGAGCCAGTAGATACCAGAAGATGCGTAGATGGCCCGGCCCGGTAGACAGTCTGCTCAGGGTAGGTGTCACTGCTCTGTCAGCCGAAAAAGCAGGAATGCGTGTTAAGGTGCGTGCCCGCCGGTGCACCGCTGCCGAATTGAGCAAGCCGATTCCGTGCTCCGCCTTTTACGGCGTGAGCAGGCGCCTGTCGATGCCCAGTCGTCGTTGTCGTGCTCCTGATGCGCCGCAGAGCCAGTAGATACCAGAAGGTGCGTAGACGGCCCGTCCCGGTAGGCAGTCTGCTCAGGGTATTTGTCACTGCTCTGTGAGCCGAAAAAGCAGGAATACGTTTTAAGGTGCGTGCCCGCCGGTGCACTGCTGCCGCGCTGAGCAAGCCGATTCCGTGCTCCGCCTTTTACGGCGTGAGCAGGCGCCTGTCGATGCGCAGTCGTCGCTGGTGAACTCCTGATGCGCAGCAGAGCCAGTAGATACCAGAAGATGCGTAGATGGCCCGGCCCGGTAGACAGTCTGCTCAGGGTAGGTGTCACTGCTCTGTCAGCTGAAAAAGCAGGAATACGTTTTAAGTTGCGTGCCCGCCGGTGCACCGGTGCCGAACTGAGCAAGCCGATTCCGTGCTCCGCCTTTTACGGCGTGAGCAGGCGCCTGTCGATGCCCAGTCGTCGTTGTCGTGCTCCTGATGCGCAGCAGAGCCAGTAGATACCAGAAGGTGCGTAGATGGCCCGTCCCGGTAGACAGTCTGCTCAGGGTATTTGTCACTGCTCTGTGAGCCGAAAAAGCAGGAATACGTTTTAAGGTGCGTGCCCGCCGGTGCACCGCTGCCGCGCTGAGCAAGCCGATTCCGTGCTGCGCCTTTTACGGCGTGAGCAGTCGCCTGTCGATGCGCTGTCGTCGCTGTTGAACTCCTGATGCGCAGCAGAGCCAGTAGATACCAGAAGATGCGTAGATGGCCCGGCCCGGTAGACAGTCTGCTCAGGGTAGGTGTCACTGCTCTGTCAGCTGAAAAAGCAGGAATACGTTTTAAGGTGCGTGTCCGCCGGTGCACCGGTGCCGAACTGAGCAAGCCGATTCCGTGCTCCGCCTTTTACGGCGTGAGCAGGCGCCTGTCGATGCCCAGTCGTCTTTGTCGTGCTCCTGATGCGCAGCACAGCCAGTAGATACCAGAAGACGCGTAGATGGCCCGCCCGGCAGGCAGTCTGCTCAGGGTAGGTGTCACTGCTCTGTCAGCCGAAAAAGCAGGAATACGTGTTAAGGTGCGTGCCCGCCGGTGCACCGCTGCCGAATTGAGCAAGCCGATTCCGTGCTCCGCCTTTTACGGCGTAAGCAGGCGCCTGTCGATGCGCAGTCGTCGTTGTCGAGCTCCTGATGCGCAGCAGAGCCAGTAGATACCAGAAGGTGCGTAGATGGCCCGCCCCGGTAGACAGTCTGCTCAGGGTAGGTGTAACTGCTCTGCCAGCCGAAAAAGCAGGAATACGTTTTAAGGTGCCTGCCCACCGGTGCACCGCTGGCGAACTGCGTTTTAACGCACGTGGGTTTTTAAATTTTTCATTAATGTTCGGAGTTTATCCTCAGTAATTATTTGCTTTGAAAAGAAAAACAGGAGGCAAGTTTCTCAGAGAAAACGCTTTTTCACATTCCATGCCCACAAGCAGCTGTTCTTAGGTTTTTAATGATACCAAATTTTATGCCCGGCTAATGTTTTGTCGCAGTTTTAATATTGCAACAGGAAAGTACCTGGCGCAACTATAACCAACAAATAGAGAGAGCCTTCATTTATGGCAAGAAAGAATTTCCCTCACTAGAACCTTTTTTACCAGTCAAGCAGGCATTGCGCAACAAGAGTGTACAGGAGGCATGTGTTAAGAAATGACAAGAGTTTCCATCATTGTCCTCGAAGAGGAAAATTATAAAAACCAAATTAGATAGTTTGTCAGGAAGGGATTAATGCTCTAAGCACATTGGGTTTTAACAGGCAGTATTCAGAGATTGGGATTGAGAAGATTAGAATAAATCGAACAGTAATTAAGTGATGTATGAAGAGAATGGTAGGTTTAACTTTAAGAGACAGGACAAGGCCAGACTAGGTTAGACAACGAACACGAGTTAAGCATATTGTTGTCCAAATCAAGAAGAAATTGGTATCAACAGGGTCTGTTCACTTTTATTAATTTGACCCCCGCTCATGGTTTACAATCACAATATCATTCAACAGAAGCCTAGAAACTCTCATTCACCGCTTACGATTGAGAAGAGCCTACACGAATCACTTTCTATATAGAATTTAGCGCGCAGACAATTCACGATGTGCATGTGTTCGCGAGAATAAGGATGTACTTCAACTGCTCCTGGATTGCTAAGAGCATGATGGTTTTAAAACACGACTGAACAGGAATTTTATCGTCCTTGACAGAAGGGCTTGCCGTCTTCAAAATCCAATAGGTCCATGGCCGACGCATGCGCTACAGAAACAGGGAATTACAACACTGAAATAGGCACTTCTTCGCGGACAATCGCTTTCTCAGGAAGTACTAGATATTGCACTTGTATATTCTCTAATTGTTGTCTATGTTGTCACTGTTGTCAGTTGTGTGTCACATGAAAATCCCTTGCAGGAGCCGTGGCGGTATTTAAAAATAATGCTACGATCTATGCTATGAGCGTGCTTTAGAGAGCGCACCACTGCGGTGCATAATTCACAGCACCTTTCTCGGTAAATATGCACGACTGGCATGAGACAAAGAATCCCTCGTCCTGTGATTAGCAGCGGCCCATGAGCGGTACACAGACTTTTCTAGTCTCGCAAGACTAATTATCCCCAAAGCATACCAGGATTGGAAGCAAGTGCAATTTATGTAAAGGTAATCTTTACAATATCAAAATATACGTGAATAGCGAATTTTGTTGCAACTTGAAGAAACAAATCGATATCCACTTGAAACAAAAACGACTCATCATCGATATATCTAGCTCGCCTCGATGATCTCTACAAAATGCTACATTTTAGGCGCTAACAGCGCCGCAGTGCTGGCCGGACAGGTGCACTTAAGACGCCGTTTTTAACGGAGCTGTTACTCTACGAAGTCACGAGCTCATGCACCCCGACAGTGACGGGCGTGCCTTATAAATGCTTGTAGCAAGCCGCTAGGCGCAGGCCTTCCCCGAAATTGGAACGCAGCAGCAAAGCTTAAGGATGTCTGCCGAGGTGATATTTCAACACTGCCCGCTGCTTTTAACATTATCTTAACTTCCTCAGTATTTCTATTCGGTGCCAGATCTGAACAAATCCACGCAAAAAATTCGCGACAATCAATATCTACAGCAACGAAACATTTTACTGTCTCTTTTAGCATAGCGGACGACTGTTGGCTTGAAGATTAAATGCAAAATATCGTGCATTGATTGGCTGTTGCATTTTCTTGGCTATACGCAAAGCTAATCCTGTTCCAAAAAGAAGTCAATCCCTTCCGCATCGAACTCAAGCGCGTGCTTAATGCGATGACCAAATATGTTCGTTCTTTTTTGAGATAAGGGAGTTTCGGAACCATTTGCGACAGCAGAAGCAGCACTCCAACTTCTATCTGTAAGGGCAGTGCGGTCAGCTACGACGTGAAGGCAATCGGCCGACGCCATCTGCTGGAGTTCCTCTTTCGGTAAGAGTGTGTCGCCTTTTTCCGGCTTTAGTTTTTTCTTAAGGACTATCTTTTTTTCTGTCATGATTACCGAAAATGCTCGAAAATGTTGATTCTATACAATGTTAATCAGGCGCCATTGCTCTCAACATGAAAGCAAGAGCGTGATGTAGAAAATAGTGTTATTTATAATTTTTATATTCCGACATATTTCTCTGCCAATACATGAGTAACCCGCCTTTTAAGTGCACCCTGTACATCTAAATTTAATTTCGATGTTATAGTGTTCCCTATTTTCACTCACAAATGTTAGACGTAAAAACTTGGTTGATAGCGGTTCATTTAAAGGCACGCTTCTGGATATGGCATGCTGAGTGTAGGGGCGTGCGAAGACATTTTTAAAAATAGAAGATAGATTATCTGAAATTAAATTGCGTGGCCAGAAAACTGGCTGACATTTGTCTGAAAGGTCGTGTTGTTATAAGCACCGCAGAGTTTTTATAAAATATTCTGATCTGCCTATATATAGCATTTTGTGCCGAGTCATCTCGGCCTAAGTACACCATTTAAGTAAAAAAAAGTTCGAACGCTTCTATGCAGGGCCAATGGCTGCCCTATTATTAAAGGAAATTCGATGTGAAGAGATGTAGCATTTAAGAACAGCGCCGAAATTTTGTTTATATGCTGAAATAATTCTGCTCGTCAAATTCAATTCAAACAGGTAAACAATAGTTTCGCCCTCTAGATGAGACATTACGAATTGAAAATTGACTAGAGATGTTTTTGCCGTCAACTTGTTTTTGAGTCTTAGATTGCAAGAATCGCTGCGCCGGAGTGTACAAGAAGTGTATTTAGATCCACTGGCAAGTGCCAATAGCATCAGCACAGCAATCACAGACCTTCAGAAGGAATGTGATGAAATCCAAATCAAATAAGGGATGCGGCAGGCGGACACAATGTCTCCTCAACAATTCACCGTAAGTTTGCAAGAAGTATTCAGGGAAATGGACCGGGCACACCTGCAGACGAAAGGTAAAGAAGCACACCTTTTTATTCGAATTGCTGGTGGCATTTCCTTCTTTTTTAATTTAGGCCATTTCATAATAAATTTCATACGATATACATGCCATACGGAAGTTTTCTAGTGGTTCAATATCATTCGGAGTCCATATTGCAAAGTGTGCGTATTATCGAAACATGCGGTATCTGTCCGTGGTTTTGCTTGCCTTTGATTCATCACAGCATTATGCAACCCTGGTTGCGATTCCCGCATGCCAAGTCTCACCTGCCGCTTTTCAAAACTAGAACAAGAAAGCCAGCGTAATTGGCATGTCCTGCTGTTTCAAACATATTTAGAACTATAAAACTGTAAGATACTTTTACAGTATTAATAAAGGTAATGACCCATTTTACTTATGTGTAGCACAATCTTTCTTTTACGTGCTTCCATCGATCGCATCGAACAGTTACGACTCCCATAGAAAACAAAAAGAGGAACGCTTCTGGCGATAGCAAAAGCCATAAGAAAAAATTTCAAGACTGCCGTTGAATGATCGGCAGATATGTTGATTGTTATAATGAAATGTTATTTGATAGGAGAAAATTGCGTTCATAAATGGTTTCCCTTTCAAAAATTCTTTCGTCCACAATTGCTAGGTACGTGCCACCCATGAGTGTCGCTAGAGTCTTCAATGTGTGCATCGCGCCTACCACTTGATCGATTAAACACACACAGTGCGATTACATTGCCCTACGCCCCCGCATGTGTCTTACGCAACACGAATGAGCTTCCCTGTCTAGAAAACGTGGCTTGGAGGAATGAAGTACTGGGGAACAGAAATAAAGATATTCAAAGTATTTAGTTCCGCTTTCAGTACTGCTCCCGGTACGAGCCGGTATAAAAAAAGGTGCGCTGCGACGATTTCGTCGCGAGTACAAGTTTTGGTGAATTTTAATTAGCAATAGAATCCATATACCTCAGACTAATAAGAGTTCAGGGATTGCGATCGTAATAGCTCCTTGACCAGTGATCATAATAACGCTATTAGACGACTAAGAAGTTCGCAGCATATATCTAGCCCGCAGAAATTTCGCTGTGAATTTTTCAGAAAAGTTGCCGAAAATCCTTCGGTGTAATTTCTTTTTTGTATTTCAGGTGTCTCGTCTACAATTTTAGAGGAAACGACAAGAACGGTGCATTTATTGTTGAAAAAATCAGCAGTGGCTTAGCTCGGCTATGCCAGGATATACGTAGCGCGAGCTACACTGAGCCGCAGAGCATCAATTGCCGTGAGCAGCATTTTCGCTCTCCTTCTCCATGGCTATACCACACTGGCAAACGCCCCTCTGTATGTATACCCCCACTGATACCTCTGTGCACGCGCGCAAAATGAGAGGCGCTATCAAGGGGCTCCGGCGCAGCGTCAGACTTGGCTACTGCGCAACGGAGGAGCTCAGCTGGGCACGCGCCGGCGCCAGTGGGTGTGCCGCGGCGATGACCGGCGAGGCGCTCGCGGCGGCGGCGTCTCCGGAGCGCCATCTGTCTGCCGTGTGACGCAACTGCTCCTTGCGCATGCGCAGCACGGCTCTCCAGGCGCAACGCGAAACTGCTCAACCTCGGCCAGTGTAGCTCACGCTAAAAATTCTTAAAAGTGTACAAATTAGGAGAGAGACGCAAAGAGCAGCAACCCTTTTGTATCACTGGTGCGCACAATATGGGTAGTCGTCTGTAGTAGCCGAAATGTTCACCATGCAGACCTGATTGTATTCTCATGCTTGTGCTGACAGCACCTGACTTCGAAAATATCGGAAGGTGCTCGGTAGGCGGTATAGTCGCAGGCATGCAGTTTCCAAAAGAACAGATTAAGGACGACATTAGGCACCTTACACGGTGGCAAGTTTATCCTCCGCACGAAGATTCTCTGGGCTTCCTTCGTCCCAAGCAATGAGCGATGAGGGGCTAGTGTGCATGATATGATTATAAAACCAAAAAACTGCGCACTTTTCAAACTTTCAAAGATTATATGCCGCGCAAGGGACCAAAAAGGCGCTCGAAATCAATGAAGCCTTGCACATCGTAAGGTATGAGCCTAAAAAATGCTTTAGTGAGGCATCGATATATATGTACAAGAGAGAGCTTCACTTTCTTGGCTACACGAGATGATTTGGTTGGGTGTAGCATTATGCGTGTTTTTTGCGCATGCGTTTTGCTGTTGAAAGAAAGGAGCGCCGTTCTAATAAATCAGTTCTTAGTTCTGCGGTCGTCCTCTCTCCTCCTCTTGTGTGTGCTGTCCCCTGCATAGCATTGTTTTTACGAACTTCGCCCCTAACTTAAAGTACCTAGGTCGGTTTAAAGCGGTCGTATTTCTCCGGAAACTGTTTTCCAAAAGCGCAACAATTTCGATCTCGTTCTAGTGGTCACGTGTCAACTGCAAGTCAAAGTGAGTGCTCAATTGGATGCTCTTACAAAAATTCTTCAACAACATGCATAATGTTGCACAAATGCTTTGAGCTACATTCTCAGGTCCTCATCTGCAATGATCATTAGGCTGACGACGCTTTAGTGGCTACGTAGTGGTGTATTATTCCACTTTGTTACAGGGTGATGTTTAACTTCAAGGAAAGCACTTATCGATTATGCGAGGTTCTACTACGGTGCGAAACGTCTTCATCACTAAGACAAATGAAGCTGCTGACTATTATTAAAAGACCACTCTCAGAAGTTCTTTCTAATAATGTGACAAAGATGGCGACGAACTGTGTAGTGGCGCAGGCAGGAGCGCTCGCGCTTGGCCAGCGGCCATTAAATCAGCCCATTGCCATCGATCATCGCGTCTCTTTCTTTTGCTGGCCGCCACGCAACCTTTGGTGGAGGTGCCGGGTATCATCGGCATCCTGATCCTGGAGCTTCGGCGTCCTGCATCAGCCGTGGTCGTCGGCCGTGAGTTCTTGGCCTGTTTCACTCGGCCATGCCCCAGCCTTTCAAGCCAGAACCGACCTCGCCGTTGTTTTCCCGCCACCCCGCGACCCGTCCCCTGCCCAGACCACTCAACACGACGAACTGAACCCGACGCAAGGATCTGACCTACCGACCATACCGAACCGAGACGCCGCTTACAGCCGAAGACACTGTTCCCCTGCACAGGCCGTTCGGCGCGTCCTGGCCAATCGACCGTCGGTTCCTGGTGACCTGCGGCTCGGAAGCTTCGTGGACCAGGAATCATTGAACTATCTCATTCATCGTGACTAACAGCACTTCGCCACTTTCTCGTTCTTGTCCTACCATCCTCTTAAGCCCATAACCTCTTCGCGCATCGTTGTCACCAGTCGATTGCGCAAATTCTGAATGGTGAGGTGACGATGAGCATGGCCAGAAATGATAGAAGGAGATGAAAGGCTTGCCACCAAGATGAAGGAGATGATCTGATGAACGGTTGCCCCCTGAGCTTGAGGTCCACTGGTATATCGCCCAAAGCCGAAGGTCAAGGATTAAGGATTCACCGGAGAGCTTGGGCGCGGGTGCCATCTTGGTTCGGGTTGTCGTCGGGTCATAGTACGTCCGGTCATGGCCATGGTGTCTTGTGGTTGGGGCTGGGGACGGGGCGGGGGAAAGCGGCTGGTCGGTTCTGGTCAGTTCGAACTGGTGTTGAGCCGTGCGGCGGAGTCCAGGTCCCCTCGTGTGACGACGAAGGCGAGCAGAAGGCTGTGATGCTCCAGGAGCCAGGATGACGATGGGGAGCCCGCGCCTCACATTAAATGATACCCCACCACTTTCTCGTACCTGTCCAACCATCGTCTTAAGCCCGTAGCCACTTCATTCCACTCTTTGTAACCGATCGGGTTGAACACTCGGTGGCCCCGGGTTGTTTGAAGAAGACGACGAACTGTGCAGTGGCGCGGGCAGGAGAGCTCGCGCTAGGCCAGCGGCCATTAAATCACCTCATTGCCATCGATCATCGCATCCCTCTCTTCGGCTGGTCACAACGTAACAATATCTACAATTTAGGAAGATCTGAGCATTTGGCTTCTTTTTGTGACGGAGTCACTACTCTTCACAAGCGAAAAATTGGACGTTAATGTTTCCGAACATTGGTGTGAGCTTACCAGATAACCATTATTACGGCCTCTCCGTGAAGAAACTCATTTTCTGAACAGTTAATAAATGACAGAAAGCGCTGAACTTATGAGTATTTCCTGCCAAATCTTCGTGAAAATCGCCAACCACTCCTCTCCGCCGAGATGGCTAATCCTATTGCTCCCGAGCAGGTTCAACGCATCGACCCGTAATAATGGCTACCGATGACAAAAACGTCTTCAGAATTGAGTGTGCTTCCTGCGTTAAGCAACTGAGTCTAAGCATTGCAGCGCTGTGCTAGCTCCACGTGGGTTTAAGATTTTTTCGTCAAGGTCCGAAGTGTCTCGTCAGCGATTTTGTAACTTGAAAAGAAAAAAGCAGGGAATTTTCTCTGAGCAAACTTTTACTAACCACGCCTAGATGCAGCGAATTTTAGATTTTAAATTTTTCTAAATTTTTATAGCCGGCGAATGTTTATCGCTCTTTTAATGATAATACTCAAGATTACCCGGCGTAACTATAAAAATCCACCATGATAGCCTTCATAGATGGCTAGAAAGCATTTCGCTGACTAAAAAATTTACTTCAAAGCAGGCTTTTGCGCAGCTAGGCTGTAGAGAAGGCATGTGTCAAGAAGTGGAAAATATCTCTAGCGGCTGCACAGCCATCATCATTGTCATCGAAATGGAAAATGATAAAAACGAAATCAGACAGGGTGTCAGGAACAGAGGCATGCTCTAAAAACAGGTCGTATTCAGACAATTGGATTGGGAAAGTAGGAATAAATCGAAATTTCAGCGATGTATAAAAAAATGGAATATTGAGGATGGTAGAGACCGCCCGACGAGAGAATGGGTGAGACAACAAATACGAGTTAAAAATATTGTTGTCGAAATCAAGAATAAATTATTTCCAGAATAAAGAAATCTCGCAGAGGGAATTAAGAAGGAACGTGATGTAATCCAGCGTTTCTGAAAAGTTATTATTTTTTCATCATGATAGAAAATGACAGCAAATGATAGCAGGCAAAGCGCGCAGCAACCTCGGTTTGCGTTGCAGTAAAGGCCGAAGCTTAACTCCTGAATCAAGCCCATTTACTGAAGCTTTTTCATTTACTTTTCCAATAGTGTGCCGAAAAACATAGCCCCGCAGTAAGCATAGGCTCGTTCGTTTCTCTTCCCTTTCTTGAGAAAGGGCTGTGAGACTGAACCGCACCGCTTATATGATGGAGGGAAGTAGCTCATGAATCACCTCTTTCAGGGCGCACTCCTTGAAATCTCGAAGGCCTTTAGTAGCTGAAAATGATTTATTGCCAACACACAGACAGCACAACGGGCGAACCAATAAATTCTGTCATGAAACGTTTTCATGAACACCAAAATAAAATGATCAGCTGCATCATTCTTTAGGCAGACAACACTAGTTAAAATGATGGTCTCCCCTTTAAGGTGCTGACTATAAAACCTTATACGTGCGTCTCTAACCATTGTATTGCTCTAGGTGGAGAGGTGTTCAAGTGTACAGAACCACAGCTATTGGCAGAATTGCACACTTTTGGTGATTCAGAACTTGACTGTGAGTACGTGCTTATCGTATCATAATATTTACTTGGCAGGTTTTACATTTTGCATATGTGCTGGGTTCCCTGCTTGTTAAGATGATGCCTGCTTGTTAAGAGTTTAGCACGAGGAAAGAGAGTTTATTACTTATGGCGTATGTTAGCAGTGATAGGAGGAAGATAAAACTCTTTGCGGCAGCTCTGGTAAGGCATGCAAATTAAGTAAAAACCACAAATTTTTCACATTTCGATATTATGAGAAATTTGATTTTTCGCTGAATTTAGTGTTGGGCATATTAATTTTTGCTTGGGTCGACCGCACATATCCGGTATAATACTGCACGGTGCACTCGTGCAAGCAGGTATATGTAAAGCCGTGGTATTGCTAGGTATTTTGTAGAACCGTGCTAGTAGGTATGAGCTTATCTTCTCTCCTCTCCTGCGATCTCTCAATTCTTTGCTGGAATGGACAGCAGTCGAAGGCATGCGTTAGATCTCAGACAGTTTATGATGTTCTTCACAAGACACTTAATATTGTCGTAGGTAGACAGAGCTTGGAATGATCTGGTGCTTAGAACACGTATACAGCTAGGTTTTTGTTTACTTCTTGACGTCAACACCCGCGTTATTATCATCAACAGCTACAGCAGCACAGCGCAGCACCCATAATATGTTCTCTCTGGGAATACGAAAATAAAACTGACAAAGCAGTACTTCGTCGCATGGTCGGCCCGCTCGCCGGCCATGTGGCACTCGCCGAGAGGACTCGCTTTCTCTTTTCTCTCCCCGAGCATACCAAACTCGGCGGCACGCGAGAGCTAGTATCGGTGAGGTGATAGCCAATAAAATGCGCATCAGGCTGTAACATGCAGGTTATCGTAATTTTTATCGTTCTGGTTTAAAATTGCACAGATAATATTTCTTCTCAGTCTTTCTGCATGGCTTCATTGCCGTGGTGGACAGTGGCTACGGCTTTGAGCTATTGAGCTCGACAGAGCGTGAATAAAGCCGCGCCGCTGTGTCCACGTTTCCAGACAGGCGAAATGCCGAAAGTGGACCGTGTGGTATCTACTTCAGTGCATGTGGTTGTGATTTATCCAGAGCCTTCCACTACGTCCCCCCCCCCTCCCGCGCTTTTTCTCTTCCTACTTTCACATCGTCCTTCGAGTCTGCCACTGTACGATATGAGAGCACGTTTGGGAGCCCTAGGTGCTCAAAACTTAATACCTGTCATTCCACCACGGCAAATCTTTATCTCTCTCATATTTCATTCTCTTCTCATCCGATCGCTCATGGTACAGTTCACGTGTCGTCCTAAACGTTAGACAGCCGCCGCGCCTTTCAGTTCCTTAAAACTAATTTCTCTTGGGTCGGGCTTCCACTGTCAGCAAGACACATTATACCCTAATATTTTCCTCATAACCGATTTCCATTTTTTGACTTACTGATGCCGAGTTCCCCTGTATTACAGCGCCCACAGGTAACGATTGCTTTCGTAGCCAACATTGTCTTCTTGGATTCTTAAAACTACTATTGTTTTTGTAGCGAGAGCTACACTACGCTACCCAGTCGATCATTTCGCCGTGAGCCTGGGAGGCCGCTAGTGCGCATGCACGAAACCAGAAAGGACCAGCAGGTACGCGGCGCATGACATCAGAGTTCGCCGCCACCGCCGCCGCGCGAAGAGCCGCGTCGGTCCGACTACGCCCGCCGGCGCCGCGTGTCAATGCGCATGCGCGGCAACCGGAGAAGGGCAGCAGGTGCGTGGCGTATGAAGTCAGAGCTCGACCGCCACCGTGGCCGCGTGTGGGATCCTGTCAATAAATCGCGTATGTGCGTCTGTGTGTATAAAGGCTGAGGTGATACGAGTCGGTGTATCACAATCACTTCGTATGGCTGAAGAAAAAAAAGGAGTCCCCAGCCGCCGCTATGCGGCGGTATCGTCAGGAGAAGATCAATTCTTCGGACCCAGAAGTCGTCGCCTGGCACTTGGCCGCTCTGCAGAGAAAGATTCAACCTAAGAAGACAAAACGAGCGGCGGAGATGCCAAGAGGCGGAGCGTAAGAAGCGGAGCATAGCAGCTCGCATGGTTCCATCGCAATAAAATGAAGATGAAGGAATGGCAACAACATCATCATAAACAACAACTGAAGAGGAAGATGTAAAGGCTCGTCGTATAACTGACCACTCGATTACACCAAGGGGGAACTGCAGCTCTCGCTACGTATATCCTGTCATAGCTGAGCTAAGCAACTGCCATTTTACAGCGTCAGCTCAAACTGGTACCTTGCAGTTACAGCGTGGGTTCGGTCTATCGCAATCACGTGAACAAATTCAGCGCGCGGTCTTGAAATAGAACGAGACTTACTGAATTGTAATTAATATTCTGGATCAAAGCCAAAAGCTTTATCCCCTGCGTCAGGGTCTTAAATGTAACTAAGACATTTTTTGCGAGAATACTTATCGGTACCTCCCCCACTTTGAAAGCGATATCAGAAAAATGAGTATCACCTGTGTGCGTTGAATTTCTTTCACATTTCATTCATACCAAACACAAAGGCACGAACTTCTCACTGTACTGAAGGCACATAGGCAGCGCCTTTTCGTAGGTATCATCACTAGTTAGAACAAAAAGAATAGGAAGTACTCTTACATGTACAGATATCATTAAAGATCCTGCAATCGAGCACATGGATTCTGTAGAATTCCTATCTGCTGTTTTGTCTACTACTTTGTTTCTCATGTAACGCTTTAGTTTTGTGTTCATAGCACACAACTCTTCAGCACTTGAGATTCCTTAAAGCGCAGCAAATATACTGCTATGGTCTGCACAGCTGTTTTTCATGGCTGTTTTTATATTGTATTTATCTGTAAACCACTCCTGCCTGGGCATTCAGCATCCAGTGTCCTGTAAATAAATAAATCTGGTAGGTACAGTGGAAGAAGTGAATACAGAATTGGTGAAACAGGCACGGATACAAAAATTTCCCTTTATACGTGCTCTCGCAGATTTTTGTGCACGGTCATTAGCTCGCTTTCCAATTGTTTAGTTATGCTCAACATTTCAGTTTCGTGCGGGACCGCGTGCAAAATGCATTGGTTAACATTGCCACTTGTAATGGCTGTTTGTTCACGCTGAACGCCATCTGTCCTCTGGGAGTCGCTTTTCTTTGTAATGTTGGACGGGACCAAATTTCTGTGTTCAGATGAAAGGCGCCGACAAATACTTGTAGATCTTCGAAATTGCTGTAGATATTTCCTGTGCTTTATCTGGAATTTTTTTTTGTTTTCAGATTCAACCTAGGCGCGGCCGACTGAGGTCATCAGTTTCTTTTTTGACCACAGCCGAGCAGTTTTGAACTATCTAGCTTGCGCTAGTTACGGCGACAGGTGAGGTTTGATATAGCGAGCCGTCTTCCCCTTGACCACAGTAGAGACGCCACAAAATAGCGCCCAACGTGGCACCCTCCGGAAGTTTGCTTGTGGAGGCTAGCTCACGAAGAATACCTTAACGCTCCATCATCGATGTGGTATTGCGAGGTCTGCGGGATTGCATGCCTGAAGCCGCAGGCGCACTTAGGGATCTGGGACACTGCCGCCCCGCTAGCTCGAACCACAGCAACCAACCTGCGGCAGCGAAGCATACACGTGACGCCGCGGAATATCTTGGCAAGCCACCTACAGGTATTTGGAAAGCCTCGTACCAGGAGGGACCAAAGGCGTAATAGTAAACGCCTGTGAAAAATCCAGGCCAACGTTTTTGTCAACGATCGGAGCGCGCTAGGATATTTGACCGCCATCACCAAACTCGGCAATATCAGCGTGCGCCCTCTTAATATCCGAGACAACGGCACTACGGTGGCGTACTTTACAACGTCGATATCGCCATTTGTGGCGCCGATTTGACCATGTTAATCAAGCCGGTGACCAACAGCATTTAAATAATTCAAGTTCGGTGCATCAGAACGACTGAATGCATCAAGCTGACCTTCAAAGTTGACTCTATACCATAAGAGGTGAAGGTGAGGCACTTTCGACACCCACTTCGACCTTCCGTACCTAACACGCTACAGTACATCTAGTTCCTGCGGCTGAACTGAAGCCCGAAGGGCTGCAGTTGAGTTCATCAGCCAAGTTACTCCAAATGAATGGAAACTGCGATATCAAAGGAAATCGCACTGTTTTGCAATCTGAAAGCGACTGGCTTCAATGACAGATTTTTACGGTGGTGCTCGCCCCTTCTCCCATCTGTTTTCAATTCCCTCTTCCCCAGTGTAGGGTATCCAACCGGAACATACTTCTGGTTATCACCCCTGCCTTGCCTCTTCCTCTTTCTCACTCAGCATACAGTCACCACAGCACCGGATGCCTCTCGGTATCATCAGTATAGCCATTTTTGATGTCTACGGAGCCCCGGCTTCACATTCCAACTCTATAACTGATATCGCCGCAAGAACCCAGGCCATCTGTGACACCACATTCATAAACCGCACACGCAAACCCTCCAACAGACCGTTGACAACCCCGCAGTAGATCCCCATCTCCTCCACCTCTGGGAGGTCTGTCATGGCCTGCCGAAGAGATGGGGCCGGCAACGACATTATCTAACTCTCAATAAGCGCATAGCGCAGCTTGCTTACAAGAGAAGGACGACGCAACGCTACTCGGCACTCAAAACCGGCATCAATTTTGCGACTCCCTCCGTGGCGTCCTGAGTACTTCTAAAACATGGGCCATACTGCGCATCCTTCTACACCCTGAATTGACAAAGACGTCTGCCAATAGAACCTTGCAAGCACTGGCTCATCAATTAACCAGCACTGTCCAACAACTTCTGGACGCCCTCCGCTCGAAATATTTCGGCACTTGACAGCCACTTACCACATCTACCACTTACACTGACCACACCAACACGGAACTCAACGCGCCAATCACTTATGACGAGGCCTCCCCAGCTGCGCGGGCTGGTAGCCGCTCTAGCGGCCCAGGTGCCGACAAAACCACTTACGCAATGCTACGCAACATTTCCAATGATTCTCTTCAAGCACTTACCCAATACATTAATGGTGAACTGAGGACACAAGGCAAAATACCCCCTCGTTGTAAACAAGCAGAAGTGGTACTCATCCCTAAACCCAACAAGCCACCCTCCCACCCTTCTCTCAGGCCCATATCGCTCACCTCCTGCTTGGGCAAGCTATACGAGCGAATCATCCAAACACGCGTGCAAAATTATATTGAAGATCATAATCTCTTTCCCTCTTTTATGATCGGGTTTCGACCAGGTCTTTAGACGCAAGACGGCTTTCTTCTCCTCAAACACGAAGTCCTCACATGGTTACCTCTCTGCGAAGAACACCTTCTAACAGTTGACATTACGGGCGCCTTCGACAACATTTCGCACTCCGCAATCCTAGAAGGTATAAATCAGATACACTGTGGATCTCGCATCTTCCAAAGTATCTCCACCTTCCTCACTGCCCGCACGGCCACGATAAGCATCGGGTCTACTAGATTGTCTCTCTTCCAAACAACTGACAAGGCCACTCCACAAGGTGCTGTCCTATCGCCACTGCTATTCAATATAGCCGTCGCTCCTCTCGCCTACAAGTTCTCTACATGCACTCTCCGGCATCGGATATACCATCTATGCGGATGACATCACCATGTGGTCAACCCGAGATTCCCTCACCATCAAAGAGCAAGTCCTACAAACAGCCATCACTGTGGTCGAGGGGTTTGTTCAGACCAGCGGTAGGCAACGTGTACCAGGCAAATCGGAAATCATCCATTTTTATCGTCCCTGCTGTCGTTCCCCTGTCCCAATCATGCTCGAAATTCACAACCTCCCTGTAGAAGAAAAGCAACTTATCCCAGTGATTGGCCTCTCGGTCCGTCATGGCGGCAAGCCCACCCACACCATTGCCACTTTACGCCCGTCTGTACACAAAGCCGCACGTCAGTACTCAATATCGTACGTACGGTACGACGTACCTCTGGACATTGCAAGGGCATGCTTGAGGAAGACACTATTCGCCTCGTCATGGCCCAGGCCATGAGTTGAATCCAATATGGTTTCCCGTACCACAATGTTGATCGCACCGCCGAGAGTAGGATCGGTATCCTTATCCGTACCCTTTTGAAAAAAGCTCTGGGCCTCACAACACCGGGTTCACAGCACGTTTGTGGAAATCCAGGAGGATGTTCTGAACTCCCAACAGACTCGCCTCCTCACCACTACGAGGGTAGGGCCGTCCTGTCAAGCATAGGCGACCCGTAAGCCACCAGGACCATGGTCCTGACAGGAGTTCTTCTAAACGCTATCCGCCCCCTCCTTTACATGAGCCCTATCCCTGGCCTCATGAACCACGAGTCATAGGCCCCCCGCCGTGAGGCCCGTCTTTGCAGCCTCTAGTAGGCAATACGAATAAGCCACATCGGCTATGCATGTGGATGGGGCTGCGTATGCACAGGCCCAGATATGCCTGCGCTCCTGTCAGTCACGCCAACAGCTCTTATCTTGGACCGTCTTTCACGGCACCGGTTCGGAGACCGCAGAAGCCCTTGCAATAGCCATCACTGTCAAAATGAGCGACCGCCAACACGATGGCACCTGCATTTTTACAGACTCCCAAGCCGCCTACACGAGTGGACTTGTCCCTCGCACGGCTGTCCGCGTTCTGGGCGGCCATCTCCACTATGATCATGTGATCGCCTGGGTCCTGGGACATCGGGGTATCGATGTCAATATTAGGGCAGATGCCCTAGCTCCAGATTATACCAACCGAGTGGGGCACACTGACTGTACTCTCTACCCCCTCTCAACCCATTTTAACACATCTAGAGACTGTGCGCCTAAATAAACGTCTCTACCCTCCGCCACATAAGAAACTTTCCCCGGCGGACTCGCACCACCTAAGGCGCGCCCAAAGACTCACTTTGCTCAATATCCACTACATGTACAGCATTTACTCAACATTATGTGCAGATACACGTCCTTGATGTGGCGATATTCCCACATTCACAGCATTACATGCACATGCCAAGCTAAACCCGACAAATTATAGCCGCACAACCCGGCGCTAGAGCAGTGGGAGGTGACGCTTGTCAGCGGCACCCTGCAAGACCCGAAGGCGCTGATCGCCATCGCCAAAGTGTCGGCGGAAGCCACTGGAACCTTGGACTGAAGACTGCGCCCACAATCCGCTGTGGTCGTCGTTTTACAAGTGTGTTCTCTCGATATATATTCTTTGATTCCATAGTTCCGACCAATCCTGATTTAGCGTCACAACATCCACCTCTTTTCGTCCCAGCGTTCCGTCTAACGCTGCTGTGTTAAACAAAACACATGACTCAGTTAGGACACGTTGTCAATACCTTGGCGCACACTCGGTCAGACCTGCGAGTTCTTTTTTCTTCAGTGATGCCTATACGGGGTACTGACATAAGTTTCATCTGCATTTTGCATTAGAAAATTTTCCATTAGCTACCTCATTACTTGTGTTAGGACCCCGTCGGCGTCAAAGACGTAAAAACAACTTGCATATTTGACCGAGCGTGCGCGGTGGCATTTAAAACATAAGCCGAAAGCTTTTGATTCGAAACGGTGTCTCTAGAATGCATATCAGTTCTTTGTGAATTTCGTTGGCCTACATTAAGAGTTTCTATTGGTTTTTGACTTCATAAAGGCCAACGTAAACCATGGTGATGAACGGCGGTTAAGAATATTCGTAATAGGAAAGTACGTTTTTATTACAGTTTGTGTTTCAATTTTAAAATTGACCAGTTTAATTCAACTGTGTGTCGTGCAAGCCTTCAAGAGATGAATCGCTTAAATTGCCAAGTTCAAAATTCGTAGAGAGTAATCGCCTTTTTCCGCAGAACAGTATCAGTTTAGTGTTGGCGTTTTGAGGTTTGCGCCATGCATCGAAATGGTTCCTGAATGATTGTGTCGACACTGACTGCTTCTAAATTGCCTAAGAGAGATATACTTCCCCGATGGGATCTTAACACGATTGACTTCTATCGAGCGCTACTCATAAGAACGAACCGCTAGAGGACTTTTGCGCTCAGTTTTGTTCGTTCCTATGAGTACCGCACTAAAGACGTTAAACACGAAAAACCAAATAGGCTCATTTGCAGCTTTAGTAACCTTAACACGAGATTGAAAATGAGAGAAACACAGGGCCTCTGTCTGGAGTTTGGCAGCTACCTACAACTGTGCTTGCTACCTGCTATGTTTATTGTTCCAGTACAAAAACTACGGAAATAGCCACTGAAAAGATTTGAAATGAAACGTCCTCTGGTATATGCGGCCATCATCCTAATCTGCACGCTGAGCCTAATGCAAAGGTAGGAAGTTCTTTAACTATTGTTGTGATTCACTATGTACCACTATAGAAGCGGTATTTTGATACTTGACTGTTTCCTAATCATACTAAAGCTTCTGTGTAACATGCTACAAAGCTCGCTCTGAAACGCTGCTGCATGTCGCCATAATGCGGAAGGAAGTCTTGAGCGCAAGTGTAGTGAGCACAGTGAAATCATGGCACGAGGACCAGGCCGCTTATTCTGTAGAGTGCACCGAACGCATGTTCTCCTCTACCAGCGCAAAAAAGGGGAGCTAAAGCATCTTAATACGAGTTTCTTTATTGCTTGCGAAGCTCATTTGTGCACGTAACCCTGCAGTACAAAATGTACGGTTGGATGTATAAGCCAAACATTTATTGCTATAGCTGTTTTCCCACCTAGATTGCAACACATCTAACAGCCTAATCCCAAGAATGTGAATCGTGTATTCTAGGAGTAAATCTTTTGACATCGAAAATGGAAGCAAAAAAGTAATATTTCCTTCCAGGGAGGCTTTCATAACATTTCAACAACTGATCTTTGGATCGCACAAGAAATTGTTTCAAAAGCAGGTGAAGGCTTTCGGTACGGTTCAGGGAACGCAGGTGTTAACAACGGAAATATTTGAGAAAGTTCTCCCTGCACGTGCAAGCCTATTCCTTTCAATGAGACCAAAGTGGCTGTTTATAAGGTAGTCAAAAGGTAAAATGCGTGATCAGTATAAGTACCGTACCCTTCGCACGCCCATGCGCAACTTTAAGCAGTAGTCAAGGGACCTGCCATAACTAGCCGCACAACTACCAACAAGACGCATGCTAGGAGCAGACCGTATATAGGGAATCTGAGTGCCCCGCCCACTCAATTAAACAGTGCCGTGCTATTTTCAATGGAATAAAAATTACCCACAGTTCTCAACAACGAAAAATAGCGTGGCGATAGTTAGGAAGGAATGTTTTATTCCCGTGTTCATGTTGAAAGTGGCCACTTCTGAGAAAACCGCAAAGGCATGACCTACTTAACGAGCTTTTTATCCTCGTGTCATACCCGGTGTTTATTTGTCTCCAAAATTAAAACAAATGCCTCCTTTGGAATTAGTCTCGGCTTAGGCCTATATTAGGGGCTACAGTGGCCACCAGGTATGAGACAATGTTTTATCTCGCTAATTAATTATGAAATTTACCTTTTCTCAGTTTAGTGCGATGGCATTACGAGCCAGATCACAGAAAAAACACGGCGTCGTCAATCATAAATTTCCTGACTGGCCAAGAAAATAATACGTCAGAGTCACGTGCCATGACAGAGCACTGAATGGTCAACGTGGTTTTATCCGTCATTAGACAACGTGAAATTGTCTAATTGACAGCTAGTGAGTCAGAAAACACAGTTTTGTAGCGTGAGCTACACTGGCTGAGGTTGAGCAGTTTCGCGTGGCTCCTGGAGAGCCGTGCTACGCATGCGCGAAGAGCAGTGACGTCACACGGCGCACCGCTGCCACGCAGGAGCCGCCGCCGCGCGTGCCTCGCCGGTCATAGCCGCGGCAGACGCACTAGCGCTGCGCGTGCCCAGCTGTCCGCCTCCGATGCGCAGTAGCCAAGTCCGACGCTGCGCCGGAGCCGCATGATAGCGCCTCTCATTTTGTGCGCATGCGCAGAGGTATCAGTGGGGGTATACGTATAGAGGGCGTATGCCAGTGTGGTATAACCATGGAGAAGGAAAGCGAAATTGCTGCTCAGCGGCAATTGCTGCTAAGCGGCTCAGCGTAGCTCACGCTACATATATCCTGGCATGGCCGAGCTAAGCAACTGCTAATTTTTATGTTGAGATAGTATTGGTTCAGCACTTATTCTTCAATGAGGTGTCAGACTTCTGAGACTATCTGACAGAGCCGAGTGGGTACGTGCGCTGGCAAGTGGCCGGTGACATGACCTAGAGCTGATTGATCACCTAAGCGTGCGACGTCATGACATTAGGTAACCAGGCGAAGTTCACAGATGCGTTGACAGTGGCCAATTGAGCTGGTCATATCATATGGCTGAGCGCGGTGGCAGTCTCGGTGGCAGTTCTTAGATGCTCTTTGTTGCGTCAGAGGTGTGTAGACTTATCCGCGTGTCGGGCTGGAATGAAGCCAGACTCACTGCCTGTGTCTACTGCAGTGGAAAATCTCCGGAAGGGGAGAGGATGACCACAGAAGTATGTCGCTGAAGATGGAGTAAGTTCGGCTGCACAGACTCAGCGCATGCGGCGAAGAGCAACGACGGTGGAGGAGAAGCAGGCCTAACTTAGTTCATACTTTAAAGCTAAAACATTCCCGATACATAACGTTATTAGTCGTCTGCCAGTTAGGGAGTATGTTGTATCTGCGCAAAATGAGCTTGACTTTCAAACAGTTCAGCCAAGAAAAAAGTTTCATCAATAAATTTTGTATGGTTGCTACCAGGCGAAAAGATTCATCGTAACACAACGGTTGCGAGCGCCTGTGATGTATACATAGCTCCTCAATGCGATTTTGTATCACACTGCTGACGCAACCTGATGCCCAGGCGTGTAGGTCGGAGGTATCGCTTCCAGTTTCGCTTCGCTATGCGGACTCGCCGATTGCCACCGCGTCTGAACCCAGTGCGCGCTCTCATTTTACTCGCATCCGACCTCGAAGCCACTACGCGGCCGCTGTGGTTTGTGGAAACGGAAAAAAGAGAGGCTCACGCCATTCTTCGTTTGTGGCGTGTGGCAGCATTGCCCTCAGAATGGCATTACGGAGTGAAAGCAGGTCATCTACTGAATTTAAGATGTAAATAGTGGTCACTTATACGTGTATAACAATGGAGAAGAACAAACGCATCGCTGTTCTACGCTGTCAAGAACCCCGGGTGTCGACTCCTAGAAAAAACGTCGTTTGTGCGAATTTATTAGAAGTTTTTTTTCTATATATGTTCTGAAGCGCCAACGCTGGTGTCTAAATCAAATGTGGTGGACAAAGAGTGAAACCAGTGTGTTTGAGTTCGTAAAAGCTAAGCAAAAAGCCAGCATTCAAAACGCTTGGTGTAAGTGTGGAGAGCACTTGTCAAGCTCTGTATACACACATTTCATGTGAGTCTGCACCAGCAGCTGTGTGCGACATAGCTTTTACGGAGGCTGATTTTTATAACTGGTTCCTGGCTTAGGACACCCTGCCATTGTACAGAATGTGATTTGTGCAGATCAAGTACAGTTCGGCCGTAATTCTGCGAACCTGCACAACGCCCCAATACTGGGCTGATGTCAGTACCAACTGGCTTCGAGCACAGGGACACGAACAAAAGTGGTCATTCAGTGTTTGGTGCCGCATTCGGTACAAGAAAATCATTGGCCCTTATTTTTCGGAAGATCACTCACTGGAAGAAAGTGGTGCTAATAAGTCCTGAGAGGAAAATAGAAGAATTTATTGAGGAAATACCTATTAAAGTGCACTCGAAAACACGATACCAGAATACTGGAGCGCCAGTGCATACTTTGGCACATTCTGTGAATCATCTCGATGCACTATTTTGACTACAAGCAATAGGATGCAACGCCCTGCCCCGTAACCCTCAAGGTCTCTAGACTGACCTCCCTTAGGCTTCTCTCTTTGGAGGCCGGGGGGGACAGATAAAAAAGGAAGTTATCATTTCTGGACCTGCGAGTGCAGAGGACCTGAGGGTGAAGATCACCAGAACGCCCGCCGCAGTTGAGCCTGCAAAGCAGAGGCGGGTACTTTATTCTGTGCACGATTAATACCTGATGTGTGTTGCTGCGGAGGAGCATCATTACGAGCATTTGTTGTTGTTCTTGGCCTCTGGTGGAATAGAACAAAGCCACAGTGCGGGATTGGCCAGGGTGCCTTTCACATTCATACAGTAGTAACACATTGCCTCAATTAAGGTAGACGTGGGTGAAACTTTATGTTAAAAGAAATAATTTTGAAAATTATAACTAACGAAGAAATCTCCTTGACGCAGTGATGTAATTATGGAGATAATCGCACACTAGTTTTAGGACATATCCCCTGGCGCTCGCCCCAATGGTGAAAAAAACGGAATAGAAAGAGGAAGCCTTAATCGAGCGAGGGGAATCTTCAGATATGCGCTCCGCAAAGAAGGAAACCGTCGAGAGGAGAAAGCGATCAAGTGATTCAATTGGCCGAATGATTAACTATGTTTCGGCTTGTAAAGGTTGTGTGTCCTATTACCTCTTCGTGACTTGCATGCCGCACCAATAATTGTAATTTTGAGCATAGAGCTACACTGCAATATAACGTGTGTAGTCAAATTTTTATATATTGCTGAACTTCTGCAGAGTTAACTGTGGATTCTTTTTGTTGCATTAAGAATTGCGAGTTCTAACTCTTAATTTTTTTATTCCAAAAACTAAATTGCAGAATGTTGCTGCCAGCCCGCCACGATAAGGGCGTTCGCTTCTGAAAACTTGCGTTAAGTAGGTTTTTAAAATAGGTAAGTTTACTGTAGCAAGCATGTAGCAAAATTTGTATTAGGAGCGAAACGTTTCTGGCACTCAAAATTAGATTCACTGTCAACAAGTTAGTCGCAAGCGCTTTAAAAAAATTACTTTTGACGCCATGCAGTCCAATAACGTGGGGGAGAGCGTGATAATCAAAATATTTCATATTTATTTAGCCTCGAGAGGAATGAGTGCCTTGAACAGAAAATAAAACCTTCATTCCCTTGCAGCTGTAGCCAGGCTAAAGTTAGGAATGGTAATTCTTACTGAAGGCGTTTAGGCTTAACGTATTGACAACGAGGATGTCAAGACATAATAAAGTAGAGGTGCATGTGCGCAGGTGAGAGAAGTAAAGGTTTTTTCGAAGCAAAACAAGCCGTTCAGGTGGCGCAGTGAACAGTTGAAAATCACATGAGGCATTCTTTTTTCCACTTTCACGAAAGACAAAGGCCGAACACTCTACCTGAGCCGAACAGCAATATCAGTGCGCATTAGAATCTGACACGCTGATACAGCGAGGCCCAGGAGCGAAGCGAAGCTGGCAGCAATGCAGCCTGCCCACCTATCCGGGCAGTCGGGGCCTCAGGATAAGTCAGCAGTGTGATACGAACGGCAAAGCGGAGCAATCTGCGTCCAAGACACTTGCTGCCTCATAGTTAGGGTGCGAGAAGTCGCCTACCGGGCTGACTGTTTGTAGCGATAGCTACATTACGGTAGCATTTCGAGCCTTCAGCGTAGCGGTGGCACGTGACCGTCGCGTGACGTGACGGCGGCGGCGCAACCACGTGGTTGGTCACGTGACCAGCCACATGGTGCGGAGCAACTGCTGCTGCCGGCGGGCGGCGGTGAAACCGAGCTGCAACAGCTATGCGCATGCGCCGTGTCAACTGGGACGAAGATGAAGACGGAACGGCCACGGAAACGTAGCGGCGAAAGACTGAATTTGCAATTCGGCCGAGGAAGTTCCACTCGGCCAGCTGTAGCTATCGCGTCACTCCTGGTTTAACCAGAGCTAAACCACCGCCAATTTTTTCACCTCGTAACGCACGCATGAAATGTGTCCAACGGAGCTCTCCTTATAAGATTTGAGCAGACTCTGTTCGTAAGCTTCATTCGATGCAGCCTCTCAGGGCTCTGTAATATGAGCATTTCCTGGTTGCGGACGTTTGAGACCGTTCAAACGCAGGTGATCAATATGTTACTTGGATTACCATACCTCGCGCTTGGTGCATGATGGCCTCAGTTGCCTATATGCCATAAAACGCAACACACAACACACAACAATTACTTGGATTGCCACTGCGCACTTCCAACAAAGGCACTATTGCGGAAGCACGTGCCTGCCCGATATTGATAACTTTTCACACGAACCACTTCAAGTGTATTTTCGCCTGCTTTTTCTGCGCCGTTGTCACCCAGTGAACATGAATCTGAATGTACGGCCGGACAGAAGTTTTCCAAGTGCACTCCGATGCCATCATTGGCAACTGCTATCAGGCTATTCCCCTCCATATTCTCTGGTCAAGCCACTCAGCATTTGCTATGTCTTGCGTGTTCCCGGCTTACTAAAAAATCCATGGTGCCAGTTAGCGTACTGAAGCAGCTTGATCTGGCGTACATCTGGTCAAAATATCATATCTGCGTTCCCGTATACACGGACGAATCTTTTGGCGCCAACGGCATAGTCAACAGCAGTGGTGATACCAACTAAGGTGATCCGCAGTTTCGTTTTAGGGCGCAATTCCGCATCAACCGTTGCTATCTGGTAATCGTTCGGGAAGAGATTCCGCTAATATTTCGGAAACAACGCCAAGAGATGTGTATATTCAGAGATGGAAAACCTGCGCTACAAATTTTAAGACGTTTCCTTCGCCACAGCTCCTTGCATATATTGACAATAGATACCACTGAGCTCGTTTCACTTGCTCAAGACAAACGCCACCGCGTATATGTTTCAGTGAATTATTGAACACTGCGAACTGCATGTAAATGAGTTTAGATATGCTGAAGTAAAGAACGCCCTCAGTAATGACCTCCGTAATGTTGTGCGTTTCTCTAGACCGGACACATCTTTTATTCTTCCGGGATTAATGAGGAGCGTGACAGTGAAATATGGTGCCCAGCCACACGCTCGGCACACCAACCTTAAAAGGCCAGATCAGGCAATGATGTTTTCTGCTCCGCGTGGAATTCCACGCCCTCATGCATGCTTCGGGCATAGCCTGCGTTTAGACGCCGCATTCACGCGCAAGTACTTACAGTGAACGGGACTAGCGGACTCCCCGGACTGCTCCACGTGTGACATAACTAAGACTGTGAACCGTGTTCTAGTAGTGTGCCCCAGTATATGCCCGCGAAGCACTAACGGCTGCTTTTTTGAAGCGTTTCCAAAGCAGGCCTCTCTCGGAGGACTTACTGCTATGCGCTTGGCCTCAGAGTTCAAAAGCATTCCTTGCAACGCGCGAGTTTTCACGTTACTTGAGAGACATGGACCTTAATTCCCGATTATGATGCCACGAAATGTGCTTCTATACATTTTTATCTTTCTCACCACATGGTTACCCCTCACGACCCTTTTTCTTCTCCTGTTCTCTGATTGTTCCCAAGTGCAGAGAAGCAGGCCAGATATTGACCGTTCCGGCCCACCTCTCTGCTTTTCAAGACAATAAATCTCTCTATCTTCTTTAGAATTTTTTCTTGCTAGTCTGTTTGGAGGATCAGCACCAGGTCTGATTATACAACATGCACGCTACAATAAAATTTACCAAATTAATAAAATTTTTTATTTTTTTACACTGATTAAATCATTCGGCCTCATATCTGGTACCCACCGCTGACCTCAATGAAATCCGCACGCCGAAATAAATCCAAAGCCAGTTACCTTATATTTCTTTAGTTTAGAGCCTTTAAAATAACATCCAGCATAATATACCTGTTTCAGAGACGGTGGTCAGTTTCTTGGACCAGGAAATTATCTCGGTGATAGTTGAAGCTTTCAAAACTTTTTACTGCGGTTATACAAAAGCACTACAGATAAGATCTTCACGGGTCAGTTATTTTATTCCAACCTGGGTGACCTCCCCTAAGCGAATCGTTGATTTTTTTCTAAGGTTTTTTAACAAAGTGCTGCTATGGTGCGCATGGTGCCAGCATACACTACATACGAAAAAGGAGCGCTTTAGGTTGATGTTCATGATTTTGAAGTGAAAGCTTCACTACGCTAGATTTTCAAGAGGACAGCGTCAGTGCAGTCACGTTAAAAGTGTCACGTGGTGTCCCGTGGCAGGGCATGTGACCTACTGGCGTCATCACAATCTGTCCACCGTGGCAGGTGGCAACTGTCCAATCAGGCATCGGCCATTTCATCGGCCCTTTGCAGACAATCCCTTCGGCATTGTGTGTGGCGTTTGTGAACGCGCCTATGGATAGTAAGCTTTCCATTCTTACCACGGTTAACCAATGTTTAAGCCACAGCTAATTTTTTTTAAAACTATCCATGAAATCTTGGGAAATATAAGGGAGCTTAAAATTGGTGAACATCTCGGCCTTTCAATTTTTAAATTTAGCTTTACAAAAGCACACTTTAGACAGTTACAGCTGAGGAAGCACCAGAAATATGTTTCTGTATCTACGCCGACAAATTTACAGGTATACTTTTTTACAGTAAAATTTAGGTGCATAAACGTATTTTCGGTCATGATGGCACATGTATGTTCTTGAACATTGTGCAATATAAGAAGTAAATGTTAGCTACATTTTGGGCTGCTCTTCCGTAAAATATATGCTGTAACGTTACGAAACCTTTCGGTATTAAGTCATGTTTATTCATGTATTCAGCGTGCATGGATGCGACACTACACTGCGGCCATCGTACAGACCGGACAAGGATTGTGTCGGACGAGTAAGTGGCTCGATACCAGATATTCAAACATTCTTCCCTCTCTCTGCCGCCTGTCTTCTCTAACTTCTAACGAAGGCTACTGCGTGGTTGCATATGGAATTGCACTTCACTAACAGCTAGCAAACGCTGAGCAATCTTTGTCAAAAATTGGCTAGTGTGCTCACCTGTCAACAGAGGTGCACTGCGCGCAAATTGAACTTGACCTACACTGGTGAAGTACCCCAATGTAGGCGAATTTATTCTTCTTTCAGATAACAGGGATCTATTACTGGCTAGAAAAGAATCAAAAGCATAAGCCTGATTTCGCAAACCGTGCATTTATAAGAAGACTGTTGTGGTTAAGCTATTCCAAAATTTTTTTGTTCAGTACAAAAGAAAACGATGGTTTACGAGTGAGAATACAAAAGCACGTTTGCTTCAATACCGCTAGTGCTGCTTTACTACACGAGGAAAAATTAACCAAACGAAACCTAGACGCGTAGACTACTCGAGGGAAAAAAACTACATTAAACGTCATTGCCAGCGTGAAAACTTCAACATTTAGCGGGTACAAACGTATTTTAATAACTACTTTTTAAGTTATTAGAATATATTTCTCTGCCTGGCAAGATTGGGGTTTTACACGCAACGCCATTTCTAAAATTATAGCCACAATTCAATCCTTATTCTAACTATGTTCAGTGTCGCGTTGACGCCGTACAACAGCGATAGATTACAGCATATGCGTAAGGGAAGTGAACATAAGGAATAAAATTTGTTTCGCTGAAGTTGCGCAGTCGACTGAAAAGTGTAAAGGTACGCGCATGCTACATCCGCAGGTACGAACACCAGAGATTACGGCCCTAATCTTGAACTGGAGTATTATTCTTCCGTAGAAAATGCATCCCGTATGCTTCTGCCGGGGGATGTGTCTAATATAGTACTGCTGCCAGCTTTTCTAACGTTTTAGGTTATTATCGTAGCAAAAGCAGTAAATTTCAGGTAAAGGACAAACTAGGCAAGAGAGGGAGATGTTTTCCTCTGAGTGAAGCAGGGCGCAGGCCGTACGCACAGATACTGATTGAACGGCAGTTGAATTTTGATGGGCGGAGAGGGGGCGAGGGTTAACTCTTCAATTAGTTCAGTAAGACATGAATACAGTACTGGCGATGTATGACACGAGTATACTCATGGTAGGCGCAAATGCTACTGGGAGTAGGAGCTGCACAAGAGACTAAAAATGTGTACACACAAACAAGGGACCTTATAAGAGCCTATTCGCTAGTAGGTTTGACCCATAGACGAGGTTTTACTACCAAAATCGATAAATAGGCGATACCGATTGGTATCAGAAAAATAAATTTTATTCGCAAAGGCTCCTCGATGGAACCAGTGTAAGTCGCTCCGAACTTCTTTAGTCTACTGCAGGACCCTCACGGAAAGAAAGGAAAAGGAGGAAGAGGAAGGAGCGAAGGTAGTAATCAAGGCTTCAAAAGAAGGCACCAGCTGTAGGAAATTCTTCAGGTAGTAGGACAATATTAACATAGCAGTGCCGCTACGGTGGAGAAATTGCCGGCAGAATAAGCAAGGCTAACCCCACCTGTAGCATTCAACACCTCAACTCCAATCCCTCCTCACGGAAACAACCGCTGTACAGGCTTGCTCTACATTAAGGCGAGCTGGTCCCCCATGACTTATCGGACTTTGATGTGAAGGCGCTGCCGGGTTACGTTGGCAGGTCCACGTGGTGTGGAATAATATAGGCCTATCTCCGCCATGTCAATATCTATCATCATGAATAGTGGATGAATTTTTATAAGTATTGGCGAAAGAAAGCAATCAAGCAGACAAGAAGCCGCAAAGAGACAAAGCTCACTTTATGCATTGGTAAAAAAGCACTAGAACTCTCCTGATCTCACGTCTTTCATTTCAACCGTAGTGTAGAGGAAGCAGAGTGCCTCTAAAGACCAGATATTATTTAAGTGCACGGCGATTGTTCTTCCAGGGTCTCATCAACTTAGATACTCAGAGGTGCTGAAACAGCTTCACTACAGAGAAATTGTCTAGCTTGAAGACTTTTGACCCAGGGTGTGTACTAAAAAACAAAAGGTGCCACTATGATTCTCAAAGAACAATGTTGATGGGGAGTCGTGCGAGGTATATTTAAGCAAAAAAATCACGACACTGGCATAGAATGAATGCCACTGTAAAATATAAATTATGCTTATAACTATGCTGGAGCCAATGAATGCTTTAAAAAATTGTCAAAGACCAAATCGGCACCTATGAAATAAAGTAAGCGAAAATATGCTGAAGACAGATGTATATAAAACGTGCGAAGCTTCAACACTTTTTTGACAAACGTTTAATCTCATGTAAAAAGTTCAAATTTTCAAGAATAGTGAAGGAAAAGTTTTGAAGAACAGTACGCGAATTGGCTGGTGCCCGTTGCATACATTTTCTTAACAGCGTAAGCATTTTTAGAATTAGAGTTCATTTACACGTAAATCAATCTAGCTTTTGGCTACATTTTGCAAACGCTACTGGGGGAAGACAACATATTTATTTTGTTATTCAGCTTAGGCCTAATGCTTACTAGAATACTTTATTAAGTTTAATCTTTGGTACTTATGCATTAATTACGTAAAAGGTGCGTGAGCTTGTCGTGTGCAAATGAGTTGAAAAACATTGCCTGGATAAATCAACAGCAATACAGTGGTAATCTTCAGCAGAAGAATGTGGAACGCAGGTGCTCGGAGTATATGCATAGGATTGAAGAAAAATTCATGGGTTTGCGTAGTTAGGACAAATGCGAATTACGTATGCTAGCAGTTCGCTGTTCACTTTTGTTCCGGTGTTCTGATCCACCGTTCACTGATGGCAGTTGTTCGCATAGCTATAATGAATAATGTCCATATACAACCTCTTTCCGTAACGTTTCGAGACTGATTTATTTTCTTCTCTATAAATGATTACCGAAAAAACATATTGGTGTGTTTGTGTAGCGCCATCTTCTCGGGCTAACCTGAGCTATTTATGTTAATTGCTGTGGCAGCCTCTAGATGAAACTACATGTAGAAAAATACATTGCCACTAGTCGTCAGCGCATTCTACCGTGAGTGAATGTGGAGAGATGAACCGCCACCTCGAACAGCGTGTAAACATAAAATTCTGTGTGAAGCTTGGCAAGACAGCCACACAGACGTATGTTCTCCTACGTGACGCTTACGGCAACGAGACATTATCGGGGGCGCGACTTTTCGAGTGGCACAAGAGGTTCGTATCGGGGAGAACGTTGGTGGAAGACGACACAGGGCTCAGGCGCCCTTCTACCTTACGGCATGGGAATGAAAACAACGTGGCTCGGATCAGGGAAATCGTACAGCAAGACCGCATCATTACAGTCCGTATGCTATTAGATGCTCTCTGAATTAGTAAGGCAACATGCCACCAAATTTTGTGCGAGACCTTGGGATAATGAAAGCTGAATGCCAGACTTGTGCCGCACTTCCCCGCACCGAACCAGAAGGACATGCGGGCATCAGTGAGCGCTGATTTGTTCTCCGCGGCAGAGAAGGATGACGCCTTCGTGACGAACAGACGAAACATCGTGTTTTCGATACGATCCCCAAACAAAGAGCTAGAGCGCCGAATGGCGGTCCAAAAGCTCTCCGGCGTCGAGAAAGGTGTGGCGACAGAACACCGATACAAAGACGATGCTGATAGTGTGTCATACACCGGAGGTGTCATACACAGGAAGTTCGTCCCACAAGGGCAGACGGTGAATCAGGAGTTTTACACCCATGTGCTACAACACATGTGTGATGCACTGCGACGCCGTGGCCCTGGCTTATGGGCATCTGGACAATGGAGCCTTCTCCACGACAACGCAAAGCCACACTACTCGCAGTGTGACAAAATTTCTCGCCAAGCACAACATTACTGTACTTCCCCATACGCCATACTCACCTGACCTCTCCCCAAGCGATTTTTTCCTGTTTCATCTTGTTAAGAGAGCCCTAAAAGGTAGCTGGAGGGGGAGCGTGGAGGACATTCAAGACGCCACGACAAAGGAACTGACGGCCCTGTGAAAAAAAATTGTTTCCCAACTGTTTCAAGACCTCAAAAATCGTTGAAAGCTGTGTATAGACTGCATTGGAGACTATTTCGACGGGATGCTGCACAAAGTATTTCAATTTTAAACGCTTTTTTATTGTACTCAGTCTCGGAACATTGCGGAGAAAGTTTTTATGTGGAATTGGCTGATGTCTACATTCATAGATACCTGAAAGTCTTGCTAACGCTCCTGGTGCAGTGGTGCAGCGGTAAAGCGATGCGTCGCTGCCGTTGTATGGCAGATGCTGCCATCGGGGGCGCGTGGATTGCTCGGGTAGGGCTGCGACCCGGGTTCTCTTATCAACCAGCCGCCACCCATGATTAATTGAGCTGCTGCCTGCCACGATGCGCAGATTGCAGGTTGCCCTCCACCTGGAGGGCAGATGGGTAGCCTGCATCAAAATTCGCTTCACTCAAACTGACCAACACACAACACACAAATGTGGGGAATAGCCAATATAAGTGCTAGCGCACCAAAATAACGTCTGGATAGAATTGATCAACCAGGCCTAGTGTGCTACTTAATCCCGGCGACCAGAGTCCACAACGCACTGCCTCGCCAGAACCGAAGGAAGTCGTCCATTAGCCACTCTGGTGTACTACTTGGCCAAGTTTCCTTCTAAAAATACAATAATTGACCACCGTCTGTATGTCCACAGAGGCTGTGGATCAATTGCTCAAGGCGCCTGTGAGACCTGTAATGCAGCGGAGCCTGCTAAGAATCTCTCGCTACGTACAGGCAGCCATAATTAAATTGAATTGAAGTAAGTTTATTTTCAGACATACAGAAAATTGGCCTCAGGCGAAAAGCTACAATGGTAGCTTGAAAGATCTTTGATTTTTAGATAAGAAACAAAACCTGGCAACCTTCAGCTGTTTATGGCTTATGGTTCATATGGTTTAATGCACCAAAGCGGCTTAGGCAATGATGGACGCCGTAGTGAGGGTCTCCGGAAATTTCGACCATCATGGGTTGTTTAACGTGCAGTGACATCGCGCAGCACACGGGCCTCTAGCATATCGCCTCCATCGAAATGCGACCACAGCGTCCGGGATCGATCCCGCGTCTATCGGGGTCAGCAGCCGAGCACCATAACCACTGAGTCACCGCAGTGGTGGCAGCCTTCAACGCTAGGAACTTATCCAATGTGGCAAGTACAGCGGAGCTATTCAAGGAACTAGAGACCAGTAAATTGGATGTCATAGGACATTTATAGCACAACGTGTGCTATGAGGTAGAGGCCTCTGCGGATAGGATGTAGGAAGTGCATCAGAGGTTCTCCGAGATAAATGCGAGTTCTGAAACAGGATCCCACATGGACCTCAAAAGAACGACCCAAGTACATCCCGATCGGCCCATTCCGAATCAAAGTATGCAGCCCCACGTGGAGGTTCCAACATTCGGACTTCTTTGCTCAGTTTGGGCAGCCCACCCAGTTCTCCCATCTGTAGTGCTTTGGACAGATGTGGGCAGCCGCTGAGGTAAAAATTCTTTTTTCATCTCGGTTAGCCTCTAAATTACCGACATGCAAGTGACAACTGTTCTAATGGCACGAGCCCAGTTTGCGCTTGCCCACGTGTTCCCCACCGGTGACCTACGTGGGTACATTACGGGCAACCCCAGAACCAGTTGCCCCCACTGGACTTTCAAGGCCCATAAAACACAATTTTTTACATCTCCGGCCGTACTAAGCAGTTCACTTAACATTCTCACATGAGTATGCAGCGGCATCTCTTTCTGCTCGCGCGATGAAGCAGCAGCTTGATGAACACGAGCAGAACGGAAGAGAGTGTGCACCTGGCTCGAACGGTAGCATCATCTTGATCACCTCGAAGCTTGCATGAACCGCCTTCGTCATGGAACACCATCAGGAACACTAAATATGGCCGCACCGCATCTGGTACCAACATAGCGCTAATGAAGTTTATGAAAAGCCGTAGGTAAAACGTCTAACTCTGGCAAGGTGGTGCATTTTTTCTTTAGTATGGTCTGGTAGTTTTGCACGAGCTTCGTGAGTGACACAGCCATAACGATTTACACGGCTATGTAATCACCAGTAACGAGGAAATATTGCGTCTCGGGGGGAAGTCCTACTGTCGATACTAAAGAACGAAAAAAATAAGGGCTAATGTTGGAAATATTGCGACCAGTTATTTCGCTTGTATTTGAAGAGGGATTAAAAAAGTTCTACAAGTGATGTAGAATGGGGAAGTGGCAGGATTGCAACAAGTACCCGCAGATGTGCTCAATGATAGAGGATATAGTTTAGCGAAGCTAGCATTCTTGTGCGCACAATTTTTCGTTGCCTGAAGTGCATTCCAAGCATAGAATACTACACTCTCAATCTACGAGAAGTGGTGAAGGGAAGGAAATGAAGAAGTACACGGATTAGCTTACTGCAGATGCTCTACGTTATTTACCGTATAATAATAAATAAAGATGTAACGTTAAACTTGATCGAATTAAAGGGGCCGAATGAATATTTCGTAATCGAACTCGACGGTGATCATTCACTTGATATTTCGGTTAACCCTCATAGACACAAAAAAGGACGCCATTTTAACAGCGGATTTGCTGCCGGTTCTGCTTTCTTCAGAAATTCAGCGGACGAAACGGATAGCATGCTTGGGATGCTGAACAAACATCATTGTTAGGAATCATAAACACAAACTCAGTGGCATTGAACTTACTGGTCGGTAAAGGATTCGTCTTTCACAGTGACTAGTGAGAAAAAATATTTGGGGGTCTTTGCTCCTTACGACTCATGCGAAAATGCACTTTGGCAAATTTAGCCGCAAGATTGTCGAGAAAGACATAGTAATTGAGTACACCTACACTCTTCCCACTCAGTCCTCAAACTCTGGGAGAGTAAGCATAAACGCTGCCGTTTTTTTATACTCCTGCCCGTTTGATTCCCTTCTATACCGCTCTCTTCAGAACTATGGCCCTGGTGACCGCCCACTATAAGACGGACTGCTATTCCGCCTTCGCTAAAAAACTGGAGCGGACACTAGAGCTCCGTCTGAAGCGTATGGCGTGACAGCGTTAATTGGTTAATGCCTGAATATGTAGAATTGGTCATTTTTTTTCTTAACACAAATGTATACCTGGTTGTCCTCATACAACTCCTGGAGCAGTGATACAACTGCTAAGCGATGTACCATTTCTGTGTGATGGCAAGTGCTGCTACAGTTGGGGCTTCTCCGAGCCAGACTGCTCTTTCCTAGAAACGTCTCGTAACCAACCATTAACGCCACCTGCCACAGTGTGCAGATTCTCGCAATCCGGTGGGTAGGTTGTGATGAAGCCACAAGGTTACCTGACCTAGGTAGCCTATCTGCTACCTAAGTTGCTTCTCTAGGTATTTTTCGCGATTTTTTAGCTTACGGTTAACACCGCCGGATTTTCTGCGACACTACCACCATAACACTACCACGTTAATAAATGTATCTCTGCGCAGAAATCTGCACATAGAAGTATTTTCAAAGCATTTGTCCGTGTATTACGACCGTGTGTTCCACTTGATGTCAAATTAAAAGCACTACTCGATCGCGTACAGGGTGTTCGAGATGAGCGTGCAAGCGCATGGAGGCGTGTTATGCCCCCACATCTCGTTCCAATGACAACGGCTTGTATGGACAACAGAAAAGCCAGGCTTTTTTTTCCCTGTTGAAGAAAATACGAGGCGGACGCCAATAATGGATTTCGTCATTAGTAAGATAATTTTTCTCGGAAAGAAAGTGTTTACATTCCTTTCTCCTTTAAAACATACGGGTTACGCTTCATCAAATCCGATTGGTAAGCGGTTCTGTCCGTCAACAAGAGCAAGTGACAATCCGCAGAAAACAAAACGGTGACCTGCGCGCCATTCATTGGAGCGACAAAAATATGTGTAAAAGCAGCTTTTTCGCACCTGACAGCCATCAATCATTCAATATAATTTCCAAGCATATAATGTTATTTCTGAAAAAAATTGAAAAGTAAGCTGTCATTGAGGAAACGTACCAGACACAAACTCGTCAAAGGGACCATAATTTAGACGCGAACGCGGAAAGCGCGTGAGGGGAGGGCAAAACTGTAGTTCTGAATTGAACAATTCCACCTTATTTTTAAGAGTGGTGGTGATGGTTGGGCACGTTAGAAAAAGAGCCTTTATATCAGCAGCTTAACAAGTCCTTGGACAAGGTGTCGAGGGAGTGTTCTAGGGTTGAATCTCGGAAGGCGAGCCAAATGGGTCACTGTGAGGGTAAGAGAAATGATAGGCGAGGGACTTCAAAGCTGTATTGCACTCTGTGAGGCTCCGTTCTATATCGGCGTACGCATGTGAACAGGTTGAGGGCTGTGGTGTGGACGTGTAAATGTACAAATAATGCTTGCCTGATGTGTAAAGCATAAGGTCTATTCGGCGAAGGATGCGAGTTTCGCGGATAAGAATAGTTGTGCACCAGAATTTATTACAGTAAAGGCATAACGCATTCAAAGGCGGCCCAAATAAGATGCAGCGGCCCTAATACATTGTTCCCCTGTATTCGTTAAGTTTTCTCCCGCCTTCACCCACATCTATAGATCAATATACAAAGCGCCCGAGATCTCCCTGGTTGAAAAGCTGCCGCCAACAGGTTCTTTTTTTTGGCTGTTCAGCGTTCTGCGATTCCCTGGACATTTCTGGTAACACGCTTACCGCTGTTTGCAGCCGCTCCTTTATTTTGTTCTCAGCAGCGCACTCAGTGTTTCTTGCTGCATTATTTGTATGGCTCTTCATAGCTATCACCCAGTATTCATGGTTCTTATCGATGTGTTCGGTCGCCTTGGAAGCCCGCTCCTCTCTCCTAGGAAAAATGGGAGAATTCACTAACTACTGACCAGATACTTCTCACACAGACCTTTACCTTCTTAGTAACAGGAGGCACGGTGTAAGAAGTAGCTTAGGTGACTAAACGGCGTGGGCTGGGCACGAAATGGATGAGAAGGCTTCAAGTTCTCCTTTCTCAACGCGCCAAGAGAGGACGCTAGCAACTTGAGCGCGCTAGTGTTCCTGTATATGCTCCCGCAGGGAGCATATACAGGGAGCATATACAGGAACACTAGAGCCCGCCGAAGTTCCCCGCGCTCACGCTCCCGCTTCGCGTGTGCCTACATCACTGGCCGGTTACCGCTGTGTTGCTCCCGGTTGCTGCCACGTAGTTGCTGCACACCGTGTTTTGTCAACGCATTTTTCACTTGCCTGTCAGGTACGTCTCAACCTTCGGATGTTTCATGAGTCTGCATAATGGGAAACTGCTTTGTACCGTTTTGCAACACTGGTTACAAGTATTTCAAAGCAAAGGAGTCGCTTTTCAAGCCGCCAAACGAAGAAGAATGCTTGAAGGATGGACACGGGCGATACCTCGCAAACACCATATACTCCAAATGACGGACCGTGTTTGAGAAAAGCATTTCACTTCTCATTGTATCCTGAAGACGCGGTCAGCGGAAATCGACTGTCATGTTCTGATGTCCGGAACAAAAGAGCGGGCCTTTAAGAAGAAGCTCTGCCGTCAAGTTTCGAAGGCGCACCAAGCTACCTCTAGAAAAATTTAAAAGCCCTCGAGAGCAGGTAAAACAGCTAGCGCTTCCTGTGGCAGTTTCTGTGAGTAACAAGAACGGTGGCAGCAGCAGCGTGCTGGCGTCAGCTTGCACCATAGATGTTTTTCCAGCAGACCGTATGGAAACATCTTCTGACGACCACAGCTCTGCTGCAAAGTCCAGTGAGGATGACTCATCTCACTCATTGTTGAACAGCTTTTCAGTGCTGTATCTTGCATTAGCCTACCACAGCCTTGATGGGTGGCGCATCTCATCAATGTTGCAGGAGTAAGGGACGTCGTGTTTATTGACGCTGCGGTAGCGCATTGGACAAGCGACGAATCATCGGTATTGTTTAAAAGGAAGGTGCTGCACATTAAAAGCGACATCACCGTCCAAGTCTACATCTTCGACAAGTTGTTCAACTCTACTGCAGTGGGGATACGCCCCTTCGCCACGTCATCCCTTTAAGTTCAAACGTTGCTGAAAGTTGTTGACAACAGAGAGGTGTGTGGGGGAGGGCCCTAGTTTTAAGGACTTCCCTGATGTGTCCCCTGAATGTGCTTTTGTGAATTATACAAGAAACTGGAAGCATAACAAATTCCGTTAGGTTACATCTTGAGGTGCCATCTGTCGTCCGTGTTCTGGTGTTGCTCACACCCTAAGGGTACATGCTGATCGCCGAGCTGCGCGAGCCAGCAGTAAATGCCTTTCAAGCGATTCAGGTTGTCGGTGGGGCCTGTCCAGCCGCAGAAGCTTTCTCCTTTGCGACATACAAGGTCAGCCTTTCAGCGTTCAAGAACACGACTGGCTTAGCGCAACAAGCTCCTATTGGGGCAGTTGCAGACGGCGATGAAGAAGCTAACAGATTGCACGAGCAAGATGCCACGGAGAAACTGAAGGGACTTGATATACCAACAGCACCGCTGCTTTTGTTAGAAGAATATATAACAGTTGCTAGGTGCGCATCAGAAGCAAGCAGACGGTACACGGATCACTGGACACTGTTGTGCCTCTTGCTGCGCATACGACTCTCGGCCACCTACTCTTTTTTACGAAACAATGCCATATTGCCTTTGTCGTGCGTCACCAACGTGAAAAAATACATAAGCGTGGTTGGCCAGAAATGTGTTTTTGATTAGAACTTCTTCAAAGTTCTCAATATAAAGGTTGTCGCAAAGACCGCGTTCCAGCGGAGAGGAATCCTGATCTTGAATGAAGTTCAAGTAAGGAAAGAAGTGGCCGTCAACTCGCAGACAATGACGTACTTGTTGATCATGCAGAAAATAATAAACAAAGCAATAAAATCGCTGATCATGGCCTCGTATTTGCTTTTGTTTCGTTTGGTGAAACCTACCCAGTAGCCGTGTTTGCATCAAAATGACCACCTAAGGGGACGCTGCTTTCTCAACTCCTGATCCAAAGTATCGTACACCTAGAAAAAGCCGGCATGTTGGTTGACGGAGTAATGTGGGATGGTTCATCCACCAACCGTGCCATGTGGAAGCAGCTCGGTATGACTGGCGCACTGAGTCACGTTCGTAATTCTTTTCAGCACCCAATGAACAGTTCTAGAAACGTGTACGTACTGACTATTACACCTCATCTTTTCAAGTGCATCAGAAACAGGCTACCAGACAAGAATGTTCCTAAAAAAGACAGGAAGCTGATAAGGTGGTCCTGCTATGATGTCTTGTTCGTTGCAAACAAGAACAAAGCAAAGCTGAAGGTTTGCCCAAAAATAGCATAGAGCCACATAAACCCTTCCAAGATGCTGGATGAGGGTAAAGCTTACCACGCAGGTACTCAGCAACTCTGTACCTAAAGGGATTCTTTTAAATGAAAAGAGAGGCGCGCGTCGTCTAACCAATGTTGAGCCGACGGTTGAGTTTACGATTTTTTTAAGTGACATGTTTGACCCTTTAAACCGGCATTTTTCGACAGAAGGCTTAAAGCTGGAATGCACGGATTTCGGTGTTCTGAATCTGTATCCGGGTGGCTGGACTCGTTGGAGCAACAGGTCCTGAGCGGTGAAATCCACAAGGACCTCTTTTTGATGCAGTCAACTGCCGAAGTCCTACACGTAGCTTTAAAATCTTTGCACGAGCTGTCAATTCACCTGGTTAAGGACTGTGGTTTCAAGTACGTTTTGACGGTAAAGATGAACCAAAACCCCATGGAGCGCTTCTTTGGCATATTCAGGCAAGCAGGTGGGCAGAATGAGCACCCGACGTTTCCCACGTTCCTAGAGCTGTACCACATGCTCAGCTTATATTCCTTGGATAAACCGCCGAAGTTTGGGAATTGTACGGTCGTTGATAAAAGGCACGCAGCTGTTGTGACTTTGGCTGACATCAAAGAAATATATTAGGGCTCAGCCGCGCAACATGCGGGAAAGTTGCATGAACTGAAGCAAAGATTTTACGGGCTCATCGATGATGGAAGGCTGGGAATGCGACGATATCTTCGATTTCGGCGACCCTGACACAGACGCAGCTGTAGTTAACTGCATTGTCTACAACGTTACAGGGTTTGTGTCAAGAAAACTTCAAAATGGTACAACCTGCTCAATTTGCAAGGGTGCTCTTGAAGGACAGAAAGGTCTCGCAGATGTGCCCGAAGCCGATCTCGTGAACTGCAAAACCAGGGGCTGGCTCACGCATCCAAATATGCACCTCTTTGACTTCTTCAAATACACTGAGGAAAAGTTTGCTATGTACGCAGATGACAGGGAAGCATACGACAAAAATACCGATGCCGTGCTGGAGAATTTCCACTTAACGTTTCCTTGTGGAGCGCACAAAGAAGAAATTCTCGCCAAGTTGCTACATTATTACATATGATTACGCGTGCGTCAGTACTGCAGGCAACTGAAGAACAAGCATGAAAAACAGATACAAGACTTGTGCAAAATGCCTAAGCTTATGTAAGCACGACCGCTTCAACGAACTGAACATGCTTTTTCTTGCTTATACGTGTTTAATGCACTTCTTTTATGCAGCATGTTATGTGTCCTATTGTATGATATGCTTTCTTGCCTGAAAAACTAAACTTCAGTAAATAAATGACAAGAAGAAAAGTGTATTGATGCGATGCTATGCTACATATGAGCGGAATAGCAAAGAAATATATGCCGGTGGCTTTTAACTAGCGACGCCAAATAAGGTTGATTAAAATACTACATGCGTGATGAAAAAAAAATGCTAGCTTGTATTATTACGCGATTGCCACAGCACATACGGCCGCAACAGTAGTGGTTCCATTACCCATAACATCATGTCAATACCAACGAATTGCTCCGGCCTCGGCTTTTGTTATTAAGGAAAGGTAATGAGTTGTATCCAGCCTTCCGCAAAACTGAACAAACTGTTCCTTGGCCTGATTTTTTTCTTACTACAAGCGGTTTACAATCTGGTTGTCGGACTCTGTCGGCACCCTGCAACTCAGTATGAACAGGGACTAAACGAACAGACCGGGACTAAACAAGATTGAGAGCAAATCGCTCGAAGGTTTTTGAAAGCACTGTGTTAAAAAGGAAAATGTCGATGCCCTGAGCAAAGCTCTTTTTACACCATGAGCGAGGCGCAGTTGGCGCATTGACGGGGCGTATGGGAGGCAGAACCAAAAGGGCACAGTTGCTCGTGCCATCTGTCAGCGCTCTTTAGAAGCAGAGCTTTACCGCGGTGCGCCATGCGCCGCCGCCCTTTCACCTAAGCTATTTCTTACACCGTGATGAAGACCTTACAGTAAACACAAGGAGGGAACAATTCCAATCAGAGGTACTGTTGCTAAAAGAGTAAAATCTACACTGGCCTATCAAAACAGCTTACTGAAGAACGCTTGGTCACCGAGGTGCGCACTATTCCTCCTTTGAAGGAGGGCCTACTGAGAAGCCATCATTAAGACACAAGTTTTACAAGATTGACCCGACGAAGGGATGTGCCGTCGCTGTCGAAGTCCGGCGACCGCAATGCACATCGTCTGGGAATGCGATGAAATAGCAATTTATGAAACGTGATGCGAAGAAACGAGGATAGAGAAGAAGGCAGGCACACGACATGAGCGCTGAATATAAAATGTCATGAATGTTCAGAGCTTCGTAGATGAAAACCCGCAGAAATTCCTGTTTGCTCTCAGCCTGGCCAAGTACAGCGATTTGGTGCTGCTAGTCGCCCACAACAGCACAGCCGGCTCTCTCCTGTAAGCAAACTAGAGGAATTTGTGGCACAAGGCCTTAGCACCAAGCTTTATGGGAGTCGGCCACGACTGAATCGCCACCCGGCTCGGCCGCCGTGACAACTGTGGGGCCACATACCCGCAGTAACACCTCAGTAATTGTGCACGTGAGAGCCTTTGATAAAGAACGTGTTTCAGTCAGTCTAAAAATGGGTGAATGCGTGGCAGAAACTGGAAAGAAAAAAAGGAGTAAAAAACCAACCACGATCGCAAGCTACTCCGAACGAATTAGTCCAAAAAAAAGTGTTTTCTTGACCATAAATTCTACACTCTAGATTTTTTTACTGGAAGTCTTATAGTCTCAAGACAGCACGCAGCGACAAAATATAAGTTCTTCTAGCAAGAGAATCCTTGTCAGATTACATAAATTTAAAGCCTCAGTGTTCCGACGCTCAGCAGAAAAACAAAATATGTGTCAACGAATTTTGAGCGATGTTCTAAATGCTTTGCGATGAAGATGGCAAGCTTATAACGAGTTTTAAGAAAATGATATCCACGGGAGTCAGGTAGGACAACGTCAGTTAAAATAAAAGCTGCCAAAATATTTCACAATTACGGTCACCTAGTTATTTGTTTTCGAGCTTTTCTCAATGACACATTAATACGAAAGGTGTATTGGCAAGGTTTTGTGGTCCTGATAGCCAGCCTACTCGAGGATCAGATAGAAAAATGTCAGACCTTTTCCAAGTTCCAAGTTGAAAATAGTGGCGGCGCATTGCTGCGCCTATTTTAAGGAGTGATGAAAGAAGAATTTTTTTGTTAACAAGTAATGCGAAGAAAGGATAGGTAAGTCGTCTTTAAAAGGTAATGTAGAATGCCACAGATTATCGTAGATAGCATGCAAATGCTAAGGGAGTAGCTCTATCTGCATACCTTAATGTCCTCGGATCCAGATAATGGGAGTAGGTTACTGAGGTAATAAGACTTTGTGCATTTGGCAAACTCATTCTGTACGTAAGCACGAGCGTGCATATGCTATACACTCCCACGACCGGCGTTAGCAGTTGCAGTCCGAGAGTAATAATCAATGATATTTAGGAGCAAGCGTGCATGTTCAAAAGAACAAAAATTAACTTGGAGCCGCAGAATTAGGTGCCGAGAATAAATTAGGAGGGTTAAATCCGTACAGGCTAGCAATGGGTCACGCAGAAGAAGGATAAATGAAGGTCGTTGATAGAATTTCGTACTGTAGCGCTTGGGATTCGGCTGATTTTATTCGTTTTTGTTGTACGCTAAATCGGAGTTTGCCATCCACTGAGGCACGTTGTTAAGGTAGTTTCCTCCTTTGTTCGTCCTCACATTATGGTCAGTCTATTTCGAACTATTTAGAGAGCTCACTTGGCGTGCGTTTATGCTAAAGAGTAGATTCTCATTGTATGTCAATAGAACATGTGGCGCAAACCGTATATTAGAATTGCATAGATGCAGTAAGCCAAGACGTTACGAGGGCTTTTCTTTATGTTGAGCTATCACCTGACAAAGCTGACTTTGCAAGCAATCAACATATTATCTTTTGTAAATATGATACGCTCTGAATATGACGATAATATACGATTACTCTGAATTCAGAAATCAAAAATCTAGCTTGCTATTAATGCGTAGGATGTTTTCATTTGCAGCTCTGCAGAAGGGGCAAGTGCTCACCTCCGTGCAAACAGTGCAAAGGAGAAAGTTGGTGGTGTGACGGATACTGCGACTTGTAATCAAACACCAAAATAAATCAGAATCACTTCATGTCTGCAATAAAGTCGACACCTTTCTCTTTGTTTTTGTTGTTGTTTTTCAGCACAAGGACGAATTCCATATCCTGCATCTACAAGCTAAAGTGGCTGCCTCTCCACGGTACTACCTGTCCAACAAACCAAACCAAACAAAAAACAAAGATTGCACATCTTGTACCAACGATGTTGTGGCTTTGCACTCCAAGCACTACAGCGTCATAATCTCCCGGTTCCTCCAAGAGACAGCTTGCTAAACCACGTGCTTCGGATTGACGATACCATTAAATGATGCTCGCTCATAACATCATCATCAAGACTCTTTTCTAGCCGCGCTGTCGCACTCTTCTCACCATTTCTCATGAGTCGCTTTCACTAAAATTGGTGATATCATCACCGTTAGGTACTGCATCGAATCACATCACCAAACAATCGGGAACACTTAGTACTCAGCAGTCTATACGCAAATAAGAGCACGATCTATTGGGCAACTAAGCAAACACAGAGAGGTACGCAACCTGAGAAATTGAGCCATTCACAAGGCAAAACGGAGAAGAAATTCGTCCTCCAGAAGAAGGAACACACCGCCGCGATGTAATGAGAGCTTGCCAATCAGGCGCCTCCAGGGCCAACCATATTATGAACCGTGCTTAAATAAACAGTGGTGTTTAAGACACAATGTTCCTGTATATCTGTGGCACAATCAGCATAAATGTATACCAACCTTACACTTGGCGACTCATATGTCGCCAGTCATTGTAACTTCTTTTTGTATTTATTTTTCATGTTGCACATGATCATTTCTATGACATGCCGAAATTTAAATTGGAAGACTTCTCAAGCTTCGAAAGTGTGGTGCCACCGCTGAGCAAGAGGCTGACGGATGGCGCCATAAAACAGACACGCAAAAGAAGACAACACAATGGAGCGCCTCGGCAGCAGTTCATTCTATTTGTTTGTGTTTTTTGCGTCATTCAATATTTAGAATCAACAGCTAGCAACTCGCCAAACAAGATGCTGATGAAGTGGTCTTATAAGCAGGAGGCATTTGGGAATACAGGCAATTTTATGCACTTAAAGAGTATCTATTGAGATCCTTTACAAATCCATATCTCGAACGTTGTTATGCTAGTCATTGTGTAGCAATTACTAGAAATTTCAACGCGTAAATCATGGCGGCAGTGCACGAAGGAGGGTGTCATACTTGTTGAAGAGATTCGTACTTTATAGAAGGCTCTTACTGACCTGAGCTCCATTTTCGTTTTATCTGCTGTGCTCAGCTATCAGCCGATCATTTCCTTTTCATGTCACAGAGCTAGGTTGAAAACTAGCATACTGATAATGAATCCAGAGAAGCTGCTTTCATCCTATATACAAGCCAAGCCTATGGAAGAGCGACATAAAAGAGATTAATGCAACGGAGCGCCGCCCTCTAAGGTGTTTTCAAGTGCCTGTTACGGAAGTGCAAACGATCCTTAAAAATGACTGCACTAGTACCTGAAGCACACATCACTCAGTCAGTTCAGCCGGAAACGTAAGATATTCACGTGTGCCTTCAATTTGGCTCACCAATTGTGCTTCCGTTTGCAAGCAGTATAATACCTCAAAAATATCTTATTAACCGAACTAGACACGTATAACAAGGCTCTCTGTTGTGGAAGGCGTATTAAGCAAGAAAAGAAGCAAGGGTGTTCGGAATCAGCACATACCGGAGTAGTGCACTTCAAATAACGGTTGTTGCTGCGAACATAAAAAGAGAAAGCCTCTGCAGCAGCAAATTCGCAGCAACTGCAGACGTCAGTAATTGCATAAAACGTTGTAATTGGCTAGCTAGCTGACAAAAACATAATAATTACCTTTTTAAATAATCAATTTTGACAACAATTGCTAATTGCGAGTTTGTAGCGGCGCAGAACACAATGACTTGTCATTTTATAAAGTGAAAAATAATGTGGCTCTCAAAAGCCCTGCAGCGCGAGCAAAACTCGTGCTTTTTCCCACACAAAACTGAAAACGAGCTCATGAGGAACGCCGAAAACATATTGCAAAACCCACATCCACTGATGACGTGTTGAAAATACGGTGGTACCCAGTTCGCAACTTCTGTGCTATTTTACCCCACTAAGGTGCCTCGACGCTCAGCGGGTTCAGCTTCGAGCGGCCATCGCTCAACGCTCGGCGTCACTGTCTTGTTTCGTCGCTTGGTGCAAAAATAGCCATCGCCAACTACGCGGCCATCCATCATAAAAGCCCTTATAATCGCCGCTGCGCTTTTCTTTTTCTTTGTCTCCACCAGATTTGCTGTGGCTATCAGACGAGCTAGATGTGAGGCGTCATCATCCGTTCATTTAGTCACCTGGTTTTGTTTTTCGTGTATAATCACTGCGCTATAATGAGTGCATCAGACAAAAAAAAGCTCCGTCCGTGAAGCAAGGAGGGCTTGCGCGGCAGTGGCTGTATGCCATTAGGCAATTTTCATGTGGCTTGTAGTGCGTTTCAGTAAATGCGTTGATGTTTGCCTCTGAGCTGCTTGTTTTTTTGTGGTGAGCGTGCCATGTAAGGAGCTAAGCTTTCACTTCGCAGTGTAATTTCTGTGAAAATGGCCGCGCTAGAGCAACTCTAATACTCAGTTACCAATAATAAATTGAACATTGTGATCGCTTATGTGAGCGCAAAATGGGACCTGAAGCCGGCCTCCAGAGTGGAAGCTGCCCAACATCCTGGCTGTCGTATTCCGACTTGTCCAACATTTGTATCGATAGCTGATCAATCTGAATCAGTTCATGATCAGAAAAGGAACTACCAGCCAGTGCTAACGCTGATTTGAATATCAATTTCCTGAAGTACATCGCCGTCAGGCCAGAAGCAAGCGTCAGGAATATCGCTAGTGTATCTAGAGAGAGCCTATCTTAAGGTTGGAGGTCTCACGACACAGCTACCGCCCGTATCATGAATGTCTTCACCAGGAGCTCAGATGATATGACTTTCAAAAGCTGCTTGATGTTTGCAACGGATGCCTGATTCAATGTGATGAACACCGGGACGTTCTCCACACGTTGCTTTAGACTTATGAGGGTCACTTTAGTGGGGACTAGTATGTCACAACGCCCATCGCATATGTGACCAGAAACCACATTGGCTGCGGGGACATAAGCATCAGGTAAGATGGCAAGGAAATGTTTGGTATGGCTTTTATAACGACTTTATTGTTCATCCGTGCTTCAATAATGAAAACATTACTGCAGAGTACACCGAGAGCGTTCTAAATGACGCTGTCTCGAAATTCGCTTCAGAGTTGGCAGTGGCTGCGTTGAAAAAGTATGACTGCAGCATCACAGAGACCCACCGCATTGATTGGGCGCCGTCGAACCACATTTGAGCCGTTTTATCACCCTTGCATTTTTTATGAGGATATGTTAAAAAGGAGACGTTCTCGACGGAACCGGCCAACTTGAAAGACTGAAGTATCGTGCGAGAATATCCTGTCGTGTGAGACATGCTTTTGTCTGCTCTGAGCCCCTTGACAAACCGCCGATTCTCGTTTGGTTTCTTCTAGCCCTATTCGGGCTGCAAAAAAAAAAAGCTTAGCAATTGAAGTATAAAAAATTTATTCATTCAGTTTGTTATTAGACTCAAAACTGCTAAACATGTGAGGTAAAGAATGTGAAGGGATGGCACAGGAGACCGCACATCATTCAGGCGAAAGGGTTCCAAATGGATTCACCGCCTGAAACTTCCAAACACAGGGTGGTACCCAGTACTCCAGCCACTGTTATAGGAAGGGCAGGTTGAAATGTAGAATCCTAGGAGACCTTATTACTCAACCACAAAGCAGAAGAGCAATTCCAAGTCATCGCTCTCGCCCTGACCGCCGCCGAGTCCTAAGGCATTCCAACCGCCGATTAGGGGAATGAATAAAGGCTTAGGCTAAAGCCTTCTCTCCCGTCATTTTTGACAGATGAGAAATAAAGTTAATTCTCTCTCTCTCTCCAGACCTTTAAGATTGGCCAGGAGAGCTTGTTTCTGCTCTGAAGCTAAATTGCACAGGTACGCTACTCAAACCTGATCGCCACCCAGAGTGCTACTTCAGAGTGCGGCATGCTAATTCGGTACATGAATTAGCATTTCGCAAGGGATGCTCCAGCTCGGGCATAATGAATGGTCTGTTAAGTCTTCACGCGTGATGTGAATGCAGTAAAAGAGGCACGGAGAGACAAGATAATACACCAGCGTTGAGACTGTGCTTGCGCGTCAACTTGTTTCTTCGTGTCGCTTTTTTTGCATTGGATTGCAATTATTTGTCATGCATGACGAACTAGCTACCATTATTACACTAACTACAGTAGAGAAGAAATATAGAAGGTCACGAAACCGATATTGCCAGGAGTCGCGTGCAGTGGTGGTCATTGTTGCATATACTGCAAAAATGCGTGGGTACGAACGGTCTGCGACAATGAGGGACGCCGTAGAGGAGGGCTCCGGAAAGTTCGACCGCCTGGAGATTTTTAACGTGCACTGACATCGCACAGTACACGGACCTGTATAATTTTGCCTCCATTGAAATGTGACTGCCGTGACTGATATTGAACCCGCGTCTTTCGGTACAGCAGCCGAGCACCGTTAACGCTCAGCCATTGCGACGGCAAACTTCCATTTCTGGTGTGTTGAGTAAGTGAGAACAGTCCATCGCGAAGACCGTCAAGGTTCCAAGGAGTTATTCCACTGACATTTTACAGTTGGACATTGTGGTTAGCTTTTTAATAATGAACTGCTTTGCTTACACGAACTTGACAGGACACTTGTGCGATCCCTAGCCTCGCGTAAAATGCGCTAAGTGTGCGACATATGACAAGAAACTTTCACACGTTTTTCTAACGATAGGAGTCTATTATGCTTGTTCGAGAGAGGCGAAGGCATGATGATCATCTGACGCGTTATTCCTTGTGGTAAGCGACAATCATTGCTGGCCGATGCTAGCAAACCCCGGCAACACGTAAAGGCGTTCACAAGATGACCATCTCAATGCCACTAATCCTGCAGGAGTAAACGAGGAAATTGAGAAGCGACAATTTCAGGTGTGCTCTCAAACTGTACAGGTGTGCCGTCACGCTGCTCAATGAACAGGCAGAGGGAAAGGCTTTGTCCTTTAATTTTTCAGGTTGTTAATGCAGGCTGGTTTAACTGATGCCTGTAATACGCGTCCTGCAGATTGCTTCCGTAAACATAAATGGCCGCATGGAAGGGGCGATTCTGAAATTCCGACATGAAAGCACTTAATCCGCTCCCCCGTGGGCATGGCGAGCAGTGCGAAACAATTTCTGAACGGTAAATAAACCAATTAATCAGAGCGTACCAGCGGGAGAACCTCAAAACGCCAAACACTAAGAAGTGGATAGCGAAGAGATACACGAGGACATCCCAGTTCTATGGGTCGAGCCAGAAGACTGCAGTTGACCTACTGATCCGACGATAAGAATAAAGTGGATGTCAAATGATTTCGCAAGTGCGTAGAGAGAACCGTTTATAATCCGTACGAGAGGGGCGGGGAGTTGCGCAGCAGGGAGCAAAAAGACAAGAGATCTCGCATATTGAGCTAGCTCGCCCAACCACAAGAACGTCATTCCACTCCAAGCGTCAAACATGGACGACCAGACCAGTGAGAAGCACCAACCTTCCGACCCGAATGACATCCCTAACGAGCTAGTGGTGAGAGTGTCTTCGCCCTTCCCCACCACACAGAGTTTGAAGAAATGATGCTTGATGAGGAGGCCGTTTCATTGACACATTCCTCCTCGTTTCAGCAGAGCCCCTACAGTGCAACGCAATTCCTTCCGTTGTTACTAACCATCATGGCGCGGAAACGTCGCGCATTTTTGTAAAGCGCTCCTTTAAGAGGCTTGTGAATATTATCGATGGTATGGAAAACCCATCCGCTGATATATATGCGGCACATTTCTGTTCCTTTGCAAGCACACTACTTATGAACTTCTTTGGAATTTATGTTGCCGCATGCAAAATCCACTAGTGCGCTGTAATCAGAAACGAAAGCTAGATACATCATTTACAGGTAAGATTGCCCCAGTATTCAGTGATGCGAAAGAATATACCGATGTACACAGACGCCTCTAAAACTGAAACTGGTATGAGCCTTAGTGGCAGGACGAATAAAGTTATTTCTGATTTCAGACACGGTGAATTGAGAATTTCTAGTAATATTTATAAGGAACTGCCTAGGAAGGCTTCAGTATTCAGCCCTATTTAAAGCACAATGCCGCGTCCGATTATAATTATTTAGGATTTAAATGCCGTCCGACCCCGCTATGCATAATTTTCCGTCTCTTTTCATGACCTTGAGGGCGGAGCCATAAACGCATCATTTTAGGAGTGGAGTTGCTGAAAACTTCGTAAAATATTCACAGCCGCACCTTGCATGTTGTGTGCTTCCAAAGTGCGAGGAAAACTATCTGGCAGTGGTAAATGGAGACATTCACCAGCGCTGTCGAATGTATTAAATGTCTTCTTGTGTACCTCGTTCGGTTTCTGCACTAACTATTCAACATCATGCAGCGCCAATTATCCTGTCAGCATGCCGTATTGAAGATAATGCCACCCTAGCCAGTATCAAGACTGAGGAAATGCGCAGTAGAGCATAAAATAGTTAACGTGAGAAATTGCACTCCAAAAGGATGCAAGAGGAGCAGGGGGTGGTAGAAAGTCAGGTGGATGTATGGTACTAAGACATTTGCTCGGATAAGGTTCCCGCAGCCCGCACAGGAATAATAAGTGCAATTTGTGATTGCAAATAGGCATGGCGCGAAAATTTGCTATAAGAATCCGAAATAAAATACCTCCCATAGGCCGACCATTTCAGCCATTTCTGTACCATGTGTATTCATTTTCAAAGGAAAACATTTGATCCAGTTAACAATAATTGCAAACCGTGTTTTAGTTAATGCGACGACATGAAGTGAATATGTGTCGGTCACAATTGCGAATGTTTAACGCTTTTACAATAGACTTCTCACGTTTGCAAAAAGAAATGAATAGTCTCCAACTGCTTCGCCTAAATGACGGCTGATTCTATGTTACGCGCATTATATGTGCTAAATCTGCATGCGTTTAGGGATGAACCAAAGAAAAGCCTTCTAGCCGCGTCAACTCTACATATGTTCTCGGTTTCCTCGCAATGAAGAAAATATATGGTCATGACACTGCTCTATTTTTACATTGTAATATAGAGAAACTACAACGCAAATTAGTTCATTTTGTGATTTATCGAAGTTTCCCTGTGGTTTAAATGTAACCGGCGAACTGTTAATACTGACAAAATGAAGTACACCCCTTTTCACTCGCGAAGAAATAACATAAATTACGAACCCTTAGGACAATCAACAATATGAATCTACTGAAGGTTACCCTATGGAAGTAGCTTGGTGTCCTGTTCGCGTCTCACATGCACCGGAAAGGAGAAATTGGAGCAGAACGGTAGGTCTAAAAATGAACATGCAGAACACGAATATTATGTTGAACAAATATGCAAGGGCATAGCAGCTCACAATTGGTGATGAGGTGCTGGAAGTGGTAATGGAATACATCTACATAGAGCAGGTAGTGACCGCTGATCCGGATCGTGATAGGGATATAGCTAGAAGGATAAGAATGGGGTAGAGCGCATATGGCAGGCTCTCTACGATCATGAATACCACTTTACCAATACTCGTCAAGAGAAAATTATACAAGAGTTGTATCTTACTGGTACTCACCCAAGGGGCAGACAGGTGGAGGATAACGAAAATGGTTCAGCTCTAGTTAAGGAAAACGCAGCGAGCCTTGGAAAGAAAAATTATAGGTGTAACGTTAGGAGACCGGAAGCAGGCGGAGTGGGTGAGGGAAGAAACGCGGGTTAATGACTTCCTAGTCGAAATTAACAGGAAGGCATGGGCTTGTTCAGGGAAATTATTGCGAGGGAAAGATAACCGCCGTTTCTTAAAGGTAACGAAATGGATTCGAAGAGAAGGTAAGTGCAGCAGGGGGCGGCAGAAAGCTAGGTGGGCCGATGAGATTAAGGAGTTTGCTGCAATACGGTGGCCGCACCTGGCAAAGGACAGGGTTAATTGGAAAGATATATGGAGAGGCATTTAACTTGCAGTGGGCGTAGTCCGGTTGATGATGGTCATCATGCTCAGAACGCTACCGCGCATGAAAAATAAAGGCGTTAATGCACGATGTGTCTGAAAGCGCGAAAATTCTTCGGACACTTAAGCTCTGCCTTAAAGGTGTCACGCGATATGTGTAATATGTGCCTTGAGGAGCGGATGTCTTCTTTGTATATCACTGTGAAGACAAGGACACTGTCAGAGAAGACACACAAAGCATCCTTTAACCAATTAGAACTAATGCGCCTCGATGGCCTAGTGTTGGCATGACTGACTGGCGACCCTGAGGCCACAGGCTCCACTCCAATCTGATTACATTCATAGATGCACACTGTGCAATCTGTAACTGTTCCGGCTAGCAGCAAGTGCTCCGGCTACGCTGCGGCGGATTAAGATGTAGTAGGTCTCTCTTTTTTCTGGCTACACCAGACGCTACACTGCAAGCTACGTCCCAGGGGCACGGCTTCTTTGAACACCAATATTAAGCGCATGCCTGCATTTAGTGGAGGTGCTGGATATATGTGCGTTCCTCAAGGGAGCCTCACGCAAGGGTTAAAGGAAATTTCCACGCCGCCAAAGTCCGCAGTCGCAATGTAGTGACGTCGTGTGAGCAGTGAGATAGAACAATAAATATATGATGTAGAAAACACCTTGGTAGAGTGCATGGGCAGTGCTCGCGACGGAGCAGCGAATGCGCGTTGACGAGGTAGTGCAGCGCCATATGTCGGACAGGGGATGGTCACCTTGATTGAGTCGGCGGCCGCGGGTTTCACTTCCTGCTGTGCCCGTGTTGACGAGAGCAAGAAAAGCGGCGCCTTCCTCGCCCACTTCCATGGCGTTAGCGTGTCAACATGGCGGGCTTAAAAAGTTAGAAATACGCGCAGTTCTCGCCCCCGGAACTGCGATTGTTCTCTTTCCTCAAGGGCGGGGTCAGGGCTTAGCAGCATCGGAGAAATGTAACGGCGACGAGGTCAAGCTGATCGGAGAGTGGCGTATGTTTGGCGATCTTGGGACACAATTAAATTGGCGAAAAGGCGGTATTTGAGACGAAGGCAGTTTGGTATTGTATTGGTAGGAACGCGTATAAGGTCGAGAAGGCGGCGGAAAGCAATGCCGGCAAAGCCGCGCGACATTCCCCGGCGAATGAAGGCTGTAGCAAATTGGTTCGTTTCCCACCCTGGGTTCGTAGGATGTGGAAAGACTCTTGAGAAGGGGGCACGGAGCACTTGGGAGTTTTCGGCGTGGCCACCGCTTGGGCGTACATCAGAGGTGCCATCTCAGGCTGCAGCACAGGGCTACATGGCAACACGTCGCCGACGTAGTCCTGTACGACACTGCATACGGTAGGGTCCAAAGAGGGAGCCAAGCCAGGAGCAAGGCAGGAGGGGTCTTTCAGTGAGAGACGAGGGAAAGCTGGCTGCCGACCTCTTTGTGCACAAATGATTTTAGTGGTTGAATCAAAGGGGAATATCCAGGCCTCAAGTGTCGAGTAGATACCTCGCCGCAGAAATTGGGGCGCAGGGTAGAAGCGTGCTGCCTTCGGAGTTTGTCATATATCTCCGGCAAAGCTTCACTGACCGTGGTTCAATTTGTGCAAGCAGCATATGAAATACATCGCTAGTAAAGCACTAGATGTTGCAATTGATTTTGTGCGCTTCGGGCATGGCCGGGTCCCAGTGGCAGCATCAGGTCTCAGGGATATTCGCATCACAGCCAAATATCCTAATACTAGTGACTACTTGCGAGAGATGTCCGTGGAAAGTCCGTTTTTTTATTTCCTGACCAGTTATACGCTGAATATTTCGTTCGGGAGATTTTGCAGACATCTACTTGAATCACATTTCATTACGTTTGCATAAAGTCCGCAAGAAAAATGAGACAGTGGGCTCATGTTGCCTCTAATAAGAAGCTATCTGGAATATTGTCCGCCCATTTTCATTTCTGGTTTGTGTCATCACAGATTGATAATTGAATTAAATAATATTGCATAACATTCAAGAGCAGTTGGCTCGAAAACCAGGCTCGTAGATTTGGAGCATATAAGCTTGTGGATATCCTTTGTTCAGTGAATATATGCTCAAACTCTTGTTGCACGACTTCTGGGTTTTAGCGTGTTTGTAGGATATTCTATGCTTCGCATGTGCCTGTTAGACATGTTCACCGTGACAGCGTGTTTTACTGTGCACATTTTATCCCTAAAATGTCACCTCTAGACCAAGAAACTGCACTATTCTAATCAGCTGCAGCTTGACGTTTAATACGCGGAAAGTGTAACTTAGGTTTTGCAAACGTTTCCAGGTGGGCAGAGGAAGTTTTTTCTCTTGAGGTCATTGAAATCCCCATGAAAATTGATTCTTATTTTATCATTCATCAATATTTCGTTGATAAGCCCGTGAAAATCTTCAGGGACTTCATACGCACATCCGTTTGATAAAGAAAGAGCAGCCAAAAAGGGTATGTAAGGGATGTCCGCGATAATTTCTCCACACTTCCTGGGGATATTGGCAAGTTATTTCATGATTTTGTGGGGATATCCCTAGATGTAACTGGTCAATGTCTTTTCAGCGTGCTGAGCACGATCACGTACATATTGAGTATAGAGCTACCGCGCTGCAGGACGACCGACCACTTCTGCAAGCGCTTGATAAATACAAGTAAATTATGTAGGTAGACTCCATGGTTGTGAAACCAGAAGTAGACCAAGTCCATGTGCTAAAACGTGAAGTTGGTCAATTTGAAAGAGCCGTCCCACTTGTAGCTGCTGACTTGTTCCTATGACGGCAGCCGATCAACGGATGGCACGGACCGGGTCGCTTTTATTTTCAATTCTTTTTTAATAGCCCCGCCATAGTATTAGGCAGTCGTAGGCAATTAACTCGGCTGCGATTTATACAAGTCACTTTTAAAAAACATAAAACAAGCCCGACTCGCTGAACTTTCGGCTTTGCTTTTTTAATCACTTTTAATTCCGCACCTTCACGTGTGACGTCACAACCCTTCAGGCCAATCCGGATTTTCTCGACACCAACGCCATTTAAGAGGCCGTGTTCTCCGCTGAACGGTACACTAAACACTATAGCGTTAAAATCAGTGACAAAAGCATAAGGCTCTGTCCAGCTCGAAGAGAAGACCTTAGGGCAGAGGTTGCTCATGCCACGAAAGGAGCGATTTGTGTGAACTCGCACGAGCATTGAGCAGCAACAGGCTATCATCGCCAATGAGCGATCGTAGAAAGCGCTACGTTATTCTTTAGACGTAGTTATTGCGTGATGAGAAGTTTTGGGTAAATGTCAGAGAAGGTTTTCTACAGTCTTGTACTTTTGCCAAGTGAACATAGGAATTAACAAATTCGACGTTTAATTTTGTGGGGGGGTGTGGGTTCTTGCATCAGCCCTAACCAAAGGTGACGCCGATTAAATTTATCTATCCAATTGACTGGCGCATCTTCGATATAGGTATAGGCTAAAGTCACTATACCGATAATATTGTAGGGTGTCTAGCGCTGATTGGGACAGGTAAGTGGCGGGTTTGGTCAGTTGCGAACAGTTAGCCCTGACTGTCGCCTGCCAGATAATATCCGTTTGAATCGGCACTCAAGACACTTGTGAAATCTTTTACGTCGCGATTTCGTTCACGTCTCTTTTTCCAAGCCAACTGCTTGCTGTTCGCACTGAACGAGCTCCGCCACTTTCCGACTGCAGTGGCCTCTCCTTATCGTGAACGCCTCCTGTGGACGAGAAGCAAGCCTCCACCTTGTCCTTCGTGTTCCTTCCGTCTGAGGGACCCGCAGGCGTTGTCTGAGAGGACTCGGCTTTCCTCCGTTTAGGGTGCAATCGGCGGTGATGACTCTAAGTGTCACTCTAACCTCACTGTGTCGTCACAACTGGCCTTTTGTGCCTCTGGATCTAAAGCTTGCTCTGGGCAATCGCGTTCCCTGTACGTGCCTCCTTTTGACTGCGCCGAAGCCTCCCCTAATGATTAACTGGTAGAGTAACTCGCTCCTCGCGGAAGTAGTGTCGTGGCGTACAGCTCGCTACAGGATCGTTCTCCAAAAGCGTGGCTTCTAGCTCACATGCCAACACCTCGAATCGCGACCTTTCAATCGGTGTCTGTTGCTTTTCTGCGTGCTCTACGTTTGTTCCAGAATCTTGCATAGAAACCCTCGCGAATTCGCACGCAGCTCTTCGCTGTCACCCGGCGCGCTCAATGCGTATGTTTGATGTGCACACGAAATCGTCGGGGGATTTCCGAACGAAGTGCGTCGACAGTGGTGCATCGGACAACGGAGCGCTGCGCGTGCCGACCCAGCGTTGCGCGTGTGCACATGCGAACGGTGTGTGCGAGGCGACGACGATGAAGAACGCGGCAAGCACGAGGAGCGGAGAGCTGAAAACAGAGTTGTGAAGGGAGACAGCGCAGCAGAGGCCGTGTCATTCAGGCTTGTAGGTGGCAGCCCTCGGTCTCAGGGTCTCTGCTGCCGTGGACCTCCCTTGGATTACCGACACAAGCCTGTTGCGTTCCTTGCAAGCGTGGAGGTGGCAGCCGATGCACGGAGGATCCGTGCTGCCGAACTCTTGGATAGCCTTCATTAAGCCTCGTCCACGGGTCCTGGCTACGCTTCTCCTGCTGATGCCAAGTTCTTCGGGCAGTTGACGGGAGACCACCGGCGTCTTCCTACAGTTCTCTCCGCTCCTAATAACACCAGACTCTCATTTGCCGCTTCTTTCGACACAACGCCCGCGACGCGTCGCAGTTCATTAACCCGCGTTCCAGAGACCGGCGTTCGGAGGCCAGGCGAGCGGACGCGCTTCACATGCGCTCCGCAAATTTTGTCCTTTAGTACCGGATTTACTCATCCCAGCCGTCTGAAACTATTGTCATCAGCCTCCGCGTCTCGTCAGAATTCTGCCGATACCTACCTTTCCCGATTTGGACCACCCCATTAAGAGGCAAGTCCATATCTTTTCGTCACCCCACTGCGCTGAGGCTAAGCCTCGCGGCGCAGCAGCCGCCGATACCGAACGCCGATAGAGACGCAGCTCGGACCAACGGTTCGTTGGCGCCTCGACGGCGGCATGGCACCCATTGTAGTAGAAGGAGAAGACATATCACGCTCGGAACTTACCTCTACTAACGGCTGGCATTTAGCACACGACAAGCGAAGCTCTAATCGCAAATCGCCTCCCACCGTTACTCCGAATCTGCCTCATACCCCGGCAGGGCGCCAGCCCCGGCCGCCCCAACTGTCTTCCCTACGCCACCCCAAGCTCCCCATCGACAACCACAAGATCATCATCCGTCCCTGTGGCGGCCTCAACCTTCCGACCGTGAACGGCGTTATGCTTCGCGATGCCATTCTGCAAACAGCCCGCCTCATACATCAAGAGGCCAAGCCCGACACAGTCATCATCAACACCCTCCAACATCTCTTCCTCATCAACACTCCCGACCCGCAGCGCAGATTCCGCTACCTCGAAATCAAGTCCATAATAATCAAAGGCACCGCCTACTACATATCATCCTACCAAGCGGCACCGGAGGACTGCACCCGTGGCGTGGTCCACGGGGTCCCTCTTGACCACTCATACGAAGACACCAAGGACCGTCTCAGTCACGAACGGAACCCTCCCATCCTGGACTTTAGACGCATGGGCTCGACAGAGTCCATCATCATTCTCTTCGAACAAGACTGGGTGCCCAAGCACATCTGCTACACCTCTGTACTTTATTGGTGCTACGTCTTCAAAAAGAAGATCGAGCACTGCCGTAACAGCGGCGCACTCGGCCACCGTGCGGATGTGTGCCCGGCTCCCAAGCAATGCCGCTGTCACGGCTGCGGCCAAGTCGAACCCCCTGAGGACCACTCCTGCACGCCGCAGTGCAAGGTCTGCGGTAAAGCACACCTGACGGCGGACAAAACGTCCAAGGCGCGCTTCTACACGTTATACCTCGTCAAAAAGAGGTACTGAGATGCTACGCGAGCTGCCGAGGCAAACTCCAGCCAGACTCCCATCAGTCAGGCTCCACCCCAACACCGCAGCCGCTCCACGACCCGCAAGCCCCAGGCCCTGCAGCTCACATCGAAGTCCTTTCCGGTGCTGCAGCCTGCCGCACCAAAACAGCCGTCGACCCCTCACAAGCCCTAGGCCCGGTCCCGCTCCTGGACTGGAACCAGGCTACTACAACCTCCAGCCCCACCGAGGCCACCTGCCCAGGCACGCGGCCGCTGCACCAATGAGGTGAGCTGGGCAGGCGTAGTTTCCCACGGCTCTACGCGAACCCCCTCTATGAAGAGCTGCTGCGTGTCCGCGCGCAGCTCGCCTCCCGCCAAACCACCAACCACCGCCTCCAGGCACAGCTGCATGGCCACCAGCAGGCCCAAAACCCTACTCCGGCACCAGCAGCCCCGGCCGCTCCTGCCCCCACTCTCCCACCGCCACCTCTCCCTACTCGCGAACAGCCGGCCAAGAAGCGGGCCGCCACACCCACTACCTCCCTGACCACACCCACCCCGACCGAGGGAACGCCAGCCCTGCCTCCCAATTTCGAACAACTCATGGAGGCGAGAATTCAGGCCGCGGTGCAAGACGGCCATCGAGGCCTTCACAAATCAATTCGCCAACCTCACTACCCGTCTAGACGAATTTGCTCGCCAAATTGACGAGCGATTTAAGGAGCAAGAGACTCGCCACGCGACAGCCTGTGCTGCCGTGCGGCCTAAAAAGAAAGCCCGGCACGACGCCGTCTCCAACTCCTACACTGCAAACGAAAGCTTCAGTGATGGCGAGACCACGCACTAGCCTAACCATCTGGCAGTGGAACTGTCGAGGCTTTGGTTCCAAGCGGGGGCTGCTTCACCAGTTCCTAGCTCGGGCAGACGGCCCCGACGTGCTCGCGCTGCAAGAGCCCTCCAATCCCCTAACCCTACCCAGCTACGTGCCCATCGTTCCCTTTTCTCCTGCACCCCCTCGGGTTGCATTTCTTGTACGCCGTGCGCTCACTACTATCTCCCACCCCTTAGACGTCCCCGAAATAGATCATCTCCTCATCGAACTCGTGTCGCAGCGTGCTCGGGATACTGGTCTCTTCATCCTCAACGTATACAGCCACCCGAATTGCCTGCGGAGCGACTTCGACCGACTATTCACGCTTGCTAAGCGAGCCGCACACAAATGTCCCCTTCTGGTTGTAGGGGACTTCAACGCCCCGCACACGGCCTGTGGCTACACAGGCGGCACCCCCAGGGGGCGCAGGGCATGGCTCGCAGCTCAGCAGGCCGGTTTCTCTCTTCTCACAGACACCCCACCCCTACTCGCACCGGGAACAGCGTCTGCGCCGACACTACTCCTGACCTCACCTTCACCCACCGCCTCCCTCACGCTGCGTGGTGTAACACCCAGGAGAAATTGGGTAGTGATCACTACATTATCGAGATTCTCCTACAAGCAGATCCAACACGTAGACCCTCTCGTGATGCTATTATCACGAAGTGGGACTCGTTCCGCACCTCCACAGCAGCCCGCACTCTACACACCATCTCAGACATAGCCACTTGGTGCGACCAACTCCAGCGCGACGTCCGCGCCGTGAGTCGCCAACTCCCAGAGGACTGCCCTGCAGACGCGATGGATTCCCATCTCCTGCACCTATGGGATGCCAAGGCGGGTCTCAAACGGAGATAGCGGCGTCAGCGCTGGAATAGAACACTCACCCGCCGACTGGTCCTGCTGAACAAGGAGATTGAGACGCATGCTGCAACTTTGTCTCTCCAAAATTGGGAAATCTCTCTATAACAAGCTGGATGGCAACATGAGCTTGCCCCAGACCTGGAAGCTATTCCGCCATCTCATTGATTCGACTCAGTCCAAGACACACCAGAAACACAACCTCATAAAGCTCATACATACATCCGAGGCCTCCCCGCAGGAACTTCTCGAGGAGCTTCGTGATCTCTGCTTCCGGCATATCCCTCCGCGGACCACCTTTGACTACACAGGCTCCCCCAACGATCTTCTCGACCAACAGATCACCGAGGCGAAAGTGAGGGCAAAACTTCAGCGCCTCAACGCGTTCTCAGCTCCTGGCCCCGACGGAGATCACAACAAGGAACTCCGCAACCTCGATTCCCCCTCCGTCAAAGCCCTAACCTACTTCTTCAGCGAATGATGGCTGCGCGGTGCCCTCCCACCTCAGCGGAAAGACGCCAAAGTAGTCTTTATTCCAAATCCGGCAAACCACATCTCCCCGCTCAACCTCCGTCCCATCTCTCTTACGTCGTGTGTGGGTAAGCTCATGGAGCGCGTTCTCCAGACCCGGCTCAGCCGGTATTTGGAGAACAACAACCTGATGCCTTCCTGCATCTTTGTTTTCCGCCCGGGCTTGTCCACTCAGGACGTCTTTCTACAGCTCAAGCACCACATCCTTGACTCCCCCGCGGGCGACAACAAGGCTATCCTTTGCGTCGGCCTAACAAAAGCCTTCGATGACGTTACCCACGCAGCCATCCTAGAGGGCCTCCACGCTCTAGGTGTAAGCCCGCAGATGTACAATTACGTCCGCGATTTCCTGTCCGAACGAACAGCCACACTTACCATGGGCGACAACCGGCTGTCCGGTGTCTCACTGGAGCACGGGGAACCCCTCAGGGTGCTGTACTGTCTCCTATCCTCTTTAATATAGCCCTTGTCCAACTCCCCCCAACTCACCCAAATACCCGACATACATTTCAGCCTCTATGCTGACGACATCACTATCTGGGCTAATCGAGGTAGTGATGTCGACATGGAACACAACCTACAGTCGGCCCTCAACATCATCGACTCATACGCTCGCACGCGCGGCCTAGCCTGCTCCCCTTCTAGATCAGAACTCTTCTACCCGTCCCAGGCCGCACCACCCCGTCAACCCTCCCATCTCACTCACTCTAGGAAACCACCCTATTCCCCTGGTCTCCAAGAGTCGAATCCATTGCCTCGTACTTCACTCCCACGGCGGGCGTGGCAACACCATCTACTCTCCACACCCAAGCCCAGCAAGCCACCCGTCTCATTCGGCGCGTGGCGAACCGGCGCGCGGGCCTGCGAGAGCGGAACACTCTCCGCCTCACCCAAGCTTACATCATGAACCGCACGGCGTACTCATTCCCCTACCTCCCCCTAAAGCAGAAGGAGCGGGACCGCATCAACGCTCTCCTCAGAAGCTGCACGAAGGTTGCCCTCCGCCTACCCCCCAGCACCTCTACGACCCGGCTGCTCAACCTCGGTGCCCACAACACGTTTGAGAAGCTGGCAGAAGCCACCCTAACAGCACAGCTGACTCTCGCCTGTCGAGTACAGCGGCAGGCCGCACTCTACTCTGTCAGCTAGGCAATCATCACACCAATCACCCATCCTACCGAGGGGGTTCCCATACCTCCAGACCTACGCTCCCATTTCATCATCCTTCCAATCCCTAAGAACATGCACCCCGAGCACGACGGAGAACGCAGGACAGCCCGCGCCAAAGCCCCTGCACAAGCTGTACGGCAACAGTCCCGACGTAGCCTACGTGGACGCGGCAGCGTACTCGTCGTGCTCCCGCATGGTTCTCGCCGTCGCTAATTCTCAGGCCCGACTAATCACATCAGGTTCCGTCACCCCTTGCTCATCGGAAATTGCAGAGGAAGCGGCCATTGCACTCGCTCTTGCCTCCACCTCTGCCACCAAAATTATCTCCGACTCAAGATCCGCTCTGTCAAATTTCGCTTAAGGCCTGATATCCCGCACAGCGGCTCGGCTTCTACGCTTCTGGCACCCCACCCAACCGGTAACCCTTATCTGGATCCCCGCACACGCAAGCCTCTAGGGTAACGACGAGGTCCACTTCCTCGCCCGAGGTCTCACTTTCTGGGCCGGAGCTGGACCTCCTCCGCCATCCCGAGAGCGTCTGCTTACGTTCAAGGATATTCTTGCCTACTACCGAGATATCCGGCGGCGTTTACTCACCGCCGGCTACCTCCCTAACCCTTATTGAGGCCTCCCACTGGCGCCGACTCCAGACCCGAACTGATTCCAGTCCTATTCTCCTTCATGCCCGCTTCCCCGATCAATTCCTTTCTTCTTGTAAGATCTGCGGGAAACCGCGAGACTTCCTTCATGTCCTCCTCACATATCCTGCCTTCCCACAGCCTCCATCCCCCACCACGGCGGAGTCATACTGGGAGACTCTCCTGGCCAGCTCCGCTGCTGCTGACCAGCGCCGGATAATTACCGACGCCCAGAAGCGGATAGTTTCTCCAAAGGCTGTCCTTTGCCCTGTAAGGGCAGCCCCCTAAGGGTTGCCTCGTGCCATGTTAGAGGGTTTGCGCCCCTCGGTATTTGGCAATAAATGTTTCCACCGCCACCACCCGCGTTCCATCCTGTCTGCAAGTCATCGCCACTTCTCCTGGGACGCTCAATATCTCGTGAACGCTTTTCTTTAATCTGTAGTGTTGGTGCGCGTGTTGAGTGTATGTTTATGGGTGTTTTCTTTTCTCATTGGCTGTTTTTCCTTGAAATTCTAAATACCGCTTCTTTTTGTTTTGTTGCCCCGCCGTGGTGGCTCAGTGGTTAGGGCGCTCGACTACTGATCCGGAGTTCCCGGGTTCGAACCCGACCGCGGCGGCTGCGTTTTTATGGAGGAAAAACGCTAAGGCGCCCGTGTGCTGTGCGATGTCAGTGCACGTTAAAGATCCCCACGGTGGTCGAAATTATCCCGGAGCCCTCCACTACGGCACCTCTTCTTCCTGTCTTCTTTTACTCCCTCCTTTATCCCTTCCCTTACGGCGCGGTTCAGGTTTCCAACAATATATGAGACAGATACTGCGCCATTTCCTTTCCCCAAAAACCAATTATTATTTTCTTTTGTTTGCTCTGTTTGTTCTCTTTTTCGACCTTGCACGTGATAGTGTTCCTCTTGGGAAAGTCGGGGACGCGTTACCAATTCGCCACAATTGGCGTCCGCGCGACAGGACGAAGCCGTTTTTTTCCTTTTGTGGGCCTGTAAAAAAATAACGACGGCAACATTAAGGAATTTGGTCGAGTTAGGGGAACGCATGGGATTGAAAGACGCCGAGCTGCGCACGTGGGTGGCTGCCGAACAAGAGGAGCGCACAGCACGTGCAGCCGAACGTGAGGCTCAACGCGAGCATGAAAAGGCGCTAGCAGAGGCTGAAGAGCGTAAAGCCCAAACCAAACGCGAGCATGCCAAGGCGCAAGCAGAGACTGAGGAGCGCAAAGCGCAAGCCGAGCGCCAGCATGCAAAGTCGCTAGCAGAATCTGAAGAGCGTAGATTGCAGCTCCATTTAAGGGTCGCAGAAGCAGATGGGGCTAATCGAAAACCCGCACTCGGGCTCTCAGTAGCGGTTAGCCCACCACACAAATTGATCCCGCTTTTCGACAATCGCAGGGATGACTTAGTGGCATACCTCAAACGTTTTGAGCGTATCGCAATAGGGCACAGCGGGCCCAAGGAAAAATCGGCTAAAGCACTCAGTGTGCATATCACTGGAGAAGTTCTCTGTGTGTTCGGTCGATTGTCTCCCACAGATTCAACGAATTACGATAAGGCAAAACTGGCCCTGCTTCAACATTTTCGGTTCACAGCAGAGGGCTATGGCGAAAGGTGCCGTGAAATTAATCCGCTAGATGAAAAAACAGGCAAGCAGTACCCAGCACGCTTGCTCAATCTTTTTGATCGATGTGTCGAGAAGTCGGGAACGGCCACAACGTACAGTGATCTACGTGACTTCGTGGTGGCCGAACAGTTCTTGAGGAACTGTCATAGTCATCTGGCTACTTTTCATCGAGAAAGAGAGTTCAAGACGCTGGACAAAATAGATGAGGCAGCAGACAATTTTCTAAGGACCCAGCAGCAAAGAAACTTGTCTTCGTTCAAAGAATCGTTAGAGGTGGGTATCCCGAGAGAGAAGTCTGATTCATCAAGTAGACAGTTAGAAAGGTGCCTCATTTGTAATCGACCGGGACATAAGGTAGCCGATTGTCCCTCTAAGGCAAAACAGCTTTATTGCGTTTATTGTCGAAAAACAGGGCATGATGTAAGCTCCTACTCAAGAAAGCACGAAAACCAGGATCAGTCGTCCTGTTCTGTTCAGCCAGATAGTGCTGCGCGTGAAACAGTGCCCAAAACAGCTGCTATATAGGCTTGAACCAGCTGATGATAAGGTGGTAGTGGGACTTGTCCGGAAAAAGCTTGCAAACGCCCAACACATGCGTGTTCTAGAGGGATAGCTCTGAAGCCCAACCGTACGTGTTTTACGGGACACGGGGAGCAATACAGTGGTTGGGCGGAGAGCCCTAGTTCCTGGCTCAGCTCTCACTTGCTCGAAATCTACGGTGTTCCTTGTTGATGGCTGTAGCCTTCAAGCTCCCAAAGTAGAAATCCATAATGCTTCCCCTTATTTCACTGGCATCGCCCTCGTGAAGTGCATGGAGACACCACTGTACGACGTCATAATTGGAAATATACCAGAGGCCCGTGAGCCGTCAAATCCAGATATTAATTGGAAGAAATCGCAGGGCGCTGCCAAATTATGTCCTGTCATCGTCAGTGACGAGTTTGCCAGTGAAATTGGTGAGGGCGAGGACCCAAAAGGGGTAATGGCTGGAGAGGAAGTTTCTGGATGAAGAAGGGAAAATACTGCTTTAAGCGTTGGTCCCATGAGATTCACCAAGGAAATGCTAGAAAAAGAGCACAGAGACGATGAGTCATTGATGGCGTGTTGGGTGAAACTAGGAAAGGTGTTCCATGGCAACCACGGCACTTCGCACTCGTTTGCTGTCGAAGAGGGTTTGCGGTACCGCCTCTATCATCTCGCCTCCGGCCGAGATGTTCACCTGGTTGTTCTTCCAAAGTCTTGTCAATCACAGGTATTAAGCCTTGCCCACGATAGCCCGTCGGCGGCGCATTAAGGTATTATGAAGAGTACAAATCGAATACTGGAAGCATTCTACTGCCCAGGAATGCAAGCGGAGAATGAGAGGTATCTCACGTCGTGTGACAACTGCCAAAAGACATGCCCGAAAGGCAAAGAAGGGAAAGCTCCGTTGGGACGCATGTCTCTTATCTACACTCCATTTGATCGGGTCGCTGTCAATATTTTCCGCACGCTGTCGCCCACATCGGTGAAAGGGAATAGATATGTTCTCACTGTCGTCGATTTTGCAGCGCGGTATCCCGACACCGTGGCTCTGCCAAGGATAGACTCAGCAACCATGGCAGAAGGTTTGGTGGAGATGTTTTCACGAAAAGGTTTTCCGAGAGAGATCCTTTGCGACCAGAGACCCTGTTTCACTTCCGAAAAGCTGAGAGATCTCAATGATCTCTTGGCAGTGAAACATCTCAGAACGACCCCTTACTATCCAATGTGCAATGAGATGGTAGAGAAATTTAATGGCACACTCAATCAAATGCTGCGGAAGATCAGTCAGGAGTAGCCCAAAACATAGAATCATTATATCGCTCCGCTTCTGTTCACATACAGAGAGGTGCCGCAGGCGAGTCTGGGGTTTTCTTCGTTTGAGTGCATATTTGGACGACTTGTGCGAGGACCGCTGGCGGTCCTCAGAGGGCCCTGGACAAGAGAAGAGCTGGCAGAAGATACGAAGACGACATATCGTTATGTTCTCGATCTAAGAGAAGGTCTCGAGTAACCTGTGAGAGCAGCCAAGTCAAAATTTGTTGCGTGCCCAACAGTCTCGGAAGAGATACTATGACACTAACAGCAAAAAGCGGCATTTAAGTGTTGGAGACCGTGCCCTCAATCTTTTGTCGAGTAGCCACAATAAACTCCTGATGCAATGGAAAAGTCCATTCGTGGTTTTTGGCAAAAAGAACGACGTGGATTATTGAACCGATTTGGGCCACACTAAAAAGCTATTCCACTTCAATATGCTCAAACGGTTTGAAGAGCGTCCGTCCCAAGAGACCGTGCAGGCGTAATTTTTCGTGGTAATCAAAGAAGGTGACTCAGAACAACAACTGCCTACCCTTAAGAAATGGAAGCCATGCAGATCTCTACGAAGCTCGATGAAGACAAACAGCAGGATATTCGCAGCTTACTTCACACGAATGCAAACATCCGAGATTCCCGGTGAGACTAATGTAGTGGAGTGTCAACTCGGGCTCTCGACTTCTGAAGTCGGGAGTACGCCGCAATACCATTTGCCTTGTACCATGAACGACGTGGTCGAAAAGGAGATATACGAGCTGATCAAATTAGGGGTTACTGAACGTTCAAAATCTCCATACAATTCCCCTTCGTTCTTATTAAAAAGAAAGACAACACCTATCGGACATGCATCGATTTCGATGCATCAATGATGTTCCTGTGTCTGATGCAGATCCCATTCCAAGAACAGATGTAATATTTACCGGGGTTCCAACCAAGGTGTACGTTTCAAAATTTCACCTTGCTAAAGGCTACTGGCAAGTACCCCTGGAAGAAGCTTCGTGACCGAAAACAGCATTCTCTACCCAATCCGGTCACTATCAGTCCCTCTATATGCCCTTCGGCATTCGGCATGCACATTCTGTTACAAGGCATAGGTAATGTCGTTCGTTACATTGACGATGTTCTTGTAGTGACCTGTACTTGGGAAGAACATCATTGGACTTTAAACAGGCTATTTACCTGGGTGCGCGACGCCGGCCTCACGATCAAGCAGCAGAAGAGTGAAATCGGAGCCACTAATGTCTCCTTTCTTGGACACCAGCTTGGAGAAGGGACCATCCGACCGTTGGAAACAGTATTATGAAAGCTTGTCAACGTACCGCATCCACAGACAAAGAAGCAAGTGCGTTCCTTCTTAGGGCTTCCCGGATACTACCGCGATTTCATCCCGGGCTATGATGACAAAGTCCAACCGCTCGTGGAGATGACAAGCAAAAATGAACACAACCTTGTCTTGTCGACGCCACAGCAGCACGCCGCTTTTGGAGGGCTCAAGAACGCATTAACCTCTAGACCCGTATTAAGAGCTCCAATTCTGAATAAGCAGTTTGTACTTCGCACACATGCTTCCAAGGTCTGCATAGGCGCCATTCTCCTGCAGGATCATGATCGAATCCTCCACCCGGTATCATATGATAGTCGACAGTTGTTACTTCGCGAATCTGGCTACTCGATAGTTTGGGCGGTTGAGAAATTCCACACATTCTTGTACGGGACGTTCATCATTCATACTGACCAACAACTGTTGGAATATTTAACAAATGCAAAGCAGTTGAACAGCATGGTACTGCGTTGGAGCTTAATATTACAAGAGTATACCTTTCGTGTAGAGTACATCAATGGCTCCGAGAACGTAGGCGCCGATTGCATGAGTCGTTTGTAAATTTCCCGAGGGTGATGCCCAATGAACAGTGCTACTATCCGGTGTTTGCGATGGTAACTTGTGCAAAAACAGTGCGGTAGTGTGTTTGGGTTCTTTTCTTTCTTATTCCTTCGTTCTCCAGTTATCGGTTGTTCAGTGTGTACATATTCCCCTTTATGCTACAGACATGTTTAAAGTTTGTCTGATATTTTGTACTGTTTTTTATTTTCCCTCTTGCCAGTTATACAATGTTTCACCCCATATTCCCTTTATGCGTGTTTCCATCTGCCTCCATGTGTCACTGTGTAAAGTGCCTTCGGTGACTTCGGCGGCGTCTAATTTGTCAGTTCACCACATGAAAATAGCATTATGTGCACCAACGGCAGTTTGTTTTATGTGAAAAAAAAACATTGTCGCAAGAAGGGCGTGACATATGTGATGTGCACAAGAAATCGTCAGGAGATTTTGCGTCGACAGTGGCGCGTCGGACATCAGAGCGCTGCGCGTGCCGGCCCAGCGTTGCGCGTGTGCAAGCGCGAATGGTGTGTGCGAGGCGACGACGATGAAGAACGCGGCAAGCACGAGGAGCGGAGAGCTGAAAAACAGAGTTGTGAAGGGCGACAGCGCAGCAGAGGCCGTGTCATTCAGGCTTGGAGGTGGCAGCCCTCGGTCGCTGGGTACCTTCTGCCGTGGACCTCCCTTGGATCACCGACGCAAGCCTGCTGCGTTCCTTGCAACCGTGGAGGTGGCAGCCGATGCACTGAGGATCCGTGCTGCCGAACTCTTGGATAGCCTCCATTAAGCCTCGTCCACTGGTCCTGGCTACGCTTCTCCTGCTTCTGCAAAGTTCTTCGGGCTGTTAACGGGGGACCACCGCCGTCTTCCTGCAGTTCTCACTGCTCCTAATAAAACCTGGCTCTTTTCCGCCGCTTCTTTCGACGCAATGCCAGCGACGCTTCGCAGCTCATCAACCCGCATTCCATCCTGTCCGCAAGACATCCCCACTTCTCCCGGGACGCTCAATATCTAGTGAACGCGTTCCTTTAATGTGTAGAGTTGTACGCGCGTTGAATGTGTTTTATTAGAGTTTTCTTATTGACTGTTTTCCGTAAAGTTTTAAATATGGCTTATTTTTGTTTTTGTTTTGGGCGCAAGATGGCCTTAGCCGCCTATGTGCCATAAAACCCAACACACACACACACTCATTTTGTTTTGATTGTTTTGTTTGTTCTCTTGTTACCTGCCCTCAATAGTGTTCCCCTTGGGAAAGTCGGGGACGCGTTACCAATTCGCCAATTCGTTGGCGCAGCCAAGGTTCTTTGAATCGACAGCTCAACCAGTACGAGTGGCGCGTCCTCAGCTGCCAGTGATGGCCTACCCGCCACCTCGGCGACTACTTCTTGATCAAAACCTACTTTTACCTTTAAAGTCGGTTGTGCGCTTTCGCAGTTTTGGCGATCTAACCTGGCAGGGGCTGTGATGTCGGACTCAGAATTAACATCTCTTAATTCAGACCTTGCTCTCTGTGTTTCTCGCACCTGTACTTTTGCGGTCTGTCTGGCTTGTCCTCGTTCTATACGCTCCGAACGATGACCTGTTTCGTGGTTGAATTTCAGGGATTCCCTCTGTGCTTCCGTGATAAGCGATTCTGCTACTGCGATTGCGAATTGCCTCTGGTGCGGCGCTCTTCTGCCAGTAGAGTGCATCTTGAAACCGCGCAAGAAAAGACAAGGGACGAAGAAAAAACCAACAGGACAGAGCGCGGAACTTCAGCTGGTTTATTACAACAGTGCGTCACATTTATACAATCATCGCAATAACGTGGTAACATGACAAACGATCATCACGTAACACTTGTGCGCAGGCGTGTACGAGACATCATGCAATCTAGATATGAATACTCTTTATCGGACAGGTTATCCGAGGTTTTGCTGACACACGAGCCGGATTCCTTCTTATACAATTCCTGTTTAGTTTAGACCCGAACTTTTCGAGGATAGTGCTATCGCGGAACCGAGGCGTGCAATCACGGCAGTGGCGACAATGGTCGGCCACATGCCCTCCCGCAGCCAATGTGCCTACTCCTGCGTGGTGCTCCTGAAGTCTGACGTTTATACAACGTCCAGTTTGTCCGATGTAGCTTTTGCCACAGGACAGGGGTATACGGTAAATAACCCGCCTTTTGGACGGGACAAATCTTTCTGCGTGCTTGATACCGCATTCTTCTTTGTGCTTTCCCTGCACCTTGTTGCATAGGCCGACCAGTTTTTGGGGTGTGGTGAAGAACACCGGCACGTCGCCCTTGTGAGCCACTTTTTTCAAGTGATGCGAGATCTGGTGGTAGTATGGGATGGCAACGGGTCTCTCGCGTTGCGCTTCTTCCCTACGGCGGTGCTCAGGTACACCCCTGGCTTCACTGGCAAGGGCCTCTAGCACAGAGGTGATTACCTCCCCAGGGAAAACAGCACTGGTCAGCCTTTTTAGCTGGAAACTCACGCTGTGTGCCATTTCATCATTACAAGACTTGTCCAGAGGAGCGCACAGGCAGTTTTGTTTGCGATGCCCCTTTTAACAAGCATGGAATGAACTGATTAGTGACTTAAAATTGGTTTATTTGAGAGAGGTTGATACCTACAGCACGCTTGGGTTTCGCGGACAACAATACAGATATTAAGGAATTGCAAGGAACCTTGCGCTGGCACGTCATGGGTGAAGCTAAGACCAAAAGAGCACTCCGAGATTTCTAGAACCCGGTGCACCGCTTTCCTACCACCTCATGTGTAACCCCTCATAGGAAAATAGCGTAATCATCCACGCCTCTAAAAACTTTAGCCGAGTAGACTGTGTCAAGGCGTTCAGATATTCGCTTGACACAGTAAGATAAAAATATGTCACTCAACAAAAGGGCTATCCAAGAGCAAATACAAACGCCACGATTTTGAATGAAGTTCTTTCCTTCAATATTGACAATGGTCGATGAAAGATAAAACCTAAGCATTTCTAAAAAGTTATCAACACTTAATCCACATGCATTCTGGAAGGCCACAGGGCCATAGTAATCAATTGTATCTTTAAGAGCACAAAAGCGTTTGTCCTGAGGTATGGAATAAAACAGGTCTGTTACGTTTATTGAGAAAGGGAACAAGGGTTGATTCGAGCTTTCGTGGTCACGAAGAAATGCGATAACATCTTCAGAATTCTTTATCACGAACGGGTCCGCTATTCGGAGTAAACGCAAATGTTTTTGTAGAAACTTGGATAAAGCCCCTTCCACGTATCCCGCTCTGAAAGAATGGCTCGAAAGGGAACGCCTTCTTTATGAGTTTTTCGCGGAAAAGAAAATACTCAGTGCCCCGCTCTTTTCCCCTTTGACAGTTTTTCCAAGATTTGCCAGGTTGTGCCTGTCCCACAAGGCCAACGCTAGTTTTTTCAGCTTAGGAGCGCTACACTTCGTGGCGGAAAAGTTTTTTGAAACAGCCTTCTTCGCTTTTTTACTGCTCTCCGCCTATCTGGCCCGTGGGCGTCAATGGGCACTTTTCTGGCATAGCAGCCAGCACCGCTCTCAATACCTCTGCATAATCGCCCAACTATGGATCTGACCGCTTGTCCATGTTGCGCCACGGGCAGGGACACTCTATTTTTCGTTCTTTTTGTAGTCCTACAATGATTATCGTCCATGTTGCGCATCCGATAGTGGTGGAAGTTCTATTTGCATCAATTTAATTTTTCTCAGCTCAATGTGGAGCTTCAAATTTTCAGTTTGAAACATTTGCACCTTATCCTCTTTTTCTATCAGCAAATCTGCGTCATACTTCCTAGTTCCTGCTCTGTCGTCAGCACGAGATCTGTTGACGCCAGTTGCTTGATAGGCTTTAGACTATCCCCTGCGGCTTCCATCTCTGCATCAGTCATTTTCGCGCCAACCTACAGCAAAGAAAGCAGAAGGGTGTCCTACCTCCTCCGATGCTCCGACGGCCGCAAAGCTGTCAATATCAGCATGACAGTGGCTTCCCGGGAAGGTAGAAGCCCACGCGTTGATCCTGTTTCCTCAGCAGCTCCCCGCCTCGGACCTCGATTGACTTGGTCGCCTGTTTGTTTTGCTGAACCTTTTAGATGTAGATATCTAGTCCTTTTCAGCAGCTCGGCGACTCCAACCCTTTATGGCTTGCCATTGCCCGGCTCCTTCAGCTCCTTGCTGACTTCAGCTTCTGACGTCCTCCCGAACTCGGCCAATGATGCTGAAGCTCTCGACGTCAGTCTTTTGACGCAGCTTCGTTCGTGGTTCGTGACGCCGGCTGATAAGCAAGCTTTGCGCAAATTGCTCAGACTGTGCGCATAATACCGACGATTTCTCGAGTTGTTCGCGCATCGCCGAGCTTCTGACCCATCTGACAAATGCAGACGTGCCATTGAAAGGGGAAGCGCTGCAAGCAGAAGCCTTGAAGGAAGTTCAGCGTCGTTGAGTGTCCCCACCAATCCTCGCGCAATTTCATGAAAACGCCGATACTGGAGTTCATACCGACGCAAGCAACGTGGGCCAAGGCGCCGTACTCGGTCAGAAAAGCGACGCACTTTAGAAGGTAGTTGTATACGCTAGCCGCTCCCTTTCCAAGGCTGACGCTGTTTCGCAGCTGAGAAGGAGTGCCGTGCCATCATCTCGCCTACGTCGAAATTCCGCCATACCTCTACGGACGACTGTTAAACGTGGTCGGGGGGGAGGGGGGATCCGACTGTGCAGCCTGCTTGTACCACCTCCCCCCCCCCCCACCGCCACCCGATACGGCTGGTGTGTTTTCGGCTACTAGGTTTTGCGCCAGTGCAATGCCAGCGGTGAAACGAGTTGGCCGGGGCCCATCCTCTGGGGATGCGAAACCCCATGGGAGTGGCAGTGACTCCCAGGCGACTGTGAGGACCAGTCACGCCCGTGTGGTCCGGTGCCTGAACTGAGGCAGGCCTGGGGACACACCCAGGCTGAACACATGCATTCAGCACGAAAGGCGTGTGTCAAAGTTCAAAAGGTTTTCAATTACATGCTACTCGCCTCCGCACAAAGGGGCGTGCACGTCTGGCGGCCGACGAGCTGGTTTCTGGCTACGGAGAGATTAGGTCCGCGCGGGGGCTTACAGCAGCCACGCTCCTCCGAACCGATGTCCTCGGGTAGGCAGCCTCACGGCTGGCCACGGAGCCATTGGGGTCATTGAGGGAGCCCGGGGTAGGGGGCGTAGTACAACCAGTGCCAAAACCGTGGGGTACTGGTGGAGTGGGCCCGGATCATCTCACCCTAAGCCACGTTCTTGGTTTGTGGCCCGATCAACCAAGCCTTGAACACTCCCTCCTCAGTAGGCGTGGAGCAAGCTAGGAGAGAAAATAAGTGCATGGTTGGTTGGTTGAAAGCAAAGCTGAGTCCCCCGGAGGTGGCAGGTCATGGAGCCGAGGGCCGGAGGGCTGATAGGCTGACGACTTAAGCCTCTACTGACCGGATCACACCACCCATACTACCGGTGTCTGAAAAACTGCAAGAAACACTCGACGGTTAGTAGCTGGCAGGTCTGAAACAAAACCTGAGAGTCGTGGAGGGGCCTGACGTAGCTGTCCTCGGGTTAGGTTTTTTGTGTCTCCGGCGGTTGGAGCCTCTTGCTTTGTGGGTGGTCAAGCATCCCTTGCGCGGGACCGCAACATATTGGACAATATTGACGCCCTTCCTGTCCTGGCCAGGCAGGCCAGCAATGGTGTCGAGACATTTGAAGAATCAGAGCCAAACACTCGCTTTTCTTTTTCCCATCCCTCTACCCCCAACCCCTTCCCGGCAACCATAAAATCCATCCATCTCACCCATTCTTTTGCGCTACTTGCCAGAAGATATCAGGAGATTCTCCCCTGGTCCGCACCCCTGACTTTGGGTCGCTATGTAGCATGTCCCCCCCGCCCTCATTTTTTTTTCAATTTTACCCACCTAAGGATGGAAAAATCACCATTGCCTTCGGATCTTTTCATTTATTTCCAAATTGGATTAAGCCTGTTGTACGTAAGTGGTGCAAGTAGGGGCTAAAATTGGATTAAGCCTGTTGCACGCAAGTGGTGCAAGCAGTGGCTTATTATTTTTCAATCTTTTTTGGTTGCCCCAGCCTAATATTTGTTCAAGGTGGTGAGCGATCACCACGCGCTGTGCTGGCTTGCCAATTTGAAGGACCCCTCTGGACACCTCGCTCGATGGATTCTGCGCCTCCAGGAGTTTGATGTCACCGTCGTTTAGAAGTACGGGCACAAGCACTCTGATGTCGATTGCCGGTCACTAGCCCCTGTAGATTCACCGCAGCCGGACGACGGTGAGGACGCCTTCCTGGGACCCATCAGCTCCAGCTCTTTTGCACAGCAGCAACGCTCTGAACCTAAAACGCCTAATTGAGTTCTTAGAAAGCCAGATTTCTTCACCCCCTACCTTTTTCAAGCAGAACTTGCTTTCGTTTGCATACAGAATGATGTCCTCGTTAAGAATTTCGCAACGAAGAAAACAACCTACCTCCTTGTTGTACCTGCATGTCTCGTCAGAGACGTTCTGCAGGCATCGCACGACGAGCCGACAGCCGGACATCTCGGGTTTTCTAGCACCCTTCGCCGCATTCAAGACAAATATTACTGGTCTCGACTGCCTGCCGATGTCGTACATTATGTGAAAGCCTCCCGAGATTGTCAGCGACGAAAGACCCTTCTCAGACGACCAGCAGGATTTCTGAACCCCAACAAAACCCCTCAAGGCCTTTTCAGCAGATCGGCATGGATGCTTGGCCCTTTTCCAAACACAACTCGAAATAAGTGCAAATCTGAGCAGCTACGTTGAGGCAAAAGCACTAACGGACAGAACAGCAGCAGAAGCCGCCAAATTTTTCGTCGAGTGCATCCTTTTGCGACACGGCGCACCGGATATGCTCATCATGGACAAAGGAACAGCATTCACGGCGAAACTGACGCAACGCATCTGCGTTGTAGTCAAACCAGCCACATAAGGACAACTGCACACCACCGCAGACCAACGGGCTTATCGAGAGCCTGAACAAAGCCATCGCCGATATGCTCGCCATGTACGTCGATGCCGAACACAATATATAGGACGTCATCCGGCCTTACGTCGTCTTCGCTTACAACACCCCAGTGCAGGAGACCACAAAGATGATGCCTTGTAGGCTCGTCCATGGCAGGGAGGCCACGACCACGCTAGACGCCATTCCTCCCAACGTTACCGAAAAAAGTCTACGTCGCCGCCTTCCTTCAACGCGCAGAAGCCTGAAGGCCTGCCCGATTACGGATTGAAGACCAGCAGCGAACCGACGCCAGACGCTACAACCTACGAAGACGCAACACGCACTACAAGCCAGGAGACCGACTCTGGGTGTCACAGATCTCCCCGGAGAACACTCGGACCGAAAGAATGGACTAGGCGACGGGCGTACCCACACAAACGCACATTTTATACACCCTACGTGACGCACACACTAGAACAAAAAACTAACAAAACTCACACAAAACACAAAGACTATAAATACACACGACCCGGGAACATTGCAACCAGCGTCTACTACTAGCATTCTACTATTCGTGATCGGCGTTCGTGCTCACGGTTGGTTCGGTGTGGCTGCGGCGCTGTATGGATCCAGTATCCGCGTCGAGGCGGCGTTCGACGTGCCTGGGCTGGCGTCGCTGGTGGCGTCGCTGGCTGCATCGTAAGAGCTCCAGGTCCAAGCGGCCCGTGGAGGTGATGCCGGCAATGTTGGCACCACCCGGATGGGTCGGCAGCAGCGCTGGAGACACCCCTGGCCGTAGCAGGTGGCAGCGTCCTCCGTCGACTCCCCGGAAAGGCCTCAGGCACGGTAGAAAGTCCACGATGCGAAGTCGTAGAACGCAAAGCTCACCGCAGCAGTAGCCGGCGTTGTGTAGCCGTAGCCGGCGATGTGTCCCTGACCCGGCGGAGCCTCCACTACTCTGCTGGCCCCCCGTGCATCGCTCTCGCTCGCCCTTTTATAGCCTCGGTGTTAGTGCACGTAAGCCTTGTCGTCGTCTTCTTCTCTTCTCCAACAATCATCTCTCTCCACCTCACCGAATGCTTCGTCTTCCTCTTCTTTATTCTTCGGTTAATCCACTTCGTCTTCTTCACACCTATTTCTTTTAAAACTTAATTTTAGGCTCCTTAATATATGTGAGAAGCGCCCCCTCTCTCAAAAGTTTTTTCCATGAAAAACTGCTCACGTCATACTCATCTTCAGGCCATCCAGCCAACCGACTATCCTCTGTGGCGATTCTGGACCCAGCACACACCACACCACAGATGTCCAGCACACACCTAACGCACACCACTAACACAGCCCACCAAATTGCGTTTCCTGAACACTAATACACCACTGCCGCTGTCCGCACAGAGTCCTTAATAAACATGTTCGCGCCCACAACACACTCCCTTGTATAATCACATAACACCAACAACAGCAACAACAACAATAAGATACATCCCAGAGATACATTAACAGAACAAGATACATGCCAGAGATACATAGAGCTGTTCAGTTAGCTCTATCTCTAACAAGTGTAATTTGTAAACATATGACCTCCGCTTTGTCTAGCCCATCCGAAAACATCTCCCCCTTGATTTGGAGTAGAGCTGTAATCCTCTGTCTTCATTCCAATTGGGCTTTTTCAGTAATTCATCCCCTCCTGCATTTTTCCTTCCCACTGCACGTAGGGCGAGAAACCAAGACTCGTTTGTGGTACTTCGCGGTAGGCGAACAAAAAAAGCTTGGAGATATCTATGTCACATATATTAAGGAGCCTAAATTAAATTTTAAAGGAAAAGGGTGTGAAGAAGACGACGCAAATTAACTGAAGAAATAAAGAAGAGGAAGAAGAAGCATTCGTTGAGGTGGAGAGAGATGATTGGTGAAGCATTCGGTGAGGTGGACAGAGATGATTGATGGAGAAGAGAAGAAGACGACGACAAGGCTTACGTGGACTAACACCGAGGCTATAAAAGGGCGAGTGAGAGCAAGGCACGGGAGGGAACAGCAGAGAAGCGGAGGCTCCGGTGGGTCAGGGGCAAATCGGCTGGAAGAGAGCGACGCCAGCTACTGCTCCGGTGAGCTCGCGTTCTACGACTTTGCATCGTGGACTTCCTGCCGTGCCTGAGCCCGTTCCGGGAAGTCAACAAAGGACGCTACCACCTGCTACGGCCAGGGGTGTCTCCAGTGCGGTTGCCACCCATCCGGGCGGTGCCCCAACGCCAACAACAATGGCATCACCTCCACGGGCGCGTGGACCGGGAGCTGGTACGACGCCGCCAGCGACGCCAGCCCAAGCGCGTCGAACGCCACCAGCGACGCCAGCCCAAGCACGGCGAACGCCGCCTCGACGCCGCCTACTGGATCCATACAACGCCGCAGCCACACCGAGCCAACCGTGAGCATGAACGCCGACCACTAATAGTAGAACACTAGTAGTAGACGCTAGTAGCAGTGTGTCCGGGTCGTGTGTATTTATAGTCTTTGTGCTTTGTGTTAGTTTTGTGTTCTAGTGTGTGTGCCACGTAGGGTGTATTAAATGTGCGTTTGTGTGGGTACACCCGTAGCCTAGTCCGTTCCTTCGAGCCGAGTGTTCTCCTACTCGCGCTCTTCTCCTTCACGAGCTCTTTTCTCTTCTCGCTCTTCTGCCTCACGAGCTCTTTTCGCCTAGCGTTCTTCTGCTTCACGAGCGTCTGCGCGTGCTTGCGCCCTTTCCTCTCTCTGCCTTTTTGCCTCTTCGTTCGTCACAGAGACGCATCGCTTCTTCCTTGCTTAACCCTAGCTTGAGCGCCAGCTCTAAGCCTTTTGCCAAGTCCATACTTTCTGCCGTCGAGAGATCGGAAAAATCCGAGAGAAAGCAAGAAAGAAAAACGAAATGTATCCTTGCACAGGCTCGCCACTTATCTTTGTCACGGATCTCTCCGGAGAACACTCGGACCGAAAGAATGGACTAGGCGACGGGTGTACCCACACAAACGCACATTTAATGCACCCTACGTGGCACACACACTAGAACACAAAACTAACAAAACTAACACATCTATGCTGTATTGACTGATTATACTAATCCTACCATGTAGCAGCCCGCAACGGCTAACAGTGTTTGAAAATAAATAAGTACATAAATAACCTCCACCTTCCTTCCCGCAAAGTTGAGAACCTGCAGGACATTTCAAGTTATGCAGATTAAAAAATGCTGCATACTTTAGCCCCAGCAAACAAGGACAGTTCTCTACTGTCCTAAGCCTGTTGGTTTTTCGCCTCATGGAGACTATCTGCGAATCCCTGTAGGCTCCGCTGTTGCGAGTTTGATACCGAGAAAGACCTATACCACAAAATGATTTTGCTTCGCACTTTGAAGACCCCACCAAAACCTGATGGATTTATAGAAGTTAAGAGCCGCGCCTGATGCGTCACACAAAATTGTTCACTGAAATGTAAGGCATCAAGTACGCTCTTTGAGTCAGAAAAAAATGGGCCAACATCATTAGCATATGCTATAATCCTGATTTCAAATTGAGCCAGGCAGAAACCACGAATATTTGCGCTGTTAATAATACTTAGGAAAAAGTGTTCAAAATATAGGGCAAACAATAAACGCGATAACGAACGCCCTTGGCCAAAATATGCTTTTGAGTGGCATAGGTTCGCTCAAACATTAGCCTCGCAAAAGACTCCTTATAGCACAGCTTTATGTCCCTGTGAAAAACGCAAAACGAGACCAATAATTTTGCGCTGTAACACCCGCAAACAAGAAATTGTGCCGAACTTTACCCATTGCGTTTGTAAGGTCAATCTGAATAAGAGGTTGTTTTTGTTAGCCTTGCCGGAACGACTTCGCTGCAAGATGGATCAAGGATTGACACATGCTTGGCGGCTTCATCTGTATATCAGCGACGCCCCGTTGTTCCTATCCCGTGCATCGTGGCATCATCAGTTTAGCGCCATCTACCAGCGACGTTACGTCATCAAACGTCCCTATAAAAGAGCCTCTGCAAGCCTTCGAGTTCAGTGGGCACGGTGGACCAAGCATAGGCATGTGGCCTAACATGCGCTTCTTCTGCCTCACACAGGTTGTTTTGGTTAGCCTTCCCGGAGCGACATCGCTGCAAGATGGATCAAGGATTGACACATGCTTGGCGGCTTCATCTGTATATCAGCGACGCCCCGTTGTTCCTATCCCGTGCATCGTGGCATCATCAGTTTAGCGCCATCTACCAGCGACGTTACGTCATCAAACGTCCCTATAAAAGAGCCTCTGCAAGCCTTCGAGTTCAGTGGGCACGGTGGACCAAGCATAGGCATGTGGCCTAACATGCGCTTCTTCTGCCTCACACAGGTTGTTTTGGTTAGCCTTCCCGGAGCGACATCGCTGCAAGATGGATCAAGGATTGACACATGCTTGGCGGCTTCATCTGTATATCAGCGACGCCCCGTTGTTCCTATCCCGTGCATCGTGGCATCATCAGTTTAGCGCCATCTACCAGCGACGTTACGTCATCAAACGTCCCTATAAAAGAGCCTCTGCAAGCCTTCGAGTTCAGTGGGCACGGTGGACCAAGCATAGGCATGTGGCCTAACATGCGCTTCTTCTGCCTCACACAGGTTGTTTTGGTTAGCCTTCCCGGAGCGACATCGCTGCAAGATGGATCAAGGATTGACACATGCTTGGCGGCTTCATCTGTATATCAGCGACGCCCCGTTGTTCCTATCCCGTGCATCGTGGCATCATCAGTTTAGCGCCATCTACCAGCGACGTTACGTCATCAAACGTCCCTATAAAAGAGCCTCTGCAAGCCTTCGAGTTCAGTGGGCACGGTGGACCAAGCATAGGCATGTGGCCTAACATGCGCTTCTTCTGCCTCACACAGGTTGTTTTGGTTAGCCTTCCCGGAGCGACATCGCTGCAAGATGGATCAAGGATTGACACATGCTTGGCGGCTTCATCTGTATATCAGCGACGCCCCGTTGTTCCTATCCCGTGCATCGTGGCATCATCAGTTTAGCGCCATCTACCAGCGACGTTACGTCATCAAACGTCCCTATAAAAGAGCCTCTGCAAGCCTTCGAGTTCAGTGGGCACGGTGGACCAAGCATAGGCATGTGGCCTAACATGCGCTTCTTCTGCCTCACACAGGTTGTTTTGGTTAGCCTTCCCGGAGCGACATCGCTGCAAGATGGATCAAGGATTGACACATGCTTGGCGGCTTCATCTGTATATCAGCGACGCCCCGTTGTTCCTATCCCGTGCATCGTGGCATCATCAGTTTAGCGCCATCTACCAGCGACGTTACGTCATCAAACGTCCCTATAAAAGAGCCTCTGCAAGCCTTCGAGTTCAGTGGGCACGGTGGACCAAGCATAGGCATGTGGCCTAACATGCGCTTCTTCTGCCTCACACAGGTTGTTTTGGTTAGCCTTCCCGGAGCGACATCGCTGCAAGATGGATCAAGGATTGACACATGCTTGGCGGCTTCATCTGTATATCAGCGACGCCCCGTTGTTCCTATCCCGTGCATCGTGGCATCATCAGTTTAGCGCCATCTACCAGCGACGTTACGTCATCAAACGTCCCTATAAAAGAGCCTCTGCAAGCCTTCGAGTTCAGTGGGCACGGCGGACCGAGCATAGGCATGTGGCCTAGCATGCGCTTCTTCCGTCTCACGCAAATCAGTGATTATTACACCAAAATTAAGAGTGATTCCTCTAGTCTCTTTGTTCTGCTTTGCCAACGTCAATACATTTGTATTGCTTACGAAGTGTTCAGCGTGTGTAAGCTCATTATCTGCGGCGATGTTGAGTCAAATCCCAATCCGGGGGAAACAAAAGAGCTACTAAAGCAATTACTACCTAGCCAGAATAAACTTACTGAACAAGTTGCAGCTCTTCGAGTACAACAGACAAACATGGAAAAAATATTGTTGGGCCTCATCTCCAAGTTTGATGACTTGGAAAACCGCGTAGCGAATATTGAGGGCATTGAAGAAACGCTAAGCTAACTTCAGACGAAATTCACCGATTTGGAGGACCGAAGTAGGCGTTCGAACTTGAAGGTTTTTGGGGTAGCTGAATAGCCCGATGAAACTGTGTCAGAACTAAAAGAAGAAAATTGTCGGTACATTTATTGGAAAGCTTGGCATCACCTGCCAGTCGGTTCGGAAAATTCATCGGATAAGCAGACCTGGAAAGCAAAGACCAGTGATATCATTCCAGGACTACAATGGTAAGTGGTAGTGTTTTTATTAAAAATAATAGTAAAAAGGATGGAAAAGATTTTTGCTAGCCCCCGGCATCTGCCATCGATACTGAAAGCACCTGAGCTGGGGCAGCGGAAAACAGGATAGCAGGCAGAATGGAGAAATGAAAAGAAAGAGGTGAGGGGAACAGGAATGAGAGGATAGGGGGAGTACAATGAAAAAGAGGAAATTATGAAAAGTGCTCACAAGCGTAAAGGAACAAACATCTGTTCAAAATGACTATTCCAGCGAGACGCTCCGTAAGAGAAAGCTTCTCTGGCTGAGCGCTAAACAGGAAAAAAAAAGAAGGAAGGAAAGTAACCCTGATAAACGATAAATTGAAAGTGGACAGTGCAATTTACGTTTGGGATGACGCCGCAATGTGCAAGGGTTGAACTGCCCAGTCGTCAGTCCAGACGCCATTCCAGCTCAGACAGTGAATGACGTCAGCCTTCCAACAATAGAGAGCTAAGACTACTAAACCTTAATACCCGTAGCATAGTAAATAAAAGTGATCAACTTGAAGCTTTATTATTAGACTACAATCTGCATATTATAGTAATAACCGAAACATGGCTCAAAGAAGAAATAGATGATAAAGACGTTTTTCCTCCATCGTAGAGCGTGTTCCGCTGCGACAGGCAATCAAGAGTTGGTGGTGTTGCTGTCTTGGTGAAGCAGGGTATCCAAGCTCTTTTTTACCTTCTCTTAATGATCATGAGAGCGCCACTTTAAAACTGTGCTGCTGGGGCCGGTGTTTACTGTCGTTTGCGGTTTACATACAACCTATTCGCCACAAATCTTTTTTTCAAACTTGGCTGATCACATGAGTAAGTTCATTCACGATAAAATTATTCTTGTAGGTGATTTCAACCTGCCTGGGATAGATTGGAAGTGTCCTCTTTCTAGTTGGGACCCTGGCACGCATCAAATGTTTGATATTATGTTGCAACGTAACCTTCAACAGGTGGTTACAAAACCGACGCGTGTCCAGGGCACTTGTTCTTCTATACTTGACCTGGTGTTTATCAGCCGATCGATTGAAAATTTTTACGTCTCGTTGGAAAAAGGCGTCTTTGATGACAAGAAGGTTATTTTTCATGCAGCATTGAAAAACCCAACACCTCTACACCTACAAAGTCTGGCTGTGTAAAAGATTTTGCTCGTGCCAGGGACGAAAGCGTGCTTGATTACCTAGACCTATGCCTAAGTGATTTTAAAGCAAATGATGTGTCCCTACTCTGGAATAAATTTAAAGAAATCTCCGACTGCGGTCTAAAAAATTTCATTCCTAACAAAATAACGAAAACGAACAAAAATTCCCTGGATCACGCGCAAAGTCTTGCATTTAAAGCGAAAATAAAACAATTAAAACGAGCGCGTGTCTGCCGAAACGCGATATCCGTTGCACAACTTGCACTGCGTCAGGCAGCGAGCTATTCAAAAGAGCATTACTTTGAGCGCACGCTGCCGAGCTTTATTTGAAATGTTCCACAGAAGTTTTGGAATCATTTGTCCAAGAAAAACAAACCTTTCGAGCACGTTCTGCACAATGGCGTTCTCGTCACCGATAAGACAACCATTTCCGACCATTTTAATACATATTTCTACAGTGTATTTTTGAAATAAAAATCCCCACTACGTGACGCTGCTGTATCATGTTCTCCTGAACTGAGCATTGTATCTTCTGCTGGCGCGTTTTCAATGTTGTTAAATCTGAAAACAAAAGAGTTTCCTGGTCCTGATGGGGTTCCAAATGTTCTTGCACCGTTATAGTGAAATGGTATCCGAATTATAGGCTATAATTTTTCGTGCAAGCCTATCAACTAGCATTGTTCCTTCGGATTGGAGAGCTGCGCAGATTGTGCCAATACTTAAAGAAGGTACCGCATTGTCTGTTACAAATTTTCATCACATATTATTGGCATCTTCTTGTTGTAAACTTATTGAGCATATTGTAGCCACTTATATAACTACCTTTCTAAACGACAGAGATATTCTCTTCCTTTCAACATGGAGTTCGAAAAGGGCTTTCAACCGTCACTCAACTAACATGTGTAACTCACAGTTTTGGTGATACTTTAAGCAGGTCAGGCAAATTGTTGTTTTCCTGAATTTTAAGAAAGGTTTAGCCGTTGTTCCACATGAAAAACTAATATGTACACTCGCGTTTACTGGGCTTCCTTCTTTGATAATTTACTGGCTGTATACTTACCTTTCTAACCGCGCACAGTTTTTCAGTATTGAAAATCATTGTTCCAGCTACCTCCCAGTCACCTCTGGCGTACAGCAGGGAAGCGTGCTGGATCCATTCCTCTTTTTGATATATATAAATGACATTGTTAATGTAATTAGTAAACCAGCACAAATTAGGCTCTTTGCCGATGATTGTGTTTTATTTAATAAAATCCTATCGTGCGAGGATCAGGTTATTCTTAATTCTAACCTTCAGAACATTTATATCCTGGTGCAGTCGATTGGGCATGAAGCTTAACAATGAGAAAATAGTCTTCATCAAAGTGGCAAATAAAAGGAATAACATACCATTTCCGTATAACCTTTCATATCACCAGCTTGAGGAAGTTAACGAATACAAATGCCTACGTGTTACTCTAACCAGTAATCTTAGCTGAAATAAACACATATCAAACATATGTACATCATCTTTCAACAAACTTTGCTCCCTCAGGCATAAATTAAAGGCTCCCCTGCTAGTGCAAAGCTCCTAGCCTACACGTCCATCATCAGACCTAAACTAGAGTCCGCATGCACCGTATGGGATCCTTACACAAATCATTACATCGACATGCTGGAAATGGTTCAGCGAAAATCTGTTAGATTATTTTAAAAAATATCGTTCCACTGACTCACCAACCGCTCTGATGGCGCAACAGAACATACAGACACTGCAAACACGAAGAAAAATGCAAACTTTGAACCTACTTTTCTTACTCAAAAATAAAAAAAAACTTTCCATGAGCCCTGATTCATTTATAAAAACCAGCACAATGCGACTAACAAGAAATCATCGCCTGGAATCCCTAACACTGTACAACACTAGTGTCGATGTTTTTAAATACTCATTCTTTCTGCGCAAAATAACAAAATGGAATGAACTCCCGCCTGATCTACTAAACAACATCAATGCCTTTGACAAATTTGCTTGTTGACAGTTACTGAGTGCTTGTTTCTTCTTCTGTGCCATTATTTATATTTGTTCGGGGATGTTATCTGCTGTATTCCTTTTATGCCTTCATGCCCCTCCTGCCAGGACAAATTTAGGGCCTGCAGTATATTGTAAATAAATAAATACTGTCTTCAATACCGAACGTGAACACTGAATATAGGTCTTGATACTTCTGCCTCTGATACTGCATACCAGTTGCAAGCCATTAGGTGAGCGAAAACTAGCTGCAGACGCCCAGAAAGAACCTTTGCAAAACGTTTGATAAGTGGTATAAAGAGGGAAATTGGACGATATTCTTTATCTGTTTTCAACCGCTTAGTATATATGCTTTTTGGATATAATATGGTACCGCCGGAATATAAAATGAGAGGCAAAACTCAACATCATAAGGTACCTGAAAAAGCTTAATGAAAAGAGGCGAAAGCAAGGGGAAAATAATTGATAGAAGTCGCGACTTATACCATACACGCGAGGAGTTTTCTGACCTTACTGGTCATAAATCAGACATTATATTTCGTCCAAAATAATAGACCCCGCCACTACAGCAGCTACTCATAGTAGAGAGAGATGTTCACTAGAAAGGTGCTCCAGTTCGCTACCCTGTACTGGGACGGAGGGATGACGGGATTGAAAAGCAAAAGGAAGAAGAGGCGAGGAACAAGTTAAACTTTGTCATCTTAGCCAGTCGCTCTTAGGGAGCGAAACTGCGCCTTGTAGGCCTTGAGGTTAGTGAAATGCCGTGACCACTCACCACTGATGTGCCGCTTCTTGCCTAATGTACTTGCCTAATGTTCCGACTGCAGTTCAGTTCAGCCCTAAGAACTACATGTAGCGCGTTCAGTACTTGCAATGCGTTGTTTGGTGCTCACGTGCGCAGGCTAAAAAGCAGGGCACGAATGATATTTACGAAGGATGTGAGCAAGGCAATCACCTGCAGATCGTGGCCGTGGCCCTGATCGTGGCTTTTTTCTGGAGTAGTCTTATGGGCGTTGGACACTGAGATTGCGGCAACGTCGCTGTCCCAATGGGCGTACAGTGCTTCTGGAGTCGTGGCCAAGTTATTAATATCTGAGGCTGCAGGTTCCGCCTCATCAGAAACCAGGTTTCCTTGATTCAGTGTTCTTCTTTCAGGAGGCAGACTCGCTGCAGTGCCGCTTGGGGCATTCCTTATCAAGGTGATTGCCTTTTTTGAGGGCCTTCTACGGCGCGAACGACGGAGCCTCCCCTTTGCATCGCCCTCTTTGTGGGTAGAATGACCACTCACCATTTGATGCAGTACCGCCTGCTCAGTATTAAGACGGGGCTGGTCTTTCGATAAACAGTCGTGAAGGCCACTACAGTTGATGCTCTGCAAGTCACTCGCGCGGCAAATGTCGCAGTTGTGTGGCTCGTAGCATCGCGGACACACGGACGAGTTGTTGCAGGCGTCGTTCACGTAACCGATTCTCATGCACTTCCCGCACTGTAGAGGATTAGGGACAAATGGTTGAACTTGCAGTGAAAAGTAGCCAACCTTAACGTTTGATGGTATACAGTTTCTCTTGAAGGTCAGTTTGATGCATTTCTACCTCCCGAGGCGCCAAACTTGGATTATTTAAATGCTGTTGGTCGCCGGCTTAACTAACATGGGGAGATCGACGTCACAGATCGGCGTTGCATGCCCAGCATTCTGGGGCAAAAATTTCAAAAACAAAAATTCTAATATCCTCTTATGCATATGTTAACGGCAGTGGTCCCATTTTTCTGACATGTGTTTCCATCGATCGCATCAAAGAGTTAAGACTACCATAGAAAACCAATGATGAAAGCCTTCGGCCATGGCAAAAACGTTAGTACAACAAGAAACTAAAGTCTTCCGAAGGGGGATTTGCCGATATATTTATTGTTATATTAAAAGATACAATTGTATGAACTGCGTTCGTCGACAGTTTCCGACTGAAAAATGCTTTTTTTCCACAAGTATTGTTCATGAAAATTCGCCAGCCATAGTGCTGCTACCTTGGAGGCTATGAGAACGGACGCTGATACTGCCAAGTTCGATGGCGGTCAAACCTTCTAATGCGTTCCGCTCCAAGACATCATTAGCAATGACGTTTTTATACGGGTTACTCTCACGTCTTTTATCCACCCCGTACGAGGCTTTCCAGATACGTAGAGGTGGCTCACCTGTTCAAGAGGTTCAGGTTGTCGGTTGGTTGCTGTTGCACAAACAAGACGGTATGTGCCGGGGCCCTTCGCGCGCCCTGTATAACGTTGTATAGGCTTGATGAGAACTACACCGCCTGCCTGTGCTGCCTGCATTTGGCTTTCATGATAAGGACCAGTCCGAACGTGTGGTCGGTCGAGGGGTCATCACTTGGCGCAGAGTACACCTCAATGTCTCTGGCTGTTTCAGTCGCTCAAGGAGTAGAGGCGCCTTCTCTGGGTGGACGCTGCCAACCAACCGGAATCCAAAGGAGGCCCAGCAGCCTCCAGTTCCATCGCCGTAACCAAACAGGGAGCGGCACCCTCTCTGGCTCTGGCACAAAGAACCAAATAACATTGAACAAAGCTAAACAAACAGGCTGTCTGGTGAAAGTCCAAAAGGTTAAAACCTGGCTCTTCCGTTCCGTTGTTCTACCATGAGCAGGTGTACTTTATGGCTCCATGATTACTTGTGTTAATTTGGCTGCGCTCAAAAAATATGCTCTCTACATTACATTCAATATGTTGAAAAGAACGCCTGAAAATCTCATGGCGTGAACAGTTATTTTTGCCCTCGTAGTTCTTGAAGGGCACCACTTTGCCGCAAATCGTCCTCAATTTCTGCGAAAGCCTGCTTGTCTCTCCGTTGGGAGCAGTAACAATAAAAAATATTTATGCAAACGTTTGTTGTTATTCAACACTAATTTTCTCTGAATGCCTGAGCGCTCATTAGACGCTGCGATGGCTCAGTAGATATGGTGCTCGGCTGATGACCCGAAAGACACAGGTTCGGCCCCGGCCTCGACGGTCGCACTTTAATGGAGGCGAAATGCTAGAGGTCAGTGTGCTGTGCGATGTCAGCGCGCATTAAAGAACCTCAGACGATCGAAATTTCATGAGCCCTTCACCACGGCATCCATCAAAGACTGAGTCGTCTTCTGACCTTAAATCCCTATAAAAAAAACGTAAGCACTCATTATCTCTTTCTGTTTGCTATAGAAGTCGTGGCAAAATAATCGAGGAACAATCGTATTCACAGGTTGACGACTCCTAAAATGCTCGAGACTTTCGTTGGTTGTTCAGGGGCTTTGTAAAGAAATTTCGCTCTCAGCTTTTAATGAGCGCAGCCGAGAGTGACGCTCGTTATCCTGCATGACAATCACCGAGCGCAGTTGTTGCTTTCGCTGCCTGCGGGTGGTTTTACTTTTTGCGGTAATATGCTTGCAAAGTAAAGAGTTTGAGTTCGCCCCAGCTTATTACTGAGTTATGAAGAACATGGTCAGTGGCTGCTGGAAAAGTCAAGATAAATATGGCATCTTTGAAGAAAATGACTAAGAGATCACTGGCCGCCGACATCTCTTGCAGGATACAGCGATGTAGAGTTCAATGCGACTGAGAAGTGGCCGGGAACCTCGTTGCTCTGTTGTAAGAAAAAAGTTGTCTGTGCTTTTAATTTTTGTCAGGGAGTGATCCGGCATTGCGCAGCATAATACATATCAATCAAGAAAATAAAAAATCTCACCTTCACAATTGAGCATACATGACTTTTTTGTCAGGAACCCAGGAGTATACATCTTAATTTTTTTCCCATCTTTCTATGAACGCATTCCCATCCGCAGAAATAATCAGTATGTATGAAAGCGTGTCAGTTACGCCAATCATGAGCGATTCTTTATTTCAACGCCTTTGAACGCTGAGAACAAAATGTTATAGCGAATGACTTGTGAAACGAACGCATTCCTCTTTTCGTCAACCCAATTAAAAACGTTAGACAGGACAAACACAACGCCAAGGGCGGTGGTTTTGTGCACAGCGTTGACAATACTCGATGCGGTACTGAGTGTCCGATGATTTATCGCTGGGCCAATTCCTGGAATATACGCCCCTAAAGATGTAGATCAGTGCACGGCTACCGCAAAAGAACGCTAAAAAGAGAACACGCTGAGCCTCATGGTAGTATCCTATTTATAGCTCTGTACAGAAACCAAAGGGCACGTGGATGAATACTGTGTTTTTTTTTCAATTGCGACGGCGTCCACGTACAGTTTAGACCGATTTCAACATCATCACAACCGTTCCGGGTAAAACAGGCCATCAAATATTTCCTGGCGTGGCTGTCACATAGTCCGTAAAATACATGACGGTGCAATGTAGAGAAATCGTTCGGCTACCTAAGCTCATATGTATTTGTTGCACCTTTCTAGCGAAAATAAATCGTGTTAGAGAAATTTATTCCGAGTCGGTTAGGCCGTAACTTGTCACCTTCAAATCATGTTACACTGTACACAGCGCCAGCCCCACTGAACAAATGCAGTATGTACTGGTCCCGGGCTTTTTTGTGGGCATGATACTCTCATATCAAAGCTTGTACTAGGTAGATTTTTCTTCGGTGTACACAAAAAACGCAGTGCGTACTGCTTAAGAATTAGCACTTATTGGCCAAGAAAATATTGCAGCTTATGTAGCTCGATTAGGCGACTAATAAATGCTGCAAGACTCTTAGAAGATGATATGTGTCTTTTTGCGACTTCGCACTTTCGTGCCTAGCTCCACAAGAGGCGTTGTCACAAACGCCTACCGCCAGAACGACTTACTATGCAGTGAGTTTGTGCTTCTGGCCACTCAATTACGTACCTTTTTTACCATAAATGATAAATTGAAAATTGTCCACGAAGAAAGAACTTGGTTCTACGTGTTCTTCCCGGGCTTCCCCGTGAAATGTTCAGTACCTGTCATGCACAAGATGCACAAGCACAAGGCATAGCAACCCCGAGCGCCGGTAGGATCATTCTGTGAAGACAGCCATCACAAGGCATGACGGTCCACAATGATACAGGGGGACCTCCTGAACAAAAAAGGGCAGGGTTTAGTCAGCGCCCAAACAAGTGCAAGGCCCTCCTGCTCAGTAACAGAATAGATGCGTTCGGTAGGAGACATACATATTCTAGGTTAAGGTCGATAGCTGAAGACCTCGCCCGCAACGCTAAAGTATCGGTGAAGAATATCTAATTAAGAACAAAAGGGGCATAGTGCTAAAAAATAAAATAAATAATTTTTTATAAAGATGAAAAAGGGAAAAGATGTTCAGGAGATTAAAGCAGAAAATAGAAGTAAAGTTCGTCTTTTCAGTAGGTTCGCCATGGGCGGATAACGAAATCTTTTTATTTGCTTCTTCCTTGTCCCGCCTCTTCGGTTGTCGAAATGATGGTTGATGCGTAGGATGTCTTAGTCTCTAGCTAAATTTACTAAATGTACGGTAGGCCATGCCTAATTGCTGGGATTTGCTGCATACACTGGAAATACTCGTATGTTCCGAAGGACCTTGCATGGTTTTTTTTATTTGTAGATTCTTCATGGTGTTTCTGCGTTAGTATGAGGCATCTCTCTACCCTCTCTTGAAACGTGTTATGCTACTGACGCATACGATCTCTTGTAGATGTCTGCTGATTGCGTTGTATTGATTCATTATGTTGTTTTGCTGTGTTGCCACTGTGAAAGCCTGCTAGCTTCATGCCCTCCGGCCACATAAGTGACTCCAGGAGACAGCGCAGGCGGGGCGACAGCAGGCGCCACAGCAGGCGCGGCAATACACACTCTTGTGATCGTGCTGCTCTTGAGAAAGTATGCCTCCAGTACCACGGCGGTTTTAGTCGCTAGGTGTAGCTACAGAAGGGTTGAAGTGGGCCAGGACAGGTGAAATAGAGAGGGCAGAAATGAGTTCCGCGAAGGCGTGACCTTGATCCATGCTCCAAAAGAAAGGAACAGCTTTTTACATCCGATCTCTTTATATAACTCCACTAGCACCAATTGCTGCCGCATGACCACATATTTTTTTTCCCGGCGACGCATTAAAACTTCTCAAACACTCAATTTTAGGACGGCAGCCGACCTCTGCGTGGAAGCCGAGCGGACGCTGTTGTGTTCATGTCTACATATGGTGAACAAGACTGGCAAAGTACTGGGGATTATTCTAGTTCGCCATAATACGGGACTTACAAGGAGACAAGAGTGAAGAGCGAAGAAGACGATGTCACGATTGTATCGAGAAAGCATTGAGAAAGCCTCGAGAAGGAAAAAAACAAAACATAAGCAGAAGAAGACAAGTGGAGGCAGGAACGAACGGTCGGGTAGAACGGCTACAATTCTCGACACCCTCTAGGCATTAGCCACACGAAGAGTTCATCATCATCACCATCATCAACTTAACTACACCCACCGCAGGGCAAAAGCCTTTCCCTCCCCTGTGCATACAATTAACACTATTCTTGGTCAGCTGCGCCCACCCTATGTCTGCAAACTTCTTATTCTCATCCGCCTACCTAACTTTCTGCCGCCTTCTGCTACACCTGCCTTCTCTAAGAATCCGTTCCGTTACCCTCGAGGACCAGCGGTTATCTTGCCTTCACATCACATGCCCTGCCCAAGCCCATTTCTCCTTCATGATTTCGACTAGGATGTCATTAACCCGCGTTTGTTCCCTCACCCACTCTGCCCGCTTCCGGTCTCTTAATGTTAAACCTCTCATTTTTCTTTCCATGGCTCGCTGCGTTGCACTTAACTTAAGCTGAACCCTTTTCGTTAGCCTCCACATTTCTGCCCGTAGGTGAGTACCTGTAAAATACAGCTGTTGTACACTTTTCTCTTGAGGGATGCTGATAAGCTGCCATTAATGATCTGAGAGAACCCGCCATATGGCGCTCCACCCCATTTTATCCTTCTAGTTATTTCCCTCTCATGGTCCGGATCAGCTGTCACTACCTGCCCTAAGTAGATATAGGTCTTTGCCACTTCCAGCTCTTCGCTATAAATTGTGAACTGCTGTTGCCCTAAGGGACTGTTGAACATTACTTTGGTTTCCTGCATCTTCACTTTTAAACCCACCGTTCTGCTCTGCCTCTCTAACTCATTGATAATGATTTGCAGTTCACGTTTTGAGTGACTCACCAAGGCAATATCACCAGCGAATCGCAAATTACTTAGCTATTCTCCATTAACTCTTATCTCCAACTGTTCCTAATACAGGGCTCGGAACACCTCCTGTAAACAGGCGACGAATGGCATTGGCGAGATCGTGTCTCCCTGCCTGGCACCTTTCCTTATTGGAATTTTATTGCTGACTTTATAGACCGCCTGTTTACAGGAGGAGTTCCGAGGCCTGAATTGGGAACTGTTAGGAATTAAAGTTAATGGAAAATGCCTAAATAACCTGCGATTCGCTGATGACACTCAAGGAATGAAGTGCAAAGTATGATCAATGATTTAGACAGGCAGAGCAGAATGGGAGGTCTAAAATTAATATCCATAAAACCAAACTAATGTTCAACATCCCTCAAAAAGAAACAGCATTCCACAATTGATAGCGAGGCACTGCAAGTATTGAGTGAATCTGTCTACTTAGAGCAGATATTGTCCACAGGTCCGGATCATGTGATCGAATTAACTCGAAGGATAAGTATAGGATACAGTCAATATGGCCGGTACTCTGAGATCATGAATGGAAGTTTACTATTGTCCCTCAAGAGAAAAGTATATGAGCGCTGTATTTTGCTGTTACTCGCCTAAAGGGATGAAACGTGGGGGCTAAAGAAAAGCGTTCAACGTAAATTAAGGATAACACAGCGAGCCATGGAAAGAAAAATGATAGGTGTAACGTCAAGAGACAGGAGTGGGGCAGTGTGGGTCAGGGAACAAACGCTGGTTACTGACATCCTAGTCGAAATAAAGAGGAAGAAATGGGCCTGGGCAGGGCATGTAATGTGATAGCAAGATAACCGCTTGTCCTTAAGGTTAACCGAGTGTATTCCAAGAAATGGTAAGCGTAGGAGGGGGCGGCAGAAAGTTAGGTGGGCGGATGAGATTAAGAAGTTTGCGTGGATTCGGTGCAGCAGCTGGCATAGGACAGGGTTAAATGGAGAGACGTGGGAGAGGCTTCTGCGTTGCGGTCGCCAAAATGGTGCTGATGATGGTCATTGGCTGCTTAACGCCTCTTTGGGGTAATTTTCTGTTTGGTGCAAGGAATGCCAAACATACTCGCGTACAATTGTACCAATTCCCGTTTCTAGACGTTCAGTCACGGACAGATGAACATTGACCACGTTTCGCCTGCCAAAGTCTTCCGACCGAGCGAAAGGCAATAGAGGTTTCATGCGTCTGCAAGTTGAATTTACTTAATTTTTCTCTTGTGCATAAAAGGACCAAACAGTAATATTTTTGTTATGCAACGAGAAAGAATAAATTGAACACGGAATTGTGGTCCATAATATTTTTTCCGCGACTGTGCGTCTGGCCAATTTTTTAGCCGTATCGCCACACTTTTGGAGAAAGGGCCACACAGCACTGTGGTGAAGAAGCGCTGTAAAGCTGCGCGGTAAAACAGCTCGAAAACGGCAAGCAATTTGAGCGCATGCCCGTATTCTGGGCTGTTTCCCCGCCTCGATTTGTCATAGGCCGCTGAACAGACTTTTTTTTGCTCAAAATATTTCATGCTGAAGAAATATCAATATTTCTTGTGAAAAGTTTTAAACGTTTCTTCTACCAGCATCGGACTTTACGACAGGTAAAAAAGCTCCTGAATGCCCCATTCTTGGATAAATTTGTTTGGTACGGACCTCTCATAAACCATTCGATATCATTTTTTTTATGCATCAAGCAAAGGCAGTGCGCTTATTTTTCGCAGTGTTTATGCAGATTTTTTTTTGCTTCTTTTCATTACACCACCAGATATCTATCAGCAAATTCTTCAAGCCACAGTGAAGAACGCCTGTAATTGTTGTTTATTTTGCAGTTTTAAGTGGTCAATTTTAAATCTTTCTATCATTTGAAGTTACTATACAACGAACGTTGCTCCCTGAATTCGTATCACTCAAAGCTAAAAAATGAGACGGCTTTCCTTGGAGCATTCAACTTTATAATCCACAATCTGGCACCATTCCTTCTTTACTCATACATAAATTCTCGAAAACGATCGTTTGTTCTATGTATTCTATTACTTCTGTTAGCGTTCCTATTGTGTTTTAAATTGGCGCTTGTTACCTCCTCCGACTACTGCAGTAGCCTTATCGACCCTACAGTTTCGGAAAATAAATTAAATTACTCAATAATATAAAATATTGTAAGAAATATAAAGGCCCTAAGGCGGCAAGTAAAAGTTCTTCTCCTTAAAACGTTTTCATGACGGAAAAAAAATATTGTTTCGCTGTTTGTTAGAAACAACTAATCAAAAAGAGAACCCGCTCAATTTTTTAATGGTCTCCTATTTAAGGCACTGCACAAATCCAATCCGCGCATCGCTGCAGACTCGGCTTTGTATTTCTAGAGGAGTCCACGCGCACAAAGCTATCGCTGCTGACAGAATACTGTTCTCGCTGAACATTGCCAACTTTCACTTTCGGTATGTAGAGCTTTCATCGAAAATATGAAACTATCTATTCTATCCATTCTTTTTTGACATACCGCAAGAACGAAGTGAGCACTCGGGCCATCTGCAAAATGCATACGCTTTCCAGATGTTTGTAGGCAAAGCAATTTTTATACAAAAAAAACGCTCTTTTAACTCAAAAAGCTTATATTTAATAATTGCGCAACATCTTAGACGAAGCAAACTGTATATTTTACCAAAAGCGGCTCAAAAAGGACGTGTGACACCAGCAGAACTTTTTTTTCATTGAAAAATATCGCTGTGTTGCTCAATACAACAGCAAAGTAAACCAGCTGCTGCGCCATTCTAAATTAGTCTACAGGCGTGTTCGTGGCTTGTTTGTGATTTCCAAATACCTCCGAATGACGGCATAGCAAAAAACGTCAGACAAATGTATAGCGTACAAAGCCCAAGAAAAAACAGCGAAAGGTGTCGGGAGTTGTACGACTGCCACTCCGCAGTGCAAACACCAGACTGCTTCAAGATTTTCATCAACAAGAAATAGTTTGCTTTCTATAGATTTGCGATTATCTTGTGCGCCGAAGAAGCTAAAACATTCGCTTACGGCCGTCCTTTTAGCGCAGTTGCAGCTAATTTTTTGCAGCGATCAAGGTCACGCTGTGCCTCTGCAGACAGCCTGCGGAAGTGATTCGGTTAATATTTCCAGTTTAATATAGATAAAAAGCAATAAGACATAACTGCTGAAAACAGCGATGCTTAAGCACTAAAAAGCCGCAAGGCAATCTAATGATGTTGTGTCGCTTCTGAGAGCCTTTCAACTTACGCTACACATTTTACTACTTTCTGCACTTTCCTTTTCCGACATGTTCTATGTTTGGCAATATCACACCATCATGAAGGCTTTACTCTGTACGCGTAAAAGTGTTTCGAAAGGTGCCTTTCGGTTTTAGTACTCTTTTCCACCCATGTTGAGTCTTTCCAGCTCTTCGTTACAGATTAGGTCTCAGAGCATTCGGCGAAGTACTGTAGGAAGAAAAAGTAGTGTATATATTGCAAATTTCGGCTACAAAACATGATACCGCCATGTTTCTGCCACACCTGATGAGGCAGACGAACGAAAAACCGTGTTTGCCTGCATACATGTCAGCTGCTCCTTCTCGATCCGTCAAACTCCTACTTATCGAAGACACCCAAACCTAAAGAGTGATGCACTTTACTCAAAGCAGCATGCATCGATTTCAAACTTTTCTTCCAAGCAACTTTTGAAGACCTATGGCCAAAGCTGGTCAATGAGACGCCGCAAGATGTATTGCATTCGATTTTTTCGTGTTCATTTGTGATCATATTAGGAAACCACTGTCACGATGAAGCCGTTAAGCAGTGTGGGCAGGGGAATTTTTAATTTTTCTGAGGCTGCCCACCATCTAACAAATGTCATGTAGTGCATAGGTCACAATCGTGTGATCAAATTTTGTCGGAAAACCTATCACTGAGCTCCCTACAAAATATAATTGGGGCGTGCATTCCAAGCGTCAAATGTATGATGGCGACAATACGTAGAGGCATGAGATATGATGATGATGAAAAGTGGCTATTGCACTTGGTATGGCATATACAGAAACTGCAGCGTAAGAAAACACTGTGATTCCATACAGGACAAGGGCGCAGTCAGAGGACTTCGCCGGAGTAGGCATATAATGACCCATCACCGGTGTGGCCATAAAGTGTGCTATAGAAGAAAGTGGTGGGCAACTGGTTTGAATACTAGAAATTTCTTCGAGAAACGCAAAGTCCTCATTAAAGGATTCTGAGAAATATGGTTTCAAATTTACAGGATAAAATGTAACTTACAGAGCTTGAATCATCATTTCTAAGCGGCGTTTAAACAATAATATAACATGAATAAGTGTCAACAGGCATTGAAGCACGGTTGAAGCCTACGAAAAAAAAATAGAATCAGGCATGGCATGAAATCAGATATACACTGATGGCTTCCAAGACGTCGAGAAGACAAAAATAGCTCAAACCTCACGTTAACAATATCGTTGTGCTCTTCATTCCAAGGTCTTCAACTTATTTCGGTATTGACTGCGATGAAAGGTAAAGCGGTGCGATTTTGTCGACTGCTAAAACACTTCATAGCATTAAAAACGGTGCGAAAAAAACGATTCTTGTGGTCTTGCTATATTACACTTAAAATTTAAAACATATCGTGGCATCCAGCCCAAATTTCACTTCCATTTCCCAACGCCCTGTACTATCATAATCAGCATTCCTCTCTTCTGTGGAGCCACGCTCCCTGCTGGAAATAGTCTGCCCTGAGCTGCCGTTAACGCTGGTCTTACTGTACTTTATCGAAGCAGTTGGAAGTGACGAGCAACAGCCTAGGCGTCGCAGGCCAATACTTCTCAACTCCCTTGGCGACAAAGTCCAACCGGTGTACCACAGCCTCGGTGCAACATGGACCCACCACCGATCCTTGGGCGAGCGTCGCGCCCATTTCTGATAAGGACCCCTTCAATGCTGCTTCGCCACATTGAATCCTCCCTTCGCAACAGCGACAAATGACCTTCTGGAACGCCATCGGTTTCGTCAGCGCAGGCAGCTGATTGCTCAGACTTCTCAAGCTTACATTAACGGTCTCTGAGAAATATCCGCTACATGCCATTCTGGAACTGCAATTGACAGAAACGTCCGTGACCAGCTACTTGAGGGAAGAACTATACAAAGGATACGAGAGAGCATACTCTACAATGTATTGTCTCTAACTCTTCAACGCGCAGTGGACATTGGAAAGAAGATTGAGCAAGCACAAAAGAAATTAGAAGAATTCATTCTGAGCTCTTCAGTGAACCGCGCACAAGAAACCAAAAACGGCAACATTTAGCTCCTCGCGCGGGACCATCTACCACTGTGGCGAACCCTCACACCTCGCAAATTTCCTCGCATGTCCAGCAAATCACAGACACTGCCACACCTGTGGAAAGACTGAGCAGTTCGCAACCGTCTGAAGGTCAAAGGAAAAAAAACGTTGCGTAAAGAACAGCGCAGTGCCGAAAAGGTGAGGTCAATATCATAACAATCATAAACGTAAGTGACCAGGACGGCTCACCGAAAGAAATTCGTGCCACAGTTGCGATAAAACAAACACCTTTATCTGTCATCGTTAACGCTGGTGCAACAGTCTCTGTGATGGGTAAAGAACATTACCACATATTCTCCACAGGTGTTTACGCGCGGTACACGCCTGCTGTCTCGCTCCTCAACTACTGCTGGGAGCAGATAAACACCTCCGGATGCTTTTTGGCCGAAGTGACTCACAGGCGAAACCAGCGCTGATGTGCTGTTCTACATCACAACCAAAGGCACGTCTTTCCTCGGACTCTACGTTATCCGCTGCCTGAGCATCAACATCGTGGGTTCAACATTAAGCTGCCTCAATGTCAGGCACGCAGGATCGCCCCCCTCGCTCCCTGCCATGCTTAAGATCAGATTTCAAAGCTATTCATGGTGGACATCGGAATCGTAAAGAACTTCGTAAACGATATCCAGCATCGCTCTTTCTTTAATCCCATACGGCCCTGTCCCTTACCCTGCGAGGGCAAGGTTCTGACTCTGCGAAGGCGGATATGCATACCATGTAAGAGTCTGTAGTCGCTGCCGGTTGCTCTGGTGAAAAATATGGATGGTACACTGAACTCTTGCGCAGCTTACAGAAAGTAAGGACGTGTTGCGCATCATCCCGCATCGACGAATCACAGGACAGACTTCGTCGCGTCAAGAATTTTTCATCGACTCACTTAAAGAGCAGGTACTTACAGATAGCGGTTGATCAACGGCACCATAAAAACACGGTCTTCATCACAGCCCACAGCCTAAGAATTTGAGATGTTGCCATTTGGGCTCGGTTCAGCGCCAGCGACGTTGTAATGAATGATAGGTACTGTCTTCGTTGGCCTCAACTGCCAAACTTGTTTAGTTTATCTGGATGACGTCCAAGAGTTTTCTGAAACCTTTCACTAGAATCTTGAACTCCCGTGGATCGTAAAAGATGCTCTCTGGTCGGTCGATTGTACTGTAAAGCCCGGAAATGCCGCTTCAGCTGTGAAAAGCTAGTTTCTTGGTGAAGTCGTGAGCGCCGACGGCGTCTGACCGAATGCCGACAAAACGGCTGCCATAGCTGAATTTCGAGTCTCTGTTACAAATAACACACTTAAATCCTTCCTGGTTGAGTGTGTTTACTACCGCCGCTTTATCGCCGACTTCTTCAAAATTGCCGAATCCCTGACCCGTTTAACGCGTGAAGATACACCATTAGTATGGACTGCACAGCAGCAAGAGGCTTTTATATAGCTGCGCTGATGGCTTTACACAACAGCGTTCTTGCTCACTTTGATGAGGACGCGGCCACCGAGATAAACACCGACTCCAGCAACATCGGCCATGCTGCTGTCTTGATCCAAAACCAAGAAATGAGTGATTGCGTATGCAAGTCGCATTGCCTCGTGCTGAAACCAACTACTATACCTCGGAACACCACTGCCTCCTGATGGTCTGCTCCACGATGAAATTGCAGCCTCACCTCTTCAGCTGCTATTTCAAAGCTGTGAGAGACTACAACTGGCTGCGCTGGCTGGACAATCCAGAAGACCGATCGGACTGCCTAGGATGGTGGAGCCTCCGCTTACAAGAAATTGGATGATTACACAACTACGTATAAATATGGACGCAAGCACGAAGATGGCGACACGCTCTCGCGTGCACCCGTCGAGCTAGCAGATGACAGAACGGAGGATACCAATATTTTCCTTGGCGGGATCAGCGATTCCGACCCAACAGCAAGGCTGCGAGCTGACATGGACCTACGATCTGTCATTGATGACCTGCAGGGCCGCGCTTCCTAAGTACCCCGACGGTTTTCCCGGAACCTTTCCTCCTTTTGTATGCTGCACGGCATCCTTTACAAGAAAAACTCGAGCAACGGTGACCGAGCCTACATCGCAGTCGTGCCGTAAGATATCCGCTACAACATCCTTTTTGACTCTCACGATGTACCCACCTGAGGCCATTCGGGATTTGCACCCACCTGGCTTGACTGCGCCAGGCCTATGTTTTGCTAAACATATGTCTTGCTAAACTTGCAGTCACCATCCGCCGCAACGTCAGAGGTTGCCGTGAGTGGCATCGCCGCACGTCGCTTCCCCTAAAGCCCAAGGGTTCGCTTAAACCAATTGCATAGCCTCGCACACCATTTGACGAGGTCAGCATAGATCTTTGGGCCGAATCCCTGTACCATCGGCCGATAATAAGGATAATAAAGTCGCAACTGACTATTTGGCAATCTATGGAGAAGCCAAGGCGGTGCCGTCTGGCACATAGTCTAAAATCGCGCTGTTCTTCATGCACTGTCTTGATCTACGATTCCACGCCTTGTCCTACGTAATCAATTATCGAGGCACGGCTTTTTCAGCGCAGCTCAAGCACAAGGTGTTCCATTTGAGTCACACGAGCGGTCTCGAGACTACTGCATACCACCTGGAGCGAAACGGGCTCACAAAACGGCTGAACAAAACCATAGCGGACATTCTTGCAATCTGCGTAGACGTAAAGCCCACTTGGCGGAATTTGCACAGCACGCCCAAGACGCCTGCCACTTGACCCGTATGCACATCAGGCGGCAACGGAGGACAAATGTACGCCACTGCAGCACACGACACCGACGTGTCGAGTTCGAGCCCGACGTCCAAGTATGAGATTGGATACAATGACGTCGCCAGAGCTTCGCGGAAAAGCTACTAAGCCGCTACTTTGGACCCTACAAAGGGTTGCGCAGCATCACATATTGGACTTATGAAGTTCTACCCGACGGTGGTGCGCGGAGTGTTCGATGCCGACCCCAGCCTGAAGTAGCGCATGTGCTCCGCATGAAACCGTACTTCGTATAGTAACGACCAGTGCGTCGCCATTCTTCTTTGTTTATAATTATGGAACCATTCTGCCACCTACCGTTTTTAAACATACGTTTGACCTGTTCTTTTGCTACGCCAATTACCTCGAAGCACTGTGATAGCGTACCGTTTATATGTTGTTGTTTTTTTTCAGGAGCAGGAATGATGCAACTTGGTGTCCTTAGGTGGCATCTGATATGGCAAGGAATTTGAGGATTTACATGATTTGAGACCGAGAACCGTACAAGCGCCTGGTTTGGACTAGTTCGTTCGAGTTTTTTTTTGGAGACAAAGGGCAAAAAGACAAGAACAACACAACAGACGGGACTAGCGCCAGTCCCATCTACGGTGTTGTCGTTCTCGTTTTTGGGCTGTTTCCGAGTAGCTAGAACGCTACTTGTTCTATAAGAATATTATATTTCTTAATCTGAGTGACCGTCGAGCCTCATGTGTACGTAGAAAAATTTCAGACCAAGGCAATGACGAGACGAAAGACACATACTCTTTTCTCTGTGTAATGTGTTTGTAGTTTGGATTATATTTAATATTCTTTGTATGTGACACTGTCTAGACGCTAGTCAGTGCTCATTGAAAACAAGAAATGCTTACCGAATATTTTTTTTCTTAATGGTAGCGTAATTTTACTCCGCAAAGTTAGTTTCTTATTTATTTTATATTTACATGACTTTACGGAAAGGTGAAATAACCGCATCTCAACGTGGCGATCTCGTCAGCGCCCTCTCTTATTGATGCGGTCTTATATTATAGCTTCCCGTCAGTTAGCCGTTCAACAGTTTCACACATACTCGTAAAGTCGTTCCAGACAACAATTTTGCATTTTTTGCTTTCTTTATTTTCGGTTTGTCGCTGCGCTTTGCTCCCTTAGCAAAAACTAGTACGTTTGGAATATACTGCGGGATGTTTATGATGTATATTGAAGTTATATTGTATTCATGAAGGCACTAAAATATGACGGAAATAGATCCTTGAATATTTATGCTTGGTATTTGAAATATATTCTTAAAATTTGTCAAAAATACATCAGTTAAAGCATGCTTCAAGCACGTTTCAAATACGTAAAAATATATGCATGCATTTTTAGCATCATGTGAATGTAATAAAAGTGTATTTTCGTAAATACGGGATTAATTCGTCCGACGTATATGCCACTTAAAGCATGTTTCGAGCTCGTTTAAAACACGTGAAAAATTATATATGCGGTCTCAGCATCTTTCCAATGTATTAAATGTGTATTTTCGTAAATACGAAATTAATTCATCTGAAGTATATTTCACTTGAAACACGCTTCGAGCACGTTTCAAACACGTGAAAAAATATGTATGCAGTTTCAGCACCTTGTCAATGTATTACAAGCGCACCTTCGTAAATATCTTCTGAAGTATACGTCACTAAAAGCATGCTTCGAGCACGTTTCAAACACGTGAAAAAAATTTGTATGCGGTTCTAGCGTCTTTTCAATGTATTAAATGTGCTTGCGTAACTATGAAATCAATCCGTCTGAAGAACACTTCAATTTTTACAAATGGGCAGTCCTTCTAAACTTATTTGAAGCACACTTCTAGCGGCCGTGGAACAATCTAGTGCTCGAAATAGCATTTCGGGAAATCGCCTTTGAATGTCGGCAATATATCGAAAGTGT